>CM053268.1:9760697-10108410 GCA_028583415.1 Protea cynaroides | reverse complement strand
TCATCAGAAGGAGGGTATGAAGGACCAGCAGCATATGAAGGACCAGCTGCATATAAAGGACCAGCTCCCTTAGCATGAGTATGTGATGGAGGAGGTATGGAATCCACATCCATGTATAAACAATCAACATCACCCCCATGAACCGTTGCTTCAGCGGCTGCTGCTGCTGCCTCAGCGTCAGCCATCTCCACTCGTGTACGTGGACTCACCAAAGTGTTCCTCTCATCGTCGCTGACCTGGGCATCCTGCAAGCTCATCTTACAGATGGCCTCCCAATCCAGAGGTGATGAGAAGGATTTCTCCTGAATCCTCTCATCCACTATGTCAACACCTAGGCGGGTAAGCAGCATAGAGATCATGCGTCCATATGGCAGGTTGCCAGTATGACCAGGCAATGTGGCACTGATCATCGTCTACATAATGATGTAAGGAAGGCAGACAGGCTGCCAAGTGCAGATACAATATAGCAAAAACTGGGTCAACTGAGAGATCCTCTCGTAGTGCCCACTGTGAGGTATCAGGTTGTGCTGAATGATCTTACAGTACACCCGATGCTCTAGACGTAGGTAGATCGCTTTCATCTCCCTGCTATCCTCTCTGATGATCTGACGGTCAATCTCAGCACTCATCTCCAATGAAAAGAACGACGGCTCTCCAGGAACACAGAACACCAAGGGGCCATCGTATGAAATGCCCAATAAGTCGGCTAGCTATCCATAAGAAAAAGAAATCTTGACTCCCTTGACGTAGCTAGTGATCCGGAGCTCTCTACCCCTCTCAGTATCGTTGTAATCCCCCACCACTTGGAGATTACAGTAAAACTGTCTCACCAAATCTAGTCGAGTGCAGGCGTCATAGGTGATCACAGGAAGCTAACCCATGTCACCAAAAGGCCTCTCCATGTCGAAAAAGCCAGGCTAGCTAAGTCCACCTGGCGACCTCCCTCTACCTTCTTACAAGAGTAGCAGGCATACTGTGTCTCCGCCTCATTAGAATGGAAGCGGATTGGGTCATGGACCCTGGGTACTTTGGTACGAGCCATACTATTTACAAAAACAAAGAAAAACATATACTGGCTTAGTAAAAATGAAAAACCCAAAAATTTCGACATTATAATGACGTAAATTGGTCAAAAGCCTCACTTTTCTCCCATACACGTGGGCAGGAGGACCTATATAGATTCTAAAAAATCCTGCAAGACTCATACAGTTGGAAATTTCATCTAAAGAGATCGAATTTTAAGAAATTTCAAGAAATTCAAAAATCTCGACAAATTAGGGCAAAAATGGGAAATTTCAAGTTTCTCGATAACCAACTGATGAAACTCAAATATTTTTGAGGGCTTTCGTCCATTGAATCACCAATAACAAAATCCCCCAATAAAAATCAAATTTTTACGGTTTAAAAAAGTTCAATTAGAAGAAAACGATATAAATGAGCAAAAACCTTGTTAAGAAACCCTAAAAAACATGAAACTGTAGAGAACATACCTGTAGGAGAGGAGTAGACGTCGAAATGAGAAGCAAATATCACCAATGGGTCCAACTTGTCACTGTAGCAACTCAGAGGGACGAGCCGAGTCGGAAAGGAGGAGGAAGAATGAGAAATGGAATCAAAATCGGGATTAAAAACCTGATTTTTAGTCCGAGGGTCGGAGAATTCGACCAAAACATCCGACCCCCCTTCGACCCCCTCATCGACCCACGGCTCTCGGTGATCTGACAGAGAACCAGGGGTCGAACCTAGGGTCGGACATCCATCGACCCCCTCATCAACCCTTGGCTCTCGGTAAGAATCAGTGATTCTCAGGGTCGCATACCTAAGGGTCGGACACCCATCGACCCCCACCATCGTCCCTGCAGTGAAAAATACAGTATTTTTGACAGAATGATCTGAAAAATTTAAAATTTTCATTGATTAGTGGATTTAAATATGAGAATGAAGTATATAATGATTGCTTCACGTATTCTATGATTTTCAGGCATCCCCACTACCAGAACAGATAATGGTTGAACGCAGAGTGACCACATAAAGCCATAACTCTATCCCACCACCACCACCCGTGGGGGAAGATAGCCATATATACCCGAAAACATAGGAGAATCCAAATACGGCACCGTCCGTAGTTAACGGGCAGATAAATCCTACAAATCTGCCAGCTCCACCTACAGACCTGGCTACAGTCGTGATGAATTTGGCACAATAGCTGCAGCAAATACAACAGGTACAAGCTACTATGCAAGCTGCCATAGGCATGACTTTTCCTGCTGCACAGACGACACCGATGCTAGCAGGACAGGCAAGCACAGTACCAGGGGGAAGTAACACAGTACCTCACACAACTCAGACTCCCGTCATGCAGGCTCAAGTACAAAACCCTGAAGTAGTTCCAGGAGGATATCATACCAACCACCTATGTATGGGGCTTATGTCCCGCATCAACTAGACCACTCCAGACTGGTGGAGCATTTTCTGAAGATGAAGCCCAAGGAGTATAGTGGTAAGCCAGCTAATCCGTTGTGGCCAGCACATTGGATCGATGAGATGGAGAGAAACTTCATGATGATGACAGTGAATGAGGAAGAGACGGTATTGTGTGCAACATTCATGCTGAAAGGCGATGCACACCACTAGTGGAAGTCCACACGGACGTATCTGGTGACAAAGCACACCCAATTGACTTGGGATATATATATGGAGGCATTCTTTGATAAGTATTTTCCTAGGAGTTTCAGAGTTTCCATGGAGAAGGAGTTCCTGAGTTTATATCAGGGACAAATGATTGCCGATGCATATCAACAGCGTTATGAGGAGCTATTTTTCTTTGCACTAGTCAGTATGCCAGTGGAAGATACAAAGACCCAAAGGTTCGTTATGGGACTTAGGGGAAGCATACATGAACATATTCTGGGACTTGAAAAGAAAATCTACAATGAAGCTGTACAAATTGCTCGAGTGATAGAGTCGAGCCAGAAAGAGAGCTACCTTGCTCAAAATAGAGGAATCAAAAGGCCAAATGGAAATTCTTACAATGGAGGGAACACCAATGTATTCAAACCCTTCCGTACTCAAGGTTTCAATGCTACAGCCAAGACTACTTCAGCAGCTCAATAGCAACAAAAGCTAAATAATGAAGGGTTAAAATGCTATAACTGCAATCAATTGGGACATATGGCAAGGGAGTGTCCTAAGCCCAAGAAGCAACTACAACAAGGCAGAGTTTACATGGTTACATCTGAGGATGCTGTCGCATCGCCTGATGTGGTCGCAGGTATGACCTGAATCTTATCATTTTGTGTTACATTATGTGAGCATGTAGACTAAATCAAAACAAATAACTGGTATCGTAACTATTAATGGCATTCTCTCTAGAGTACTCTTTGATTCAAGAGCTACTCATTCTTTTATATCTGTGTCATTTGGAAAGAAGCTAAATCTACCCCTCAAATTCTTAGACTACAAACTGCTTGTACGATCACCTATGGGATTAGAAGTGGAATTAGAAAAAGGTTATGGACCATGTCCAGTTCTTATTGACGAGAAGACTTTGGATGCAACCTTGATCCAACTTGAGATGGCAGACTTTGACATCATCTTGGGAATGGACTGGTTAACTCGGCATTCTGTAAACCTATTGTGTGCCGAAAGGAAGTTGACATTTAAAGACAAAGAAAGATCAGAGTTCAGTTTTGCGAGAACCAAACTTCCCTGTAAACGAAAGCTCATACTCTCTGCATTAAAGGCTAGGATGTGCCTTGAGAAAGGAGCAGTTGGGTATCTAGTATCTGTGGTCGATCTTACCAAAGAAGCACCGAGAATGGAGGATATTGATGTCATACATGATTATCCAGATGTATTTCCTGAAGAACTACCAGGACTACGACTAGACCGCGCTACAGAGTTTGTTATAGATCTGATACTCGGAGCCGCACCCGTATCTAAAGCACCTTATCGAATGGCTCCTACTGAACTGAAGGAATTAAAAGTACAACTACAAGAATTGCTGGACAAGGGCTACATCCGACCTAGCATATCACCATGGGGAGCGCCAGTATTGTTCGTAAAGAAGAAGGACGATAGTGTTCGATTGTGTATAGACTACCGAGAAATGAATAAACTGACAATCAAGAATCTGTATCCATTGCCTCGGATCGATGACTTGTTCGATCAGTTTCAAGGTGCCAAAGTGTTCTCCAAGATCGATCTTCGGTCAGGCTACCATCAGTTGAAGATTAAGGACGGTGATATTCTTAAGACAGCATTCAGGACCAGATATGGACATTATGAATTTTTGGTCATGTCTTTCGGATTGACGAATGCACCAGCAACCTTTATGGAACTTATGAATCGGGTATTCCACGATATGTTGGATACGTCGGTTATTGTATTCATCGATGATATATTGGTCTACTCCAAGGACAAGGAAACTCATATAAAGAATCTAAATGCTGCTCTGCAGCGATTACGGAAGGAGAAGCTCTACGCCAAATTTTCAAAGTGTGAGTTTTGGCTAAAGGAAGTCCCTTTTTAGGCTATGTTGTATCCGCTGAAGGAATTAAAGTGGATCCTAGCAAGATTGAAGCTATTGTGAAGTGGGAAGCACCAAAGAACGTTGCAAAAATTAGAAGTTTCTTAGGTCTAGCTTGGTATTATCGACGATTTATGAAAGACTATTCCCGAATTGTCGTTCCTCTCACCAGTTTGACTAAGAAGGGTGAAAAGTTTGTTTGGACTAATAAATGCGAGAAGAGTTTCCAAACATTGAAGGCCAGATTGATATCTGCTCCAATCTTGACTATTCTGATATTAGGACAGCCATTTATTTTGTATACTGATGCATCAAGATTGGGATTAGGATGTGTACTTATGCAGGGAGAACAGGTAATTGCTTATGCCTCAAAACAATTGAAGACACAAGAGAAGAACTGTCCTACTCATGATTTGGAATTAGCGGCAGTAGTACATGCTGTCAAAATATGGAGACATTACTTGTACGGAGAGAAATTTCAGATTAAATCAGATCATAAGAGTCTTACTTACCTCTTTAATCAGAAGGAGTTGAATATGAGACAAAGAAGGTGGCTGGAACTATTGAAAAACTATGATTGTGATATCCAGTATCATTCGAGGAAAGCTAATGTGGTTGCTGATGCACTGAGTAGAAAGGCAATGATGAAATCTGAAGAGGAGGTTAGCACCACTGCTGCACTATGTGCTACCGAAAAAGTATTCAATTATGGTAATGATCAGTTTGTGATAGATGCACCGGGTGAATCAACCAACCAAGGGTTTATCCATCAGATTGCAAATAAGTTCGCCAAATTGAAGATTGTACCCGATATACTTGATGAAGTGAAAACAGTGATTAAATCGGACCCTTATCTAAAAACAGAACAAGAAGACATCAAAAATGGTAGGACTATTCCTGAGTTCACCTTAGATGATGAAATGGTACTGAAGTACAAAGGAAAAAATATGTATACCTGAGACAGAAAGTTTAGACATTAGACACCGACTAATGAAGGAAGCCCATACCACAGCTTATTCGATACATCCTGGAAGTACAAAAATGTATCATGATCTAAAGAAATTATATTGGTGGAGAGGAATGAAAGCAGTTGTTGCTAAGTTCGTATCTCAATGCCTAAATTGTCAGAGGGTGAAGGCTGAATGACAAAGACCTGCAGGACTGTTACAGTCGTTACCAAAACCCGCATGGAAATGGGACTACATCACTATGGACTTCGTCACAGGGTTACCATTGACTCCCCGAGTAGTTGACGCAGTTTGGGTGATTGTAGACAGACTAACTAAAATGTCTCAATTTATAGCTATACGACCTCAGTATACACTGGAGAGGTTAGCTAAGTTGTATGTGGATAACATTGTCAGACTACATGGTGTACCTAAAAGCATTGTGTCCGACAGAGATCCACGTTTTACTTCAAAATTTTGGGAAAGATTGTAGAAGGCTATGGGTACAACATTGAAGTTCAGTACTGCATTCCATCCTCAGACAGATGGACAATCAAAGCGCATCATTCAGATTCTAGAAGACATGCTCCGAGCTTGTGTAATTGATTTTAAAGGATAATGGGATGAAAAGTTACCACAGATTGAATTCGCTTACAACAATAGCTATCAGGCTACTATACAGATGTCACCCTATGAAGCACTGTATGGCAGGAAGTGTCGAACTCCTTTGTTTTGGAATGAAGTTGGAGAACGTAGTATTGTTGGATCGGAATTTGTTGAAGAGACAGGTCGAGTAGTCAACATTATCAAGGAACGAGTAAGAACAGCTCAGAATCGTCAAAAGCAATATGCAGATACTAGACGCCAAGACCTTGAATTCACCGTAGGTGATAAGGTATTCCTCAAAGTGTCACCTATGCGAGGTTTGAAACGGTTCGGACAGAAAGGGAAACTAAGTCTGAGATATGTCGAACCATATGAGATTCTAGCTAAACGTGAAAAAGTGGCTTACCAGTTAGCACTACCACCATCTATGTCAAGCGTGGATGATGTATTTCATATCTCCTTATTGAAGAAGTATGTCAGAGATCCAACGCACGTTTTGACAGTAGATCTACCTGATTTGATGGGAGATTTGACATTTGAAGTAGCACGAACTGAAATCACTAACCGAAAGGTGCAACGACTTCGCAATCGTGATATTTATTATGTTAAATTCACCTAGAGAAGCAGAGATATAGAAGAAATCACATGGGAAGAAGAGAATGGTTTGCGAAAGCAATACCCTCATCTATTCAATTCAGAAGGTATGAACAATTTCGAGTATGAAATTTTTTTAAGAAGGGGGGAGTTGTATGACCCGTATCGAACTAACCGGTCTTACCACCTTGTACCAGGTCTTCCTATCATGGTCGAGCCAAATGGACCAAGTGCGTAAAGGAAATAGCAAAACTAGGTATTAAACTGACCCAAAAATAGTAAAATAGAGGGCAGGGTCGTATACCCAGACAGGAAGGGTCGACCCCCCCTCATTAAGAAGTCAGACCCCTGATATTTTAACTGGGGGTCGGACAATTTAGAACTGAGGATTGACGGGACCTCCGGCCCCCTCATCGACCCCCTCTCTGCCGACAGAAATCGTAAATAGGAAACCTTCCAAATTTCAAGGGGATTCTTTCCTAATCTCAATGGGAATTATTTTGGGAGGTTCTCCTCTATAAATAGGATGTCCCTAAGCCTCTTTCACTCTTTTTGAAACCCTAATTGAAAGTGAGAGAAAGAGAAGAGAAGGATAAGAGAAGGAAAGTTGGAGAAGAAGACTAAAGTGAAGAATTCAGAGAAACCTCTAAATCTCAGCAAACCTAAGGTATGGGTATGTTTTCCATTAATGATTTAAGACCTTAGAATAGTTCATGAAGAGGTTATGGTCTAAGAGAAACCCAAATCATCCATCCATGGGAGGATTTCAATGAAATCCATGGAAGTAGTCATGGTAGGCAAACTAAGGAAGTAACCTAGAGTTTTAAGCCATAGAACAAGCATAGAATGGACTGTGGAAGTAAGCCATAGGACCTAAACTTGAAAGAATGGATTGTAGAATGAAATTCTTCACTCAAAACACAGGGGGTCGCACGTGGGGTCGATTGTGAATCGACCCTACCAGAACACAGGATCGACCCCCAGCATTCGGGAAGTCCAGGGATGGGGTGGTCGCACCCATGGTCGATGGAACATCCGACCCTGGCATCGACCCTACCCTGGGGGTCGGAGTAAACTGCTACCCTACCTGCGACCCTCACTTAACAGCAAGCCTAAAATTATCAGAATGACTTCTAATAAAATCTATCGACTTGTTAGGTTTTCCTATTGATATAAAAATGATTCTTAAAGCTTGAAAGAGGATCTACACTCAAGCGAAGGTGAGGGAACAAGACCTAAACTAATTGGCTAATGATAAACTATTTTTATTTTCTTGAGTCCAATGCCATGATTGATTCTATGCGTGTATGCTTGTAATATGCATTCAACATGTCATCCAATATTCCTGCTATTAATGTTCATGCATATTTAATTCTATTTTATTTATAACATGATGATGATGATGATGCTAGGAATAGGCATGTGAATATATGTCTGTGGTTAGTGTGCTTGATAAGAGTGGAGCATCAGGGGGAGGACGTGACATAGTGGTTCAGCCTGGTCACTAGACTCTCACTCTATCTCTACTCAAGTCTTTCCCACTGACATCATCGTATCGCCATTACCTTAGCAGAACTATTACGTCGTAGGGTATCAAGGGAGGTGGTCTTGGACCGTGTAGTCTTCGACTTTGCCGAGGGGCCTTAGCTCTATTTCTATGGACGTATTGAGGGATGCTGGGGTAAGGTCTTGGGTACACTGTTTGACATTAGGATTGGTTAGTTGCGAGCCCAGTTTACAAGCCCTCTCCAACAGGGGCTTACGTGTTGGTTTGGGTAGAGTATCAGGGGAAGTGTGATGCGGTGTGGTCCTAAGCACTTTAGCTTTATCCCTATTCCATAGTGGTGTATGTGGGACGACAATAAACGTTAACCTTTGGGCGGCTTCACACACTCGTATATAGAGGTGAGGCGGCCACCAAAACTTTCTATAGCACATTGCAAACTTCTATACTAGACCACAG
This sequence comes from Protea cynaroides, assembly GCA_028583415.1. Taxonomy (NCBI): domain Eukaryota; kingdom Viridiplantae; phylum Streptophyta; class Magnoliopsida; order Proteales; family Proteaceae; genus Protea; species Protea cynaroides. The sequence goes on along the minus strand of CM053268.1, from coordinate 10,099,772 downwards.
ATATGAATTGAATGCATGCATATGTTTGTTGCATTGTTTTGTTTGCTCACTGAGCCGTGATGTGTGCTCACCCTTTCGACGTCGAACATTTTTAGTTGATGATGCAGGTACTACTGTGGAAGATTATATAAATTCTTCTGTGTACGGACATATTGCTGCGATGGAGGCTGAAGACATAGTGGAGGAGCATGACTCCTCATGCGAGTGCAACTCATGCGTTTTTTATTAGATTTTTATTTGAATTATTAAGGAAATGTAATTGATATTTTATTTACTTATGTCTCGATTGATACAACATAATTTGATATTTTATTTATGATTATCACAGTTAGATTCCTTTGTTCATTTAATATTAAGACTTCTGCTATTGTGTATTTATTCTGATTATGATTGTGGGGGGGTGTGGTTTAGTTCTACCAGGACACAGCCTATTAGAGATCCTGGTTGAACCGTTGATTTATTAGCGGTTCATCACACCATTCTGAATAGTACAGAATTGGGGTGTGACAGGTATGGTCGACCATTAGGAAGGCAACCAAAAATCTCAAATCCAGAACTCCACGATCGATGATTTTGACCCTACGGTCGACGATTTATGCGACCGTATGATCGATCGTGAGAACCTAAATCAGACTCCAAGTTTTGGAAACTTTCCTAAACTAAGGGATTGTTTTCCTAATTGAAAGAAGACTTTATATGGAAAGTTTTTCTCTATATAAAGGACGTCCCTTAGCCCTTTTTCACTCTTTTAGAACATTTGTAAAGCCTAGAGAAAGAGAAGGAAGAGAAGGAAGATAAGGAGAAGAAGAAAAAGCTAAGGAGAAGAATTTGCTGAGAAGAGATTGGCTCTCTATCATAGGCAAAGGTATGAAATGAATCTCTGGAGATGTAAACTGTAAGGAATAAGACTTCTATGGAAGATAGGCATTATCAACCTATTATGATCTATGTGATTTCCTTGAGAAAATCCCAAGGAGAACCATTCGGAATGAATTTGATGATTAGGGTTGAAAAGAAACTACTAATGATGGTCATAGGATGACCTTAGAATAAACCTCATTGAAGAACAGAAGAATTGTCCCAAGAGGAACTCGAATTTCATGTAGACTGTGACCAGAAATCTCAAGGTCGCAGCTACGATCAACCATAGCATGACCAGTATTACTAGAGGATCGACCATAGGCATTCGGGAAGATTTCAAAAATCATATGGTTGTAGCTACGATCACATCTTATGCTACTGTAGGGTATCGATCATAGACAGTAAGGTCGATACAGCATGAGAACATAGGACCAATCAGGCACCTATCAGTGCTTTGTTTTGATTTTCGACTATTATAACATGTCTCATATGAACCCTAACTTAAATTTATATAACTTTTAAGTTGTTAAATCAATTCAAAGAGAAATTCAAGGCTTGGAAGGACATCGAGAATTGCTAACTGGTGAGGGAACAAGACCTAAACTAATTGGTTAATAACAAACTATTTATTTTTATTGAGTACAATGTCATGATTGATTCTATGCATGTATGCTTGTAATGTGAATCTCACATGTCATCTAATATTCCTGCTATTACTGTTCATGCATCTTTAATTCTGTTTATTTATAACATGATGATAATGATGATACTAGGAATAGGCATATGAATGTATGTGTGTAGTTGGTGTGTTGGATGCGAGTCGAGCTTCAGAGGGAGGACGGGGCATGGTGGTCTTTGACCTGGTCACCAGACTCTAGCTCTATCTCTACTTAGGTCTTGCCCACTAACATCGTCGTATCATCATTACCTTAGCAGAACTATTACGTCGTAGGGCATCAGGGGAGGTAGTCTCAGACCATGTGTCTCTGACTCTACCGGGGGGCCTTAGCTCTATCTCTATGGATGTATTGATGGGATGCTGGGGTGAGGCCTTGGATACACTATTTGGTATTAGGATTGGTTAGTTGCGAGCCCTGTTTGCAAGCCCTCTCCAATAGGGGCTTACGTGTTGGTATGGGTTGGTCATCAGGGGAAGTGTTGGCGGTATTTGATCCGGACACTTTAGCTCTATCTCTATTCCATGGTGGGTGCATGTGGGACGGCAATGGTGTTTGATCCATTGGATGGATTCACACACTCGTGTATAGAGGTGTAGCGGCCACCAAACCTTTGTATAGCCCATTGCAAACTTATAAACCAGACCAAATATATGAATTGAATGCATGCATATGTTTGTTGCATTGTTTTGTTTGCTTACTGAGCCGTGATGTGTGCTCACCCTTTCGACATCAAATATTTTTAGTTGATAATGCGGTCCTACTATTGAAGAATATATGAAAGTGCCGACGTATGGACAAGTTGCTACGATGGACATAAATGCTAAAGAAGATGCGCATGATTCATCATGCGAGTGCAACCAATGTGTTTTTGCTTAAGTTTAGTTATAATTTAAACATCGGATATGTAATTGATTATTTATTTTTATGTCTTGTGGTTTAGAGATAATTAGATTAAATATTTATTTATCACTGTTAGACTCTCAGTTCATTATCTGTAAGACTTCCACTTATTTGCTTATTACCTCTGATTATTAATGTGTAATGTGTGTGTGGTTTGATATGGTGGGTACACCCTATGCGAGATCATGAGTGAGCCGTTAGCTTATTGGGGGTTCACCACACCATTCTGGTTAGACCAGAATTAGGGTGTGACATGGGAAGCTATCAGGAATCCTATGGTCTCATGCTATGGTCGCATGATGAAGGACCATAGGGTCGACCGCATGGCGTATGGTTGACATAAACACAAGACCACAAGATTGATCAGTCACCCATTAATGGTTCTATTTTAATTTTTGGCTACTGTAACTTGGTACAAATGTATCCTAACTTAAATTCACACATTTCCTAGGTTCCTAAATAGTTCAAAGTGACTTCCAAGGCATAAAAGAAGGTTGCACATCATTTACATGTGAGGAAATAAGACCTAAACTAACTAGATAATAACAAGCTACTTTTCTTTTATTGTATCCAATGCCATGAACCATGCTTGTATGCTTATAATGTGCATCTCACATGTAATCTAATATTACTGCTATTTCTGCTCATGCATATTTATTTTTGTTTATTTATAACATGATAATGATGCTAGAAGTAGGCATGTGGTTGTATATGTAGTTAGTGTATTAGATATGAGTGGAGCATCAAGACAACAGCAGGTTCCGTATTCGAACATACACTCGTTCGGTTGGTTGATGCAAAAAACTCTAAGCATTGTTTTTAGTCGTTGATGGTGATGTATACAGGGAGAATCCAACACCAGTAGAAGTAGACCCTCCCTAAGTGGTTGATCTGGCTACTTTGCGTCATTTGCTATTGATCGAAAAAGGCCAACCGCTTTCCTTTCTTTCGTTGCTCGCCATCTCCCTAACTTCAGGACTCTAACAGAGAGAAATCAAGTTGCTCGGGTTTCAAGAAAGGATGGTAAGGAACATTTTGCCCTTTTTAGGAACGAATCCGTTACTGTCCTCGAACGCATGTCTTGATCCAATGCCGGGTGATTGGTAATGAAAGATCAAAATATCGAAGAGACGTCGTACTATAGTTCATCCTGACCACCAGACTCTAGCTCTATCTCTACTCAGTCCTACCGCCATTACCTTAGCAAAACTATTATATCGTGGGGCATTAGGGGAGGTGGTCTCGGACCGCGTGGTCTTCAACTCTGCTTAGGGGCCTTAGCTCTATCTTTATGGATGTATTAAGTGATGCTAGGGTGAGGCCTTGGATACATTTTGATAGCATTAGGATTGGTTAGTTGCGAGCCTAGCTTGCAAGCCCTCGTTAGGAGGGACTTACGTATTGGTATGGGTAGGGTATCAGGGAAGTGTTGGAAGTGTGTGATCTAGACACTTTAGCTCTATCTCTATTCCATGGTGGGTGCATGTGGGACGGTAATGGTGTTTGATCCATTGGGCAGATTTACACACTCGTGTATAGAGGTATGATGGCCATCAATCCTTTTTATAGCACAGTTGCAAACTTAAACCAGACCAAAGATATGAATTGAATGCATGTATGTGTTTGCGCATTGTTCTGTTAGCTTATTGAGCTATGATGTGTGCTCACGCCTTAATGTCGAATATTTTTAAGTGATGATGCAGGTCCTACTGTAAGAGATTATATGAATGCGCCGTCGCATGGACACGTGGCAGCTATAGAAGTGGAAGCTATGGAGGAAGCGCATGATCCATCATGCGAATGCAACCAATGTGTTTTTTATTAGTTTAGCTATATTTGAGTAGTGGAACACGTAATTGATTATTTTACATTATGTCTTGAGCAGTTTGAAGATAATTGGATCTAATTATTTATTTATCACTGTTAGACCTCAGTTCAATATTAAATAAAAACTTCTGCTATCTATCTATCTATTTATTTACTCCGATTATTATTGTAGAATGTGTTTGGTTTAACATGGTTGGCACAGTCTTTACGAAATCCTGGTTGAACTATTGATTCTTATGACGGTTCACCACACTACTGGTTAATCCAGAATTGGGATGTGACAGTACATATACACGAGGTTACATGTACATGGAGAAAGGGTTCAATAATCGATATCGATGCCAAAATTGATTTGATACTGATATGGATCAATGGTACTAAGGATATATGGTTGATACCATTAAAACTTTAATAAAAATAAGAAAACCGGTATTGGGATCAGCCTTAGCCAAAATCGCAATTGAGAGGACCCATCCGATACTGTTTACTAAAACCTTAATAGAGAGACACCACAAGTTGAACCACCAATTGGAGTGAATACCTCATACATGTACACTTCGTATGCATATATGCCTTGAGATGGAATCATCAACTTTAGACTTGAAACATAAAGGTTCCATTTGCCATGCATTTTCAAAATGCATTCTAGGTCAATAACAGGTTTTGAGAAAACAAAAATATTGTTTGATATAGATTCTCATTTTTCTTTTCTTAGAATATGTTGTATAATGCACCCAATCTGTATGTCCTCTCTCCCTTATTCTTTGTTCGTTCTTGAATCCTTTGAAAATATTACTCTGGTTTCTCTTACAGAGTTGTTGGAGCACTAATCAGCCTTGCTTGGGTAGACAAAATGATCTCTCCCAAGCCCAAAGACCTTGCAATGTCACCATGGTGGTACTTACCCCTCCAGGCATGATTAGGGCAGTGATATTCTAGAGCTTTTCAAGCTTCTTTACCTTCACTCCCTTCACTCCAAACATTATCGGCTAGTCTTATTGAAGCCAACATATGTGAAATCTGCTACCAGCTTCTGCATCCTCATGTTAGGGTTTAAGAAGTTCAAATCGATGTATGATTTGACAAGATGGAAGCAAACGTTATGAATGCATTCTCTATTCCACGAGAAAGACATGTTCCAAATAGGATTTACATTCTATATTAGAAATGCATTCTATATTTTGAAAATAGGAATGTACATTCTAAAAATAAAAAGGCATACCAAATTAATGTCAATTTTTGAGGTATTTGGACACCTCCGAGGAATTTATGGTGCAAGTTTAATGTCAAAGGTTGTAGCCTGGGCAATCTACGTAGCATTAACAGGGGGTGTTATATGAAACAACAATGGTAAGGTCCTATATGTTTTTGCGAAATACATTGGGGTGAAAATAAATTACACAGAAGAGTTTAATGTGACAATGCGAGGTTTAAAGGAAGCTATGAGGTTGGGATTATGCCAGATCTGGTTAGAATGTGATTCTGGCGCAGTAGTACATGCACTTCAATCAAGAGAGGTTCCATGGTTTTTTCAACAAAAATGGACTAGCATTACAAGGAAATTCTCTACGTACTCAATTAGAGTGACCCATATTTGGAAAGAGACAAACACAGTAGCAGATGGACTCGTATGACATGCAGCTCATACCAAAAGGTCTTCAGTATGGGTGGAATGTCCTAGTTTCATACCGAAAGATGTGGTGTGAGATGCTTTACATAGACTACGTTTTAGATTTTATCAGTTTGATAGTAATTTTGCCTTAGAACAACTACCGTGTTGATGACAATGTCGAAAGTAGGGTGGGAGTTTGAATGGGCCTTTTATGTATAATTTTATTTTATTTTTATAGTTTTCATTATTGACTTTTAGCAAAAAAAAAATGACATACCAAATTAATAAAACTTAAGATTACTTGTTTGATGTATGAAACTTTTGGTCACTATCACATTATAATGACCTATGTAATCATTGACACTATTATGTGATTTTTTTTTATAGTAAGATATTTTAATAGGGTAAAATATCTACCCAAAGAAAAGGTGAAGAATTTTTTTTTTTTTTTAACAATGAGAATATAAATACCAAATCTAATTCTCATTCTAAAGTTAAGAATACATTCTCCATCCCAATAATGAGAAATTCTAAAATAATGGAAATACATACCTATTAGGGGGAAAAACTTCACCCAATAATAACCTTACTCGTGGCATCCAAAATTGTCTAGGCCGACTAGGCTCAATAAAGTGGTGCTCGGCTTGTCTACTCAAAGGCACATTCCCATTCAAGTACGTCTCTTGGATGGAGTTATAGTTTTATTAGGATACAACGCCTGGTTGGAGGTATAATGCTATCCGGGTATGTCTCCCAGTCAGAGTCTAGAATTCTAAGGCGATTGACTTATGTCGTAGGAGTCCTTCTCCTAGTACAACACAATGCCGACCATTACGGCTGTCTGACCACTCATATGGTGACACTTGTCACCCTTATCTCCACCATCCTAGCTTCCATGGCTATAGTCTCCTACTCCTACTCGGAGTCTATGACCTGGGCATCCCACAGCATGATACCTGACAGTCCTATTGGTGAACTACCTACCAGAGTCCTGCTACCCCCATGCTTTATCCCAATCCCTATAAGTAAATGGCGATCCCCTCAGGTAAATTATCTCACTATTCACCCATTTACTCATTCTTTCTCTCCTACGGTCAAACTCTCTCTACGTTCCCTTCTTTCTCTAAACTGGAAATAGCTTCCAACTATCTCTTGACTGTTTACTTTGGGAATTTGACTTAGGAATTGGAGTATACCCAGGCTTAGTCACCCAACTCCCTTGTCTAATCTCTGTGATTGTAGGTTAATCAGGTCATAAATCGATGGGCGATTTCCAACTATAACAGTTTGGCACCCACCGTGGGGCCTCTAGATTGAGTTTGACGAACTAAGTACAAGGGATTTTAACCACTATTCTATGGCCCATCGAAGAACTGCCGCTCAGGCTTCTCAGCCACCTCCCTCCGAAGAGCCATCTATGCAAGTTCATGAAGACAACAGTGCTAGTGTATCTGGGGTAAATCATGCCCCACCACCAGCGCCAGCCCCGACGGCCACGTTGCGGCCTCCTCCTCCCTAGTATGTGACTCGTCAACAGTTCGTTGAGTTGAGGTAGCAGATCAATCAGCTAGCTCAAACACTGAGAGGAGTTCGAGCAGCCAACTCAGGAGCTAGAGGAGCAGGCGTGAATCCTCCCCCCACACTAGTGCTGAGCGCACCACTAGCGGCCTATTTAGTTGCCTCTCATTCTGTGCCTGTGGAGTCAGTTAGAGCAGCTTCTCACCAAGTGCCAGGTAACCCACCTCCTCTTCCCAGATCTCAGGCCAGTAGTAGGGCACTTGGTGTGCCAGCTCCCAGTGTTGCAAGATCTTCAGGGTGTCACCCTCTAGACGACTGCTAGCCAGCACATGGCGCACACTGTTCCCACCTTAACCCTGAGCAGGATGCAAGGTCCTTCTTTGAGGTAATCCGTCAGCAGAGAGTGAGGGCTAACTTGGAGACTCCTACCACTGCAGCAGTCCCTCTGCCGGCAACCCCTTAGATTGAAGTCGAGAGATAATTGTTAGAGCTGGCTACTCGGCTTCAATAGGTAGAGCAGAACCTAGTCTCCCCATAGAGAACCACCTACATGGCCATTATGGCACTCTCCGATGAGATCATGAGAGCCCCTCCTCCATAAAATTTTAAGATGCCGATCCTTGACTCTTACAATGGGACGTCCAATCCAGAGCAACACCTGGACACTTTCTTCTCTACCACACTCTTCTACCCGTTGGGTGACAGCCTGATATGCCGAGCGTTTCCTTCGATGCTCAGGGGTCCAGCTCGCACATGGTTCTACAATCTGCAGCCGAAAAGCATTACCTTGTTTGAGCAGTTGTCAAATAAGTTTCTGATGCACTTACAAGCCAGCCGAGGGCACAAGAAGATGTCCTACCATTTATTGACAGTGAAACAGCAGAAGGACGAGTCCCTGTGGGATTTCATCAAGTGTTTCAATGCCGAGGTACTGGAGATCAAAGACGTCGAGCCAGCGGTACACCTGTCCAGTCTACAGGCCGGGGTGCCTGATGAGAAGCTTTGTTGGTCCCTTGCCAAAAAGCCTCCCAAGAACCTGAACAACCTGCTTGCCAGGTGTGAAAAGTATGCCTCCGCTGATGAGATGACGAGGGCCCAAAAGACCAACGCTGTTAATAATGTGAAGGCCAACCAGAAGCCATCCGACAAGAAGAGATCCAACCTTGCGGACTAGACCCAGAACAACGGTGATCCCAAGAAGTAGAGGTCTTGCTAAAAGCAGGTGAGTCCGCATCCCTACAAGACCTTCGATTTCTATACTCCGCTCACTACCTCCATGACAGAGATCCTGGAGGTAATCAAGAACGATCAAAACCTCCAATAACCACCAAAGCCACTCGACGAAGGCAGGAAGAAGGACTGGTCTAGATACTATCAATTCCATCCCGACTACGGCTACCATAGCGATGAGTGCAAGTACCTGAAAGGTTAGATAGAAGACCTCATCCGGCGAGGCTACTACCGTAACCTTGTCAGAGAAACTGGCCAAGGGCCAGCACTAACGCTGAGGGATTGAGACTTACCCCCACTCCCTTCGAGAAATCAGCAACCCAATGATTACTGAACAGAGGTCGACGAATATCCTAATGCCAATCAGAGGGATGACAGGGATCCCAAGGGTAGATCAGCCTAGGCCAAGAAGTGGGTCAGAGCCATCCAGTTCGACTCATTTAAACTCCTCCAGAGAGCAAGTCATCCAGGATACCCATAAAGGAGCTCCTAAGAGGCCGAGAATACATCTAGTTCGGGTCCTTCTTGGGACCTAGGATAATCAACCAAGGTAGCAGAGGTTCTGCTCAACATCTCAAAGGTGACCAGACAGTTGATGCTTTGTGACAAGCCCCCACCTGAGAATTGAACCCGTACCTCAACGGGGCTAATAATTCCTGGTGATGGCATATACACAATCACCAGAAGGCCCAAAGCAAAAGGGAAGATAGTCCTTACCATTATAGGGGGACCCATAGCGGGAAACACCTCCAACAGGTCGGTGAAGGCTTACTACAACTTGGTGGCCAAAACTGAGTGACCATCCAAGAAGGTGTGGATGGAAGAGATCATCACCTTCAGTTATGAAGATCTCATCAACGTGGCAGTGCCCTAAGAAGATGCCATCGTCTTCACCATAGGGATCGGGCACTGCGACGTGGCAAAGTGCTTGGTAGACACTGGCAGCTCCGTGGACATTATACTCTACCACGCGTATAAAAGGATGTTGATATGCGATGACCAGCTGTAACCCATCACATTAGACCTCATCAGCTTCTCAGGAGATCCAGTCACAGTAAAAGGTGGCATACAATTGCCTATGCTCCTCAGCCAGAAGCCCAAGCAGTAGAGGGTGCTGGTAGAGTTCATGGTGGTGGATCGGCCATCGGACCACAAAGTCATACTCGACTGCCTATCGTTGAACAAGTTCAAGGCCTGCATGTCCACCTACTACCTGGTGATGAAGTTTCCCACAGATAATGGAGTTAGTGAATGCAAAGCTGACCAAGCAACATTAAGAAGGTAGTACGTCACAGAGCTACAGAATAGTCAAAGACCCCTGAGGCTTGACCTAGTCCGGACAGTGGACATAGAAGATGTCAGAGACATCAATTGCCCAGAAAGGGGGACACCAACAAAAGAGTTGTGGCTGATCCCAGTGTCAGCCGACCAACCAAAGAAGATGTTCCAGGTCGGCTCCTTGCTTCTTGAGAACAAGAAGGTCAAGTTGAATGAGTTCCTAAGACAAAACCTCGATGTATTCCCTTGGTTGGCCTTCGAGATGCTAGGAATCCCCAAAGAAGTCATCAAGCACCACCTTACAGTAGACCCCCAACACCGGCCAATCAGACAAGAGAAGAGGAGCTTTGCACTAGCCCTCCAGTCAGCCATTGATGAGGAGGTCCATAATTTATTGAGAGTCAGCTTCATCCGTGAGGTAACCTATCCTAACTGGCTTGCAAATGTGGTTATGGTTCCCAAGGCAAATGGTAAGTGGAGGATTTGTATACATTTAACAAACCTCAACAAGGCCTGCCCAGAAGATAGCTATCCACTGTCGTGGATAGACCAGCTCATAGATGCCACGGTCGGGCATGAGCAGCTCAGTTTTCTCGAAGCATACTCAGGATATAACCAGATAAAGATGAACAAGCATGATGAAGAGTACACATCCTTCATCACCAACCAAGGGCTCTTCTGCTATATGGTCATGTCTTTTGGCCTAAAAATGCAAGAGCCACCTACTAGAGGTTGGTGAATAAAGTGTTCAGAAATCAGATCGGCTGCAACATGGAGGTGTACGTCGACGATTTTTTAGTAAAGAACAAGCAGGCAAACCAGCACATGGTCGATCTAAACAAGGCCTTTTAAGTCCTCCGGATACACAACATGAAGCTGAACCCAACAAAGTGTGCCTTTGGCGTAGCATTAGGCAAATTCTTAAGCTTCATGGTCTCAAAGAGGGGCATAGAGGCCAACCCCTCAAAGATAATAGCCATACATAGCATGACTGCATCGACTAAGCTGAAGCAAGTCCAAGAGCTGAATGGTCAGATAGCCACACTCGGTCGCTTCATGTCCAAGTCAGCTAAGAGATGCCTGCCCTTCTTCAAGACATTGAAGGGAGCAGGGAAATTTGAGTGGACAGAGGAGTGCCGAAGAGCTTTCCATGACCTCAAAGCCTACCTAAGTTCACCTCTGCTGCTGGACAAGCCTAACCCCGGTGACGAGTTACAATTATACCTTGGGGTCTCAGACCTGGCTATGAGCGCGGCCTTGCTAAAAGAAGAAGATAAGGTCCGCCCTATATACTATGTCAGTAAGGTATTGTTAGACGTAGAGAATCGTTATAAACATATCGAGAAGCTAGCACTAGCCCTAGTCATGATAGCATGGAAACTCCGACCGTACTTCCAGGTATACCCGACCTCTGTACTCACCAACACCACTCTGAAGAAAGTATTATCAAAGCCGGATATCTCCAATTGAATGACAAACTAGGCCATGAAACTCAACTAGTTTGAGCTAAAGTACGTGCCCAAGACTGCAATCAAAGTACAGGCCTTAGTCCATTTCATAGTGGAGAGCACACTACTGGAGGGGGAAGTAGTGGTGCTAGAGCAAGAAGACAAGTCTACACTGGCCGAAGCATAGTGGATGGGTCCTCCATAGATGGAAAATTAGGTGTAGGGATGATACTCATCAGCCCAGGGAAGTTTAAAGTCAGTCGGCCATAAGGTTTGGATTCCACACAACAAACAATGAGGCTAAGTATGAAGTTGTCACACCCTAATTCTGGTATAACCAGATTAGTGTGATGAACCGCCAATAAACCAACAGTTCAACCAGGATCTCATATAGGTTGAACCCACCATATCAAACCACACACACATATTCCATGGTAATAATCAGAGGTAATAAACAAATAAGCGAAAGTCTTACAGATAATGAACTGAGTGTCTAACAATGATAATAAATAATTAATCCAATTATCTCCAAAACTCAAAACATAAAAATAATTAATCCATTACATGTTCCAATAATCAAATGTAACTAAACTAATTGAATATGCACTGGTTGCACTTACATAAAGAATCATGCGTTTCCTCCGTTAATTCCCCGTCCATCGTTGCTACATGTCCATACATCAACGCATTCATATAATCTTCAACAGTAGTTCCTCCATCATCAACTAAAAGTATTCGACGTCGAAAAGGTGAGCACACATCACGGCTCAGTTAGCAAACAAAACAATGCAACAAACATATGCATGCATTTAATTCATATTTTTGGTCTGGTTTTTAAGTTTACAACGTGCTATAGAAAGGTTTGGTGGCCCCTGCACCTCTATATATGAGTGTGTGAATCCACCCAATGAATCAAACACCATTGCCGTCCCACATGAACCCACCATGGAATAGAGATAGAACTAAAGTGTTTGGATCAAACACCGCCAATATTTTTCCCGATGCCCTACCCATACCAACACGTAAGCCCCTATTGGCGAGGGCATGCAAACTGGGCTTGCAACTAACCAATCCTAATGCCAAACAATGTATCCAAGGCCTCACCTCAGCATCCCTCAATACGTCCATAGAGATAGAGGTAAGGCCCCCCGGTAGAGTCAGAGATCATACGATCGGAGACCATCTCCCCTGATGCCCTACGACATAATAGTTCTGCTAAGGTAATAGCAATACGATGATGTCAATAGGCAAGACTTGAGTAGATATAGAGCTAGAGTCTGGTGACGTAGTCAGAGACCACCATTCTACGTCCTCCCCCCGATGCTCCACTCGCATCCAACACACCAACCACATACATACAACCACATGCCTATTCCTAACATCATCATCATCATCATCATGTTATAAATAAACAGAAGTAAATATGCATGAGCAGTAGTAGCAAGAATATTGGATGACATGTGAGATGCACATTACAAACATATACGTATAGAATCAATCATGGCATTGGACTCAATAAAAGTAAACAGTTTGTTATTAACCAATTAGTTTTGGTCTTGTTCTCTCACCTATTAGCAATACTCGATCTCCTTCCAAGTCTTGAAATTCTCTTTCAATCAATTTAATAACCTAAAAGTTATATGAATTGAAGTTAAGGTTCATATATAACATGTTACAGTAGTAGAAAATCGAAACAGAGCACTGATAGGTGTCTGATTAGTTCTATGGTCTCATACTGTATCGACCTTACTGTTTACGGTTGATACCCTACGGTCGCATATGGTGCAATCATAGCTGCAACCATATGATTCCTGGATCTTCCCCAATGCCTATGGTCGATCCTCTGATCAGCTGGTCATGCTAGGGTCGACCGTAGTTGTGACCTTGGGATTTCTGATCATAGACTACATGCAATTCGAGTTCTTCCTGGGTCAAGTCCTCTGATCTTCAATTGGGTTTATTCTAAGGTCATCCTATGACCATCATTAGTAGTTTCTTATCAACCCTAATCATTAAACTCACTCTTCATGGTTCTCCTTGGGATTTTCTCAAGGAAATCATATGGATCATAATAAGTTGATATTTTCTATCTTCCATAAAAGTCTTATTCCATAGAGTTTACATCTCTAGGGATTAGGAACCTTTGCCTATGATAAAGAGCCAATCTCTTCTCAGCAAAATCTTCTACTTAGCCTTTTCTTCTTCTCCTTCTCTTTCCTTCTCTCTTTCTAGGGTTGACAAATGTTCTAAAAGAGTGAAAAAGGGCTGAGGGACATCCTTTATATAGAAGAAAACTCTCCATATAGACTCATCTTTCAATTAGAAAAGAAATCCCTTAATTTAGGAAAGTTTCCAAAACTTGGAGTCTGACCTGGGGTCTCACGGTCGATGGCTACGGTCGCAGAACCCGTTGATCGTAGGGTTAAAATCATCGATCGTGGGGTCCTGGATTTGTGATCTTCATTTTTACCATATGGTCGACCATACCTACCCAGGTATCCGACCATATGCATACAGTTTTGGATGTTGAGTCAATTTTTTACACCTGGTTTGTGAATAATCTTCACACGCTTGGTCCACTTGGTCCAGGAATGATGGGAAGACCTGGCACGATACAGTTAAATCGGGTTAGTAGAGTGCGGGTCTTACAACTCCCCCCTCTTATATAAATTCTGTCCTCGAAATTTACACATACCTTCCAAGTCGAATAGGTGAGGATATTGCTTCCGCATAGCATTCTCTTCTTTCCATGTAATTTCTTTCATATTTTGGCTTCTCCAAGTAACCTTAACGTAGCGGTTGCAAAGAGGTTGCACCTTCCGACTAGTGATCTCAAAAGGTACTACTTTGAACGTCAAATCTTCAGTCAAGTCCGGTGGATCCGTTGTTAACACATGTGTTGGATCTCTGACGTACTTCTTTAATTGTGAGACATGGAATACATCATGTATAATAAACATTGATGAGTGGTAGTGCTAACTGATATGCTATCCTTTCACGTCTATCTAAAACTTCATAAGGTCCAATATATCTGGGATACAGTTTTCCCTTCTGTCTGAACCGTTTTAAACCACGCATAGGAGATATTTTCAGAAATACCTTATCACCTATGGTGAATTCGAGATCTCTACATCGATTGTCTGCATATTGCTTCTGATAGTTCTAAGCTGTTTGGATCCTTTCCTTGATAATGTCGACCACTCAACAAGTCTCCTCAACAAACTCTGGTCCAACAACACTCGGTTCTCTAATTTCATTCCAAAATAAAGGAGTTTGACATTTCCTACCATACAGTGCTTCATAGGGCGACATTTGTATTGTAGCTTGATAGTTGTTATTATAAGCGAACTTGATCAATGTTAACTTCTCATCCCATGATCCTTTGAAATCAATGACATAAGCTCGATGCATGTCTTCTAAAATCTGAATAGTACGCTCTGACTGTCCGTCTGTCTGAGGATGGAATGCAATACTAAACTTCAACGTTGTACCCATAGCCACCTGTAATCCTTCCCAAAACTTTGAGGTAAAGCATGGGTCTGCGTCGGACATGATGCTTTCAGGTACACCATGCAATCTGATAATATTATCTACATAAAGCTTAGCTAACCTCTCTAGGGTATACTAAGGTCGTATAGCTATGAAACGAGTTCTCTTGGTCAAACGATCCACAATCACCTAGACCGCGTTAACTACTAGAGGAGTCAATGGTAACCTGGTGACAAAGTCCATAGTAATGCAGTCCCATTTCCATGCCGGTTCAGGTAGTGGCTACAATAATCCTACAGGTCTTTGCCTTTCAGCCTTTACCCACTGACAATTCAGGCATTGGGACACAAATTTAGCTACATCGCTTTCATTCCTCTCCACCAGTATAATTTCTTTATATCATGATACATCTTTGTACATTCAGTATGTACCAAATAAGCGATGGTGTGGGCTTCCTTCATTAGTCTGTGTCTAATATCCAAGTCTTCACTTTCAAGAACACATACTCTCCCTTTGTATCTTATTACTTTCTCAGAATCCAAGGTGAAGTCAAGGTTAGTCCTACCTTTTTCAAGGTCTTCTTGCACCGTCCTTAGATAAGGGTCTGATTGAATAACTGCTTTCACTTCGTTTAATAGATCAAGTACAATCTTTAATGTAGCAAACATGTTTGAGAATAGATAAATAAACCCTTGGTCAGTTAATTTATTTGGAATATCAATCACGAACTGCTTTTTACCATAACTAAATACTCTTCCTGTGACATACATTGTAGCATTTATACTAGCTTCTTCCTGAGACTTTGTGATTGACTTTGTGCTTAGTGCATCAGCAACTACATTAGCTTTTCCTGGATGATACTGGATATCGCAATCATAATCCTTCAGTAATTCCAGCTGTCTTCTCTATCTCATGTTCAACTCCTTCTGATTAAAAAGATGTGTGAGATTCTTATGATCTGATTTAATCTAAAATTTCTTTCCATATAAATAATGTCTCCATATCTTGACAGCATGTACCACCACTGCTAATTCCAAATCATGAGTGGGATAGTTCTGCTCATGTGTCTTCAGTTGTCTTGAGGCATACGCAATTACTTGTTCTCCTTGCATAAGCACACATCCCAAACCTAACCTAGATGCATCAGTGTACAAGGTAAATGGTTGTCCTGGGATCGGAATAGTCAGGATGGGAGCTGATATCAATCTAGCCTTCAATGTTTGGAAACACTCTCACATTTGTTTGTCCAAACAAACTTTTCTTTTTTCTTAGTCAGACTAGTGAAAGGTACGATGATTCTAGAGTAATCTTCCATGAATCGTCGATAGTACCCAGCTAAACCTAAGAAACTTCTAATCTCTGCAATATTCTTGGGTGATTCCCATTTCACAATGGCTTCAATCTTGCTAGGATCCACTTTAATTCCTTCAACTGATATAACATGGCCTAAGAAAGTGACTTCATTCAGCCAGAACTCACACTTAGTAAATTTTACGTAAAACTTCTCTTTTCTTAGTTGCTGCAAAGTGGCTCTTCGATTTGTGATATGAGTTTTTTTGTCCTTGGAGTAGACTAGTATGTCGTCAATATACAATGACTGACGTATCCAACATATCATGGAATACCCGATTCATGAGTTCCATAAAAGTTACGGGTGCATTAGTCAATCCAAAAGACATGACTAAAAATTCATAATGTCCATATCTGGTTCTGAATGTTGTCTATGGAATATTCCCTTCCTTGATGTTCAACTGATGGTATCCCGATCGAAGATCAATTTTGGAGAACACTTTGGCACCTTGCAACTGATCGAACAAGTAATCGATCCAAGGCAACGGGTATTGATTCTTGATTGAAAGCTTATTCAATTCCTGATAATCTATATACAGTCGAATGCTACCGTCCTTCTTTTTCACGAACAATACTAGCGCTCCCCAGGGTGATATGCTAGGTTTAATATAACCCTTGTCCAGTAATTTCTATAACTGTACCTTCAATTCAGTAAGAGCCATTCAATAGGGTGCTTTCGATACTGGTGCGGTTCGGGTATAAGATCTATAACAAACTCTGTCGCTCGGTCAGGTGGTAGTCCTGGTAGTTCCTCAGGAAATACATCCAAAAATTCATGTACAACTTCAATATCCTCCATTCGTGGTACATCCTTGGTGAGGTCGACCACGGATACTAGATACCCAATTCCTCCTTTCTTGAAGCATTTTCTAGCCTTTAATGCAAAGAGAATGAGTTTTCATTTATGGGAAAGTTTGGTTCCCACAAAACTAAACTCTTCTCCTTCCTTGTCTTTAAATGTCAGTTTTTTCCACACATAATAAGTTTGCGGAGTGCCGAGCTAACCAATCCATTCCCAAGATAATGTCAATGTCTGCCATCTCAAGTTGGATTAAGGTTGCCTCCAAAATCTTCTCGTCGATAAGAACTGGACATGGTCCATAATCTTTGTTTAGTTCCATTTCTAATCCCATAGGTGATCGTACAAGAAGTTTGTAGTCTAAAGGTCTGAGGGATAGATTTAACTTTTTTCCAAATGACACAGATATAAAAGAATGAGTAGCTCCAAAGTCAAAGAGTACTCTGGCGGGTAAGCCATTAATAGGTACCATACCTATGATTTTCTTCTTATATTAATCTATATACTCACACAAGGTAGTACAAAACAAAAGGTTCAGGTCATACCTATGACCACATCAGGCGATGCGGCAGCATCCTCAGAAGTAACTGCATAAATTTTTCCTTGTTGTAGCTGCTTCCTTGGCTTAGGACACTCTCTTGAATAATGTCCTACTTTATCGCAATTGAAGCATTTGACTCCAACATTACTTTGCTTCTGTTGAGATTGGGTTGTCAAAGTAGTCTTGGCTGCAGCATTGAAGCCTTGTGTACGGAAGGGTTTAAATGTCTTTGAGTTCCCTCCGTTGTATGAGTTTCCATTGGACCTCTTTATACCTCTGTTCTGAGAAAAATAACTTCCCTCTGACTCGATTCCAGTACTCGAGCAATCTGTAGTACTTCATTATATATTTTCTTTTCTAATCCCAATACATGCTCACGGATGCTTCCCCTAAGTCCCATAACAAACCTTCGAATTTTGGTATTTTCCTCCTGCATGCTAGAGGGAGCAAAGAAAAACAGTTCTTCATAATACTGTTGATATGCATCTACAGTCATCTGTCCCTGATACAGACTCAGAAACTCTTTTTCCATTTGATCTCTGAAACTCCTTGGAAAATACTTCTTGAAAAAAGCTTCTTTATAGATAACCCATGTCAGTTGGGCATGCTTTGTTAACAGATAACTTCTTGTTGATTTCCACTAGTGGTGTGCGTCACCTTTCAACATAAATGTGGCACAAAATACCTTCTCTTATTCATTTACAGTCATCATCACAAAGTTTCTTTCCATCTCATCGATCCAGTGAGCTGGCCACAACGGATCTGATGGCTTGCCTGTGAATTCTTTCGGCTTCAACTTCAGGAAACGCTCGACCAATCGAGAGTGATCAAGCTGATACTATGCATATGCCCCAAACATAGGTGGTTGGTACTGATAATTACCTTGGTTATACCCGCCTTGCGGTGCTTCAGGGTTTCACACTTGGCCTTGTACTGCTAGTGTTTGCGGTGCTTGAGGTACAGTGTTGCTACCACCAGGTGTCGTAATAGCTTGTCCTGCTGGTAGAGATGTTGTGTTTGCAACTAGGAAATCAATTCACATAGAAGCTTGCATATTGGCTTGCATTTGCAGTATATGCTGCATTTGCTGTGCCAAATTCATCACCATAGTAGACAAATCCATAGGTGGTGCATGTCACACCCCAATTCTACACTATTCAGAATGCTATGATGAACTGCTAACAAACCAACGGTTCAACCAGGATCTCGAGTAGGCTATATCCGTATTATCTAAACCCCATACATCCATAATCATAATCAGAGTAAATACACAATAGCGGAAGTCTTATAATAAAATGAACTGAGAATCTATTGTGATATCAATATTTAAATAATAAATTATTTTTTATCAACTAAGACATAAATAAATAAATATCAAATACATGTCTTTAATAAATCCAAATAGATAAAACTAAAAATCTAATCGAATACATATGAGTTGCACTTGCAAGAGATGTCATGTGTATCCACTTCATCTTCAGCTACCATCGCTGCAACGTTCCTGTATTCTGGAGCATTTATATAATCTTCAATGGTTGTACCTGCATCATCAACTAAAAATATTCGATGTCGAAGGGTGAACACACATCACGGCTCAGTGAGCAAACAAAACAATGCAACAATACATATGCATGCAATCAATTCATATCTTTGGTCTGGTTTTACGTTTGCACTGTGCTATAGAAAGGATAGGTGGCCACTGCACCTCTATGCACAAGAGTGTGGATACGCCCGATGACTCTCACCATCGCCCACAGCACCCATAACGAACATTGTACAACGAAGGTTACGTTTATCGATGTACAACTCCATACCAACAAATTAACCCCTAATGGCTAGGACTGCAAACGGGGCTCGCTACTAACCAATCCTAATGTCAACCAATGTATCCAAGGCCTCACCTCAGCATCCCTCAGAGCACCCGTAGAGATAGAGCTAAGGCCCCTCAGTAGAGTATAGGACTCAAGGACCGAGACCCTCCTTGATGCCCTACGTCGCAATACTTTTGCTAAGGTAATGGCGATACGACGATGCTAATGCACAAGACTTGAGTTAGAGATAGAGCTAAAGTGCCTGGATCAAACACCACATAACACCTCCCCTGATGCCCTACTCGCATCAAGCACACTAACCACACATAAACATTTACATGCCTATTCCTAGCATCAATCATCATCATCATGTTATAAGTAAAAATAATTAAATACGCATGAACAATAATAATAGGAATATTGGATGACATGTTGAATGCACATTACAAGCATATTCGCATAGAATCAAGCATGGCATTGGACTCAAGAAAATAAAAGTAGTTTATTATTAACCAATTAGTTTAGGTCTTGTCCCTCACCTTAGCTTGCTAATAGATACTCTTTCAAGCTTTAGAATCACCTTTATATTGCTATTATATTGCAAGAAGACCTAACAAAGTTGATAAAATTTAATTAAAATTTATTCTAATTTTTAAAACCATTCTATTAACTGGGGGTCGGAGGTAGGGTCTGAGTTATTATCGACCCCTGGTGCGATCCTCCCTAATTTGGACTTCCAGAACCCTGGGGGTCGATACTCAGGGTCACATAGGGTCGGATGGTCATCGACCCTCTGTGCGACCCCCTATGGGTTTTGGTCAATTTTCCTCCTTTTAGTCCATTCTTCGTGCTTGGGGTCCTATGGCTTACTCCTACAGTCCATTCAACATACATTCCATGGTCTAGATCCATGAATCATCCACCTATATAGCTTTTATGTATTCCCCCATGGTTTTCCATGGAAACCTAACCATGGGTTGATGGTTTGGGTTTCTCCGAGATCACACTCTCATCATTATCTAACCTAAGGATTGTAGAAATTCATGGAATTAGTATCCATACCTGAGAAGAATACTCCTTCTCTGCAATTCTTCTCCTTTTTACTTTTTCTTCTCTCCCTTGCTTCCCTTCTTCTTCTCTTCCTTCTCTTCTCTTTCTCTCAATTCAATTAGGGTTGTAAAAAGAGTGAAAGAGGCTTAGGAACGTCCTATTTATAGGGTGGAAACTCCTAAACTAAGTCCCATTGAGATTTGGAAGGAATCAAATCAAAATTTGGAAAGTTTCCTAATTTCAGTTTCTGGCGGCAACAGAGGGTCGATGAGAGGGTCGATGATTCCGTCGACCCTTAACTCCTAAAGTGTCTGACCCCCTTTGTAAAACAAGGGGTTTGACTTTCTGTCTTGGGGTCTCCGACCCTCCCTTGCTGGGTATGTGACCCTCCCTTTAAATTAAGTGTTTTTGGGTCGATTTGATACCTGGGATCACGATCTCCTTCACGCCCTTAGTTCATTCATCTCGTCCATGATGGGTAAACCTGGTTCAAGGTGGTAAGACCGGGTTAGTTTGGTACGGGTCTTACAACTTCCCCCTACTTATAAAAATTTCATCCCCGAAATTGTACGTACCTTCTGAATCAAATAAGTGAGGGTATTGCTTTCGCATAACATTCTCTTCCTCCCAAGTAATTTCTTCCTTGTCTCTACTTTTCCAAGTGACCTTAACATAATAGATATCTCGGTTGCGTAGTCGTTGAACCTTTCGGCTGGTGATTTCTGTTGGTGTTACTTCAAATGTCAAATCATCAGTCAAATCCGGTAAATCGATTGTCAAAACGTGCGTTGGATCCTTGACATACTTCTTTAATAGGGAAATATGAAATACGTCATGCACACTTGACATAGATGGTGGTAGTGCTAATTGATAAGCCACTTTTCCATGCTTAGCTAAAATCTCATATGGCCCGACATATCTTGGACTGAGTTTCCCTTTCTGTCTGAACCATTTCAATCCTCGCATAGGCGATACCTTCAAGAATACTTTATCACCTACAGCGAACTCAAGATCTCTACGTCGAGTATCTACATATTTCTTCTGATGGTTCTAAGCTATTTTTACCCTTTCCTTGATGATGTCTACCACTCGACAAGTCTCTTCAATAAATTCCGGCCCAATAATACTACGTTTTCTAACTTCATTCCAAAATAATGGAGTTCGACACTTTCTGCCATACAGTGCTTCATATGGTGACATCTGTATAGTAGCCTGATAGCTATTGTTATAAGCGAACTCGATCAGTGGTAACTTTTCATCCCATGATCCTTTGAAATCAATTACACATGCGCGTAGCATATCTTCTAGAATCTAGATTGTATGCTCTGACTGTCTATCTGTCTGTGGGTGGAATGCAGTACTGAACTTCAATGTTGTGCCCATAGCCTTTTGCAATCCCTCCCAAAACTTGGAAGTAAATCGGGGATCTCTATGGGGTACAATGCTCTCTAGTACACCGTGTAACCGAACAATATTATCCACATACAGCTTTGCTAACCTTTCCAGTGTATACTGAGGTTGTATCGGTATGAAGTGAGCTGTCTTAGTCAGACGGTCTACAATCACCCAAACTGCGTCAACTACTCGAGGAGTCAGTGGTAATCCCGTGACGAAGTCCATAGTGATGCAGTCCCATTTCCATGCTGGTTTTGGTAACGGTTGTAACAGTCCTGCGGGTCTTTATCATTTAGCCTTTACTTTCTGACAATTTAGGCATTGAGACATGAACTTAGCTACATCTGCTTTCATTTCTCTCCACCAATATAGTTTCTTTAGATCATGATACATTTTTGTGCTTCCAGGATGTGTCGAATAAATGGTGGTATGGGCTTCTTTCATCAGTCGATGTCGAATGTCCACATTTTCTATTTCGGGTACACATATTCTTCCTTTGTATTTCAGTACTTTCTCTTCGTCCAAGGTGAACTCAGGGTTAGTCCAACCTTTCTCGATATCTTCTTGTACTGTTCTCAGATAAGGATCTGATTTGATAACTGTCTTCACTTCATCCATTATATCCGGTATAATTTTCAATGCCGCGAACATATTTGAAAACCGATGAATAAACCCTTGGTTGGCTGATCCATCCGTTGTATCTATCACATATTGCTCATTGCCATGATTGAATGTCATTCTGGTAGTACATATAGTTGCAGTTGTACTAACCTCCCCTTGAGATTTTATCATCGCCTTTCTGGTCAACGCATCCGCTACTACATTAGCTTTCCTCGGATGATACTGGATATCACAATCATAGTCTTTCAATAGTTCCAACCATCTTCTTTGTCTCATATTCAACTCCTTCTGATTAAATAAATAAGTAAGACTTTTATGGTCTGACTTAATCTGGAACTTCTCTCCGTATAGGTAATGTCTCCATATCTTGACAGCATGTACTACTGCTGTTAACTCTAAATCATGAGTGGGATAATTTTTCTCATGTATCCTTAATTGTCTTGAGGCATAAGCAATTACTTGTTCTCCTTGTTTAAGCACACATCCTAATCCCAGTCCTGACGCATCAGTGTATAGGGTAAATGGCTGTCCTGGGACAGGAATAGTCAAAATCGGGGCAGATATCAATCTGGTCTTCAATGTCTGGAAGCTCTTCTCACATTTATCCGTCCACACAAACTTTTCACCTTTCCTAGTCAAACTGGTGAGAGGTATGGCAATCCGAGAATAGTCTTCCACAAATCTCCGATAATATCCAGCGAGACCCAGAAAACTTCTTATTTCTGCAACGCTTTTTGGTGCTTCCCACTTTACAATAGCCTCGATCTTGTTGGGATCCACTTTGATTCCTTCAATGGATACCACATGGCCTAGGAAGGCGACTTCACTTAGCCAAAACTCACACTTTGAAAATTTTGCATACAGCTTCTATTTCCTTAAACGCTGTAGGGCGGCGTTTAGATTCTTAACGTGGGTTTCCTTGTCCTTGGAATATACCAATATATCATCAATAATTACTATAACCGACGTATCCAACATGTCGTGGAAAACCCGGTTCATAAGTTCCATTAAAGTTGCTGGTGCGTTTGTTAATCCAAAAGACATGACCAAGAATTCATAATGTCCATATCTGGTCCTAAAAGTTGTCTTAGGAATATCACCTCTTTAATCTTCAGCTGATGATAATCGGACCGAAGGTCGATCTTAGAAAATATTTTCGCTCCTTGCAACTGATCGAACAAGTCATCGATCTGAGGTAGTGGATATCGATTCTTGATTGTCAGTTTGTTCAGCTCCCAATAGTCGATACATAATCGAATGCTACCATCCTTCTTCAGTACGAATAATACCGGTGCTCCCCATGGTGATATACTGGGTCAAATATAACCCTTGTCCAGCAGTTCCTGTAGTTGCACTTTCAATTCCTTCAGTTCAGTAGGAGCCATTCTATAAGGTGCTTTTGATACTGATGCGGCTCCAGGTATAAGGTCTTTCACAAACTCGGTGGCTCTATCGGGTGGTAATCCCAGTAGTTCCTCCAGAATTACATCGGGATAGTCCCGTACGATATCAATATCTTCCATTTGTGGTGCTTCCTTGGTTAGGTCGAGCACTGATACTAGATACCCGACTGCCCCCTTCTCAAGGCACTTCTTAGCCTTTAGTGCTGAGAGTATGAGCTTGCATTTATGGGGCAGTTTGGTTCCCGCAAAACTGAATTTTGCTCCTTCTTTGTCTTTAAATGTTAGCTTTTTTTCGGCGCATAATAGGTTTGTAGAATGCTGAGCTAACCAGTCCATTCCCAAGATGACATCAAAGTCTGCCATCCCAAGTTGGATCAAGGTTGCATCTAAGGTTTTCTCACCAATGAGAACTGGACATGGCCCATAACCTTTCTCTAATTCCACTTCTAACCCCATCGGTGACCGTACAAGTAGTTTGTAGTCCAATGTTTTGATGGGTAAGTTCGGCTTCTTTCCAAACGACACAGATATACAGGAATGAGTAGCTCCTGAATCGAAGAGTACTCTGGCGGGTATGCCATTTATAGGTACGATACCTGTGATTTATTTAAACTTAGTCTACATGCTTACACATTGTAATACAACTTAAAGGTTTAGGTCATACTTGTGACCACATCGGGTGATGCGGCAGCTTCCTCAGACGTAACAGCATAAACTCGTCCTTGATGTTATTGCTTCCTGGGTTTAGGACACTCTCTCATCATATGTCCCACTTGATTACAGTTATAACATCTTGGACTTTCAGTATTTGGCTTTGGTTGCTGCTGAGCTGCTTGAGTGGTCTTGGGTGCAGCGGTAAAGCCTTGGGCACAAAAAGATTTAAATGTTTTGTTGTTCCCTCCATTATAAGCATTTCCGACTGGTCTTTTTATGCCTCTGTTTTGTGTAAAGTAGCTTTCCTTCTGGTTCGATTCAATGACTCGAGCGATTTGGACAGTTTCATTATATATCTTCTTCTCTAAACCCAGTATGTGCTCCCTAATGCTTCCTCTAAGTCACGTGACAAACCTACGGGTTTTGGTGTCCTCTTCTTGCATACTAAGTGGTGCAAAGAAAAACAACTCCTCATAACACTGTTGATATGCATCCACAGACATCTGGCCCTGATATAAACTCAGGAACTCCTTCTCCATAGCATCTCTGAAGCTTCGGGGAAAATATTTCTCAAAGAATGCTTCTTTATAAATAGCCCAAGTCAATAGGGCATGCTTGGTTAGTAGATATTCCCTGGTAGATTTCCACCAATGATGTGCATCGCCTTTCAGCATGAAGGTGGCACATAACACCTTTTCTTCTTCAGTAATAGTCGTCATGAGATAGTTTCTCTCCATCTCGTCGATCCAATGTGCTGGCCATAACGGATCCGATGGTTTACCGTTAAATTCCTTGGGTTTCATCTTCAAAAATCTCTCAACCAGTCGAGAGTGATCCATCTGATTTTGGGGGTATGCCCCAAACATAGGTTGTGGGTACTGATACTGAACCTGAGCTGCTTCCGGACCAGGTACTGGGATCTGTGCAACTGGTGGTTGAGGTGTTTGAGGTGCTGGGTGGTTACCCACCGGTGCTACACTGGCTTGTCCAGTCTGCATGGGTGTAGCATGTGCGGCCTGGAACATAATCCCCATTGCAACTTGCATTTGAGCCTGTGCATGTTGCATCTGTTGTAGCTGCTGTGCTAGATTCATTACCACGGTTGCTAACTCCAGTGGTGGAGGTGGCAAGTTGGTAGGATTTGCCTGATCTGGATTTCCTGGGGGTACAACCTACGGATTTCCCTGTGCATATATATTCTCCTGGCTAGTTTCCTCCACAGGTGGTGGTGGAACTGCATTTCGACTCTGCCTGGTTACTCTACGTCTAGACATGTTTTCTTCTGAGATTGGTGGTGCCTGAAAATCATCAAAATAGGTGAGTCAATCATTTATACTGCATGTAAGCATGCTAACGGATGTAAAATTCCAAAATTTTCAGCTCATTTTTTTAAAAATACTCTCTTTTCTATGTAGGGTCGATGGTGGGGGTCGATGGTATGTCCGACCCTCAGTATCGGACCCTGGGAATGACATGTTCTTCCCGAGAGCTGGGGGTCGATGTGGGGGTCGATGGGTATCCGACCCTCAGTATCTAACCCTGGTTTTCTATCAGATTCCCGAGAGCTGAGGGTCGATCTGGGGTCGATCCGAGGGTCTATGATCCTGGTCAAATTGTCCAACCCCTAGACCAAAAATCAGACCTTTAAGATCCGATTCTGGGTTCATTCCCCATCATTTCTCTCCCGTTTTGACTCGTCTCCCACCTCTGAGTTGCTACAGTGCCACTCCGCTATTTTTGCCAGTTTGGATCCGTGTTTCGACATCCACATCATCCCTACAGGTATGCTTTCTCATTTTTACCTATTTTTAGGTTTCCATTTCTAGGTTTTTGTCCATTTAACTTGTATTTTTCAAATTAAAGTTTTTCCAACCGTAAAAATTTGATTTTTACTGGGGGCTTTTGTTATTGGTGTCTCGAGGAACGAAAGCCCTCAAAAAATTTTGAGTTTCATCGGTTGGTTATCGAGAACTTGGATTTTTTTGCTCTTTTTGCCCTAATTTGTCGAAATTTTTTATTTCTCACAATTTCTTCAAATTGGACTTCATTAGCTAGAATTTCCTACTGTCTGAGTATTGTAGGACATGTTGGGACCTACGTAAGTCCTCCTGCCCACGTGTCTGGGTGACAAATGAGGCTTTTGGCCAACTTACATCGTTATAATGTCAAAATTTCAGATTTTCTATCTTATTAACATATTATCTGTTTTCTTTTCTTTCTTATTGGCAGATACCATGGCTCGTACCAAGGTACCCAGAGTTTGTGATCCTCTTCGCTTCCGTTCCAACAAAGTCGAGGCACAATATGCCCACTTTGTTCGTAAGAAAGTGGAGGGAGGTCGTATGGTGAACTTGGCTGAGTTAGCCTTGTTCAACGT
Source organism: Protea cynaroides (assembly GCA_028583415.1). Classification (NCBI taxonomy): domain Eukaryota; kingdom Viridiplantae; phylum Streptophyta; class Magnoliopsida; order Proteales; family Proteaceae; genus Protea; species Protea cynaroides. Next base: position 10,072,928 of record CM053268.1, on the reverse strand, counting down.
GGAGAGAGCCTTTGGTGATATGGGGTGGCTCCCTGTCATTACCTACGGCGCTTGCACATGCCCGGATTTAGTGCGATAGTTTTATTGTAGTCTCCAAGTGGTTGGGGATTACAATGATGTGGATAGGGGTCTCGAGCTCAGGATTACTAGCTATGTCAAGGGAGTTGAGGTCTCTTTTGACTACCGGCAGCTAGCGGATTTGTTGGGCATTTCCTATGATGGCCCTATGGTTTACTGTGCTCCTAGAGCGCCCCAGTTCGTCTCCACAGATATGAGGACTGAGATTGATAGTCAGTTGCTATGACCTGATCGCTGGCAGATGAGGGCTTGCTATATGCGTCCGGCTCCACGGGTCTTTTGCATGATTATCCAGCATAATCTGATTCCGTAGAGTGGCCATTATGAGAGGGTTTCTCAGCTGACCCAGTATCTTCTGTACAGCATTTGCACTAGACAGCCCATCTGCCTTTTTGCATCATCATGCGGACTATGATCAGTGCCACATTGCCCAGTCATAGAGGTAATCTACCCTATGGACTTATGATCACTATGTTGCTGACCCGCCTGGGAGTTGATTTAGTGGATGAGAAGATTCAGGAGAAAACCTTCTCGTCGCCTCTAGATTGGGAGGCTATTTGCAAGATGGGCTTGTGGGATGCCCAAGTCAGTGATGAGGAGAGGAACGAGATGGTGCGCCCTCACACTCGCATCGAGATCGTTGACGCTGAGGCAGCAGCAGCTGCAGCTGGGGTCCCTGGTGGTGCTGTCAGGGATGATGATCGTCTTTATATGGACGTGGATTCCAAACCACCTCCTTCTACACATGCTGCTGGAGCGAGTACATCTTTTGCGGCTGGTCCTTCACATGCAGCTGGTCCTTCGCGTCCACCTTCTAATGACGTGCTGAATATGTTTCACGAGATTAGAGAGGTTCAGCGCGCATCGGATCTGAGGATAGTGGAGCTTCTAGACGCTCAGCGCCGGACTGATCAGCGGGTGGCTGATCTCACAGCTAGTCTTCAGGCGACTCAAACTCAGGTGGCCTGGTTGACTAGAGTCTATGCCGAGGACTATGACAGAGACCGCGAGGCACCGCCTCTTCCTTCACCTCCAGCTTCATGATTACATTTCTTTACTTTTTTTTTCTTTGTAATACAGAGTAACTGTCCGGGTTGTGAACTGTACTCTGCTTTAAGTATTAATATATATATATATATATATATATATATATATATATATATATATATATATATTTGTTTCTCTCGCATTGTATTTAAAATTTGTTTCCCCTTTAATAGATGGATTATTCCCTTTTTAAATTGGTCTCAAACATCACTTGTGCTTATAGTGTGTTAATATTACAGTTTTTACTTTTTATCCTATCTCAGTTCATAATTGGTTGTGAAAGTATGCTGGTATAGGGGACAAGGCCTGAAGGCTCTGATACCAAGTTGTCACACCCCAATTCCACACTATTCAGAATGGTGTGATGAACCGCTAACAAACCAACGGTTCAACCAGGATCTCGAGTAGGCTATATCCGTGTTATCTTAACCCCATACATCCATAATCATAATCAGAGTAAATACACAATAGCGGAAGTCTTAAAATAAAATGAACTGAGAATCTATTATGATATCAATATTTAAATAACAAATTATTCTGTATCAACTAAGACATAAATAAATAAATATCAAATACATGTCTTTAATAAATCCAAATAGATAAAATTAAAAATCTAATCGAACACACATGAGTTGCACTCGCAAGAGATGTCATGTATACCCACTTCATCTTCAGCTACCATCACTGCAACGTTCCCGTATTCTAGAGCATTTATATAATGTTTAATGGTTGTACCTACATCATCAACTAAAAATATTCGACGTCGAAGGGTGAGCACACACATCACGGCTCAGTGAGCAAACAAAACAATGCAACAATACATATGCATGCAATCAATTCATATCTTTGGTCTGATTTTGCGTTTGCACTGTGCTATAGAAAGGATAGGTGGCCACCGCAACTCTATGCACGAGAGTGTGGATACGCTCGATGACTCTCACCGTCGCCCACAGCACCCATAATGAACATTGTACAACGAAGGTCACGTTTATCAATGCACAATTCCATGCCAACAAATTAACCCCTGATGGCTAGGGCTACAAATGGGGCTCGCTACTAACCAAACCTAATGTCAACCAATGTATCCAAGGCCTCACCCCAGCATCCCTCAGAGCACCCGTAGAGATAGAGCTAAGGCCCCTCGGTAGAGTATAGGACTCAAGGACCGAGACCCTCCTTGATGCCCTACGTCGCAATAGTTCTGCTAAGGTAATGGCGATACGACGATGCTAATGCACAAGACTTGAGTTAGAGATAGAGCTAAAGTGCCCGGATCAAACACCGCATAACACCTCCCCTGATGCCCTACTCGCATCAAGCACACTAACCACACACAAATATTGACATGCCTATTCCTAACATCAATCATCATCATCATGTTATAAGTAAACAAAATTAAATATGCATGAACAATAATAGCAGGAATATTGGATGACATGTTGAATGCACATTACAAGCATATTCTCATAGAATCAAGCATGGCATTGGACTTAAGAAAATAAAAGTAGTTTATTATTAACCAATTAGTTTAGGTCTTGTTCCCTCACCTTAGCTTGCTAATAGATACTCTTCCAAGCTTTAGAATCACCTTTATATTGCTATTATAATGCTAGAAGACCTACCAAAGTCGATAAAATTTAATTAGAATTTATTCTAATTTTTAAAACCATTCTATTAACTGGGGGTCAGAGGTAGGGTCTGAGTTATGACCGACCCCTTGTGCAACCCTCCCTAATCTGGACTTCCAGAACCCTGGGGGTCAATACTCAGGGTCACATAGGGTCAGATGGTCATCGACCCTCTGTGCGACCCCCTGTGGGTTTTGGTCAATTTTCCTCATTTTAGTCCATTCTTTGTGTTTGGGGTCCTATGGCTTGCTCCTACAGTCCATTCAACATACATTCCATGGTCTAGAACCATGAATCATCCACCTATATAGCTTGTATGTATTCTCCCATGATTTTCCATGGAAACCTAACCATGGGTTGATGGTTTGGTTTCTCCGAGATCACACTCTCATCATTATCTAACCTAAGGTCTGTAGAAATTCATGGAATTAGTATCCTTACCTGAGAAGAATACTCCTTCTCTGTAATTCTTCTCCTTTTTACTTTTTCTTCTCTCCCTTGTTTCCCTTCTTCTTCTCTTCCTTCTCTTCTCTTTCTCTCAATTTAATTAAGGTTGTAAAAGGATTAAAAGAGGCTTAGGAACGTCCTATTTATAGGGTGGAAACTCCTAAATTTAGTCTCATTGAGATTTGGAAGGAATCAAATCAAAATTTGGAAACATTCCTAATTTCAATTTCTGGCGGCAACTGATGGTCGATGAGAGTGTCACACCCCAATTTTGCACTATTCAGAATGGTGTGATGAACCGTCAATAAACCAACGGTTCAACCAGGATCTCAAAATAGGCTATCCCACATATGATAAACCAAAACACATTCCACATTAATCAGAGGTAATAAAGTAAATAGCGGAAGTCTTACAGATAATGAACTGAGATCTAATCATGATAAATAACTAATATTCCAATTATTTTCATGTAACCAAAACATATTTTAATACATATTACAATATCCAAATACACAAACTAAACACTACGCGTGTCCACCGCTGAAACGCTCGCTTAACGAACCATGTTCGTTCTCCACAGCTTGCTCATTCATAGCCTCCACCCGTTCATATGTTGCCGTGTAGACAAAATCTTCAATCATAGTACCTGCAACATCAGAAACTAAAAAGAATTGCACGCGCGAGGGTCAGCTCTTCAACTTGAGCTCAGTGAGTAAACAAAACAATGCAACAATACACATGCATGCAATCAATTCATATCTTTGGTCTGGTTTAAAGTTTGCAATGTGCTATAGAAAGGATAGGTGGCCGCCGCACCTCTATACACGAGTGTATGGAAACGCCCAATGAAAACGGCACCGTCGCCCCACATGCACCCACCATGGACAATATACACCCCATGAAAATGGCATGGCTGTACCGGTTGCCCATACCAACACGTAAGCCCCTGTTGGCGAGGGCTTGCAAACTGGGCTCGCAACTAACCAACCCTAATGTCAAACAATGTATCCAAGGCCTCACCCCAGCATCCCTCAATACATCCATAGAGATAGAGCTAGGGTCTGGTGACCAGGCTGAACCACAATGCCACGTCCCCCTCCTGATACCCTACGACATATTAGCTCCCCCTGATGCTCCCCTCGCATCAAGCACACTAACACTTGCTTAGTGGACATGACTTGAATAGACCATGGCACAATATACACCCCATGAAGAACGGTCATGGCTGTACCGGTTGATACCATCCCTACCCGCACCATATACACTAGCCAAACACAAACATTCACATGCCTATTCCTATCATCATCATCATCATCATGTTATAAACAATAAAGTAAATATGCATGAACAAATAATAGAAATATTGGATGACATGTTAAATGCACATACAAGCATACACGCATGGAATCAATATGGCATTGGACTCAAGAAATAAAATAGTTTATTATTAACCAGTTAGTTTAGGTCTTGTTCCCTCACCTTAGCTTGTTAATAGATCCTCCTCCAAGCTTTAGAATCACCTTTTTAATGTTATTATATTGCTAGAAGACCTAACAAGGTCGATAAAATTTAATTAGAATTTATTCAGAATTTAAAAACTATTCTGTTAACTGAGGGTCGGAGGTAGGGTCGGCGCTAGGGTCGATGGGTCTATCGACCCTCCCTCCATTCTGAACTTCCCGAACACTGAGGGTCGATGCTAGGGTCGGATCTGCCATCGACCCTAGGTGCGACCCTCCATGGTTTGAGTCGAAAATATCATATTTTGTTCTCTCTTTTATGGTTGGGTCCTATGGCTTACTTCCACAATCCATTCTATACATGTTCTATGGTTTAGAACTATACTTTATTCACCTACATGGTTTTAATGATCTCCTCCATGGTTTCCATTGAAACGAAACCATGGATGGATGATTTGGGTTTCTTCTAAGTCATACCCTCTTCATATACCATTCTAAAGTCTTAACTAAATCATGGGGAATGTATCCATACCTTAGTTTTGCTGAGATTCAGAGTTCCTCTGAATTTCCTCTTCTTCTTTAGCCTTTTCTTCAAGTTTTCCTTCTCTTCTTCTCTTCCTTCTCTTCTCTTTCTTTCAATCCAATTAGGGTTGTAAAGGGAGTGAGAGAGGCTTAGGGACGTCCTATTTATAGAGTAAAACCTCCCAAAATAAGTCCCATTGAGTTTAGGAAAGGTTCCAATTAAAATTAGGAAGGTTTCTCAATTTTCGGTTCGTGCTGTTTTTTCCCGAATGCCGAGGGTCGATGGTGAGGGTCGATGGGAGGGTCGGACAACTCATAGACCCTGCGACCCATGGTTGAGGGTCGATGGTGAGGGTCGATGGGAGGGTGGAACCTGCCTGTTAAAACATGCGACCCTACCCTCATTTTGACTATTTTTGGGTAAATTTTCATATTGGGTCTTGGGTTTCTTCACACACTTGGTCCACTTGGCTCGACCATGATATGTAGACGGGTCCCGACACGAAATATAAGGTTAGGCCGGGTAATGGCGATACGAGTCTTACAGAGAGGGTCGATGATCCCGTCGACCCTTAACTCCTAAAGTGTCTGACCCCCTCTGTAAAACAGGGGGTCTGACTTTCTGTCTTGGGGCATCCGACCCTCCCTTGCTGGGTATGCGACCCTCCCTTTAAATTAAGTGTTTTTGGGTCGATTTGATACCTGGGATCACGATCTCCTTCACGCCCTTGGTTCATTCATCTCGTCCATGATGGGTAAACTTGGTTCAAGGTGGTAAGACCAAGTTAGTTTGATACAGGTCTTACAGTGAAGGTAAGTTGGTTGGGTTGGCTTGGGTGTGAACATTCTGAGGTGCAGCATTCTGAGCTCCAATATTTCCTTCATGCCCTTGCTAACATTCATTGTCGTTGGCCTCCATAGGTGGTGGAGATAGGTTTGCATTCTGTTTTCTTCTACTTACTCTACCCCCAGCCATTTAAACTCTTGGTTGATGTGTTATTGGCAAAGCTATAAATGTGAGACAAAATAGAGTGGTGGTATTGGGTTAGTCTCACAATGGAAGGCGAGAGAAGAATAAAATCAATAGGCAAAAGTTCGAACAGAATCAAAATGCAGACAACAGTCAGTTATATAGTCGATGGCCTATGGTCGCATGTTGTGCGACCATAGGTGCGACCATCATATCCCTGGCAACTTATCGAGACCCTATAGTCGATCATACGGTCGATCATACGTCGATGGTTTTGGTCGAATTGTGCAACCGTAAGATCCCAATCAGGTTTTAAAACCTGTTTTTGAGATTTTTCCCTCTCATTCGCCTTTCCTTTCCTACGGTCACAACTCAACTCGCTACCACTGAGTTGCTACAGCGTCAACCATACGAATTTGGTGATTCTTTCATCGATCCACAATCTCCATTCAATTCCTCGAGGTATGTTCTCTACTCTTTCTCCTTTTTAAGCTTTCATACCTAGGTTTTGCTCCATTTAAAGGGTTTTCTTCAAATTAATATTTTTCTGATAGTAAAAATTTGATTTTTATTGGGGGCTTTTGCTATTGGCTACCCAATGGATGAAAGCCCTCAAGAAAATTCAAGTTTCATCAGTTAGTTTAGTAAAAACATGAAAATTTCCATTTTTGACCTAAATTTTGGGGGTTTTTCTCAATTGTCAAAATTTCTTCAAATTCGACCTAACAAGTTAAAATTTCTTATTGAATATGCCTTGCAGGATGGTTTGGGACCTATGTAAGTCCTCCTACCCAAAGTTTGGGTGAAAAGTGAGGCTTTTCCCATTCTACGTCGTTATGCTATCAAATTTTCAAATTTATCTAACTTGTTTTTCTTATTTTCGTCTCTTACAGTTATCATGGTTAAGGTTCCTCGAGTTCACGACCCATGTCGCTTCAGGTCCATGGAAACAGAAACACAATACCCTTGGTTTAATCGAAAGAAGGTGGAAGGGTGTAGATGTATTAACTTAGCCCATTTAGCCCTGTTTGATGTGAAAAGGGCTTTTGGTGATATGGGCTGGCTTCCAGTGATTCTGTATGAGGCTTGCACTCGCTTGGATTTGGTCAAGCAGTTCTACTATCACCTATAAGTAGAGGGTGGCCTGGAGGATGTTGACAGGGGCAGAGAGCTTCAGATCACCAGCTAGGTGAAAGGGGTTCTGATCTCTTTCAACTGTCAGAAGTTGGCAGATCTCCTAGGCATCTCAAATGATGGTCAGTTGGTTTACTGTGCACCTAGGGAGCCACAGTTTCTGTCTACACAGGTGCGTGTAGAAATAGATAACCAAATTCTTTGGGATGACCGCTAGGAGATGAAAGCAGTCAACCCACATCTAGAGCCACGGGTCTACTATAAGATTATCCAGCATAATCTTATTCCCCAGGGTGGACACTACAAGATGGTCTCACAGCTGACTCAGTACATGTTGTACTGTATCTGTACTAAGTAGCCAGTCTGCCTCCCATATATTATTCTTTGGACTATGCACAGAGCTATGTTGCCTGACTCGAGAGGTAACTTGCCCTATGGGCGGCTGATCTCCACCCTACTCGCTCGTCTACAGGTAGAACTAGTGGATGAGAGGATCTTTGAGAACACCTTCTCAGTGACCTTAATTGGGAGGCCATCAGCAGGATGGGCATGAGAGAGATATAGGTTAGTGATGATGAGAGGAATGCTATGTGACGTCCTCTCACTCGAGCAGCGACAGCAAATGCAAAGGCGGCAGCAGCAGCAGAGGCACACGTGAGTGATGATGAGGATGATGATGATCGGATGTACATGGATGTGGAAGCCATCCCTCCCCCATCACCACAGCATTCTACTGGAGCTGGCCCTTTTCGGGTTTCTCATTCAACTGGTCCTTCACGCCCACCACCAGATGACATGATGGGGCTGTTATGTGAGATTCAGGAGGCTCAACGCGTGACTGATAGGAGGGTAGGAGAGATCCTAGCCGCTCAGTGCTCTATATACCAGCGGATAACGGATCTGGCAGCTAGTCTCCGAGCGACTCAAACTCATGTGGCCTGGCTCGCGAGAGTATATCCTAAAGACTATGATAGAGATCGTGAGGCACCTCCTCCTCCAGCACCTTCAGCTCCATGATATCATTTATTTCTTTTTCTCATTTACTTTACAGAGTAATTGTCTGGATTTATGGACCGTACTCCAATTTGGATGTATCTTGTCTAACTCCCATTTGGATATATATATATATATATATATATATATATATATATATATATATATATATATATATATATATATATATATATATATATATATATATATAATTGGTTTCCCATTTACATATGTGCATTATTCTCTTTCTTAGTTTATGTCTCATACAACACAGGTGCTTATAGTGTGTTCTTATTACAACTTTTAATTTTTATCCTAACTCAGTTCATTACTCACGTGGAAGTAGTTAGGTCAATGGGTAGAACCTAAGATGCTCTGATACCAAGTTATCACACCTCAATTATGGTCTAACCAGATTAGTGTGATGAACCGCCAATAAACCAACGGTTTAATCAGGATCTCGTATAGGTCATACCCACCATATCAAACCACACATACATTCCACGATAAAAATCAGAGGTAATAAACAAATGAGCAGAAGTCTTCTAGATAATGAACTGAGTGTCTAACAATGATAATAAATAATTAATTCAATTACCTCCAAAACTCAAGACATAAAAATAATTAATCCATTACATGCTCCAATAATTAAATATAGCTAAACTAATTGAATATGCACTGGTTGCACTCGCATGAAAAAATATGCATCTGGTACATGTCCATACATAGGCGCATTCATATAAACTTCAACAGTAGGTCTTGCATTATCAACTAAAAGTATTCGACGTCGAAAGGGTGAGCACACAACACGACTCAGTAAAAAAACAAAACAATGCAACAAACATATGCATGCATTCAATTCATATCTTTGGTCTGGTTTTTTAAGTTTTCGATGTGCTATAGAAAGGTTTGGTGGCCCCTGCACCTCTACACATGAGTGTGTGAATCCGTCCAATCGATCAAACACCATTGTCGTCCCACATGCACCCACTATGGAATAGCGATAGAGCTAAAGTGTCCAGATCAAACACCGCCAACACTTCCACTGATGCCCTATCCATACCAACACGTAAGCCCCTATTGCCAAGGGCTTGCAAACTGGGCTTGCAACTAACCAATATTAATGCCAAATAGTGTATCCAAGGCCTCACCCCAACATCCCTCAATACGTCCATAGAGATAGAGCTAAGGCCCCCTGATAGAGTCAGAGACAATACGGTCTGAGACCACCTACCCTGATATCCTATGACGTAATAGTTCTGCTAAGGTCATGGCGATAGGATGATGTCAGTGGGCAAGACTTGAGTAGAGGTCAAGCTAGGGTATGGTGACGAGGTCAGAGACCACCATGCCATGTCCTCTCCCTGATGCTCCACTTGCATCCAACACACCAACCACACACATACAACCACTTGCCTATTCCTAGCATCATCATCATCATCATCATGTTATAAATAAAGAGAAGTAAATATGCATGAGTAGTAATAGCAAGAATATTGGATGACATGTGAGATGCACATTACATGCATACACGCATAGAATAAATCATGGGATTGGACTCAATAAAAGTAAACAGTTTGTTATTAACCAATTAGTTTAGGTCTTCTTCCCTCACCTGATAGAAATACTCGATCTCCTTCAAGTCTTGAAATTCTCTTTCAATCAATTTAACAGCCTAAAAGTTATATGAATTTAAATTAGGGTTCATATATAACATGTTACAACAGTAAGAAATCAAAACAGAGCACTGATAGGTGTCTGATTGGTCCTATGGTCTCATACTGTATCGACCTTACTACCTACGGTCGATACCCCATGGTCACATATGGTGCAATCGTAGCTGCGACCATATAATTCATGAATCTTCTCGAATGCCTATGGTCGATCCTCTGATCAGGCTGGTCATGCTTTCGTCGATCGTAGCTGCGACCTTGGGATTTCTGGTCACAGACTACATGCAATTCGAGTTCTTCCTGGGTCAAGTCCTCTGATCTTCAATTGAGTTTATTCTGAGGTCATCCTATGGCCATCATTAGTAGTTTCTTATCAATCCTAATCATCAAACTCACTCTTTATGGTTCTCCTTGGGATTTTCTCAAGGAAATCGCATGGATCATAATAGGTTAATATTGCCTATCTTCCATAGAAGTCTTATTCTATAGAGTTTACATCTCTAGGGATTAGGTTCATACCTTTGCTTGTGATAGAGAGTCAATCTCTTCTTAGCCAGATCCTCTCCTTAGCCTTCTCTTCTTCTCCTTTTCTTTTTTCTCTTCCCTTCTCTCTCTAGGCTTTACTAATGTTCTAAAGGAGTGAAAAAGGGCTGAGGGACATCCTTTATATAGAGGAAAACTCTCCATATAGAGTCCTATTTCAATTAGGAAATAAATTCCTTAATTTAGGCAAGTTTCCAAAACTCGGAGTCTAACCTGGGGTCTCACGGTCGATGGCTACCGTCGCAGAACCCGTCAACCGTAGGGTCAAAATCATCGACCGTGGGGTCCTAGATTTGTGATCTTCATTCTTTCCATATGGTCGACCATACCTATCCAGGTATCTGACCATATGCATACAGTTTTGGGGGTTGAGTTGATTTTTTATACCTGGTTTGTAATCCATCTTCACACGCTTGGTCCACTTGGTCCAGGAATGATGGGAAGACCTGGCACGACACAGTTAAATCGAGTTAGTAGAGTACAGGTCTTGCAGAAGCTTTACTGGCTGGCCTCCTACTAGCAAAAGGCCTGATGGTCAAACGGCTCATAGTCTACAATGACTTACAGCTCATTGTCTGCCAGGTGCAGGGTGATTACTAAGCCAGGCAGCTTGGGATGCAGAAGTATCTAGAGAAAGTAAACTCGACCATAACGGCCTCCTAGAGTGTCAAACTATAGTATGTGGGCCAAGATGAGAACACTGAAGTAGACGAGCTATCTAGGTTGTCCCTGGTAGACATCTCCAAGATGGACACTACAGTGTACGTCGAGCTACTATAGCACGCAAGCAAAACTACAAAAGAAGTGGTGCTGGTTGATATAGCCCCTAGATGGTATGACTCCATCTACAGCTACCACCGAATAGATACATTGTCGCTATAGAAAGGAGGCGTGACGCATCCAGGCCAAATCACGACAATGCCATCCACCAAGATGTACTATACCGACGGTCTTACACCATGCCCCTGCTTTGTTGTCTCCTAGTGGAAGAAGCCAAGTAGGTGACAAAGGAAGTACATGAAGGCATCTACGGTGGACATTAGGGTGGCCATTCACTGTTCCAGAAGATTAAGACAAGGCTACCACTGGCCGGGGATACATGACAACTGCATCAAGCTAGACGAAAGTGTAAAAAGTGCCAATTTTATGTACCTATGCCTCATGCTCCTGCCACCCCTCTGCAACCTATCACTGGCCCTCTCCCCTTCGCAAATATATAGAGGATGGACATAATGGGGCCCTTCCCCAGAGCAACATACCAGCGTAAGTACGTCGTAATGGCCATTAACTACTTCACCAAGTGGATTAAAGTTGAAGCCATTGCAAAGATCGACTCGTCCAAAGTAGAACAATTCTTCCAACATTCGATCGTCTACAGGTTTAGTGTCCCCCTAGTACTCGTAACTGACAATGGCACCCAATTCACCAACTCATCATTTGCAGAGTTTTGCATGGAGTTCTGGATTAATTACCTCTTTGGGTCGATCAGCCATCCACAAACCAGTGGATAGCTGGAGGCCACGAACAAGACTATGCTAGTAGAGCTCAAGAGGGCTCAAGAAGAGGGTATTGGATGTGAAGGAGAAGAGGGTTGATGAATTGTCGAGTATTATCTGGTCCTACAGAACCACTAGCAGGACACCCACAAGAGAAACTCCCTTCATGATTGCTTTCGGCATGGAGGCAGTAGTCCCTGTAAAAGTATTCCACCCCACCGATAAAATCCTGAACTTCAACAAAGAAACAAACTCCGATTGCCTGCACACTAATTTGGATAACTTGGAAGATGTCAGAGACTCGGCCGCATTCAGGGCAGCAGAATACCAACAAGCTACGACTTGCCACAATGATAGAGAGGTCCGACCGATGACATTTAGGGTCAAAGATTTAGTCTTCAGAAGAACAACTATTTCAGAGCCGACCAATCAAGGAAAAATGGCCAAGAACTGGGAAAGGGCCTTATAAAGTAGTCAAGATAGGCCGACTAGGATCATACACCCTGGCCTCCCTCACCGGTAAAGAAATTCCTAGTACTTGGCATGCCACAAATCTACGCAAGTACTACCAATGAGCCTCCTTCGGCCCTGGCTTAGGTTTTTGTTCCTTACTTAGTCCTTAGTTAAGTAGATTTTCTTTCAGTTGAGTTAACTAACCAGTCCAGGCCCTTTATGTAAATTTTCCCTTCAAAGCAAGTAGTTTCAGTTGTAAGCCGAACCCGCTAGGGGCACCCGCTCAGCATGAGTTTTAAATACATGAAGTCCTTTTCATTGTGTCCCCACAACTGAGTGATTGTACAACTTGGATCTTCACATATCCATTCCATTCGGCCCAGCCTGGCTACTCGTACCCACAAGCAGCTATGAGCAGCACGCAGGTCCTACTTGACTCTGCTTACTCATACCTGTAAGCAGGTATGAGTAACACGCAGATCATACTCAACTCGGCCAACTCATACCCACAAGCATGTATGAGTAGCACATAGGTCCCACTTGCCTCTGCCTACTCATACCCATAAGCAGGTATGAGTAGCATGCAGACCATACTTGACCCAGTCTACTCGCACCCACAAGGAGGTATGCATAGCATGCCGATCCCACATGACTCTACCTACTCATCCCACATGCAGGTACGACTAGCACGCAGATCCGACTCGACTCTACCCAATCGCACCCACAAGTAGGCACGAGTAGCATAGCGGTCATACATGTCTTTGCCCACTACGACCAATAAGTACTAGGGGCAGATCGCCCATGACTAAGTACCCATACAACCTCACCTTCCAACGATTGATGAAACACTCACCAAGTGCACTCGGTTTACCAAGCAGATAGCCTGACTACACTTCAGGGGGTATCATGGAGGGTAAAACTTACGTATCAAGAGAAAGTTAAGAGAGACAAAAAGATAGTAACACCCGCACTCCACTAACTTGGTCTAACCGTGTCATGCCAGGTCTTCCCATCATTCCTGGACCAAGTGGACCGAGCGTGTAAAGATAGATCGCAAACCAAGCATGGGAATCGATTTAAAAACACTAAAATATACCTGAAGTCGCATACCTAGGTAGGTATGTTCGACTATAAGGAAGGAAACAAAAATCTCTGGTCCAGAACCCCACGGTCGATGATTTTGACCCTACGATCGGCAGTTCATGCGACCATATGATCGACCGTGAGACCCCAGATCAGACTCCGAGTTTTGGAAACTTTCCTAAATTAAGGGATTGCTTTCCTAATTGAAAAAGGACTTTATATGGAGAGTTTTCCTCTATATAAAGGACGTCCCTCAGCCCTTTTTCACTCTTTTAGAACATTAGTAAACCCTAGAGAAAGAGAAGGAAAGAGAAGGAAGAGAATGAAAAGAAGGAAAAGCTAAGGGAAGGAATTTGCTGAGAAGAGATTAGCTCTCTATCACAGGCAAAGGTATGAGCCTAATCTCCAAAGATGTTAATTCTATGGATTAAGGATTCTATGCAGGATTGGGAATGTCAACCGATTACGATCCATGTGATTTCCTTAAGAAAATCCCAAGGAGAACCATGAGGAGTGAATTTGATGATTAGGGTTGACAAGAAACTACTAATGATGGCCATACGATGACCTTAGAATAAACCCCATTAAAGAATAGAAGAATTGATCCAAGAAGAACTCGAATTGCATGTAGACTGTGACAAAAAATCTCAAGGTCGCAGCTACAGTCGATCATAGCATGACTAGCATGACCAGAGGATCAACCATAGGCATTCGAAAGATTTCAGAAACCATATGGTCACAGTTATGATCGCACCATATGCGTCCGTAGGGTATCGACCTTAGGTAGTAAGGTCAATACAGTATGAGACCATAGGACCAATCAGATACCTATTAGTACTCTGTTTTGATTTCTGACTACTGTAATATGTCACATATGAACCCTAAGTTAAATTCATATAACTTTTAGGTTGTTAAATCAATTCAAAGAGAATTTCAAGGCTTGGAAGGAGATCGAGTATTGCTAACAGGTAAGGGAACAAGACCTAAACTAATTGGAATAATAAACTGTTTATTTTTATTGAGTCTAACGCCATGATAAATTCTATGCTTGTATGTTTGTAATGTGCATTTCACATGTCATACAATATTCCTGCTATTACTACTCATGCATAATTAAGGCAAGCAAATGAGGGGAGGCATTACGGGCCGACTACAATCTTTCATTCCAACTAGCTTGAATGGGACTCGACAAGTCGCTTATAGAAGGTCGACAACTACTTTAGTTCAGTAAGGGGGGAGGGAAGCTCGAAGTGCTTTCGAGCTTTAGTTGGCCGACCACTACATAAGCCGCTGGCGGAGAAAGCTCGAAGAGCTTCCCTTCATTCGTTGCTAAGCCAAGGTATGTTTATTTATAACATGATCATGATGATGATGCTAGGAATAGACATGTGAATGTATGTGTGTGATTGGTGTGTTGGATGCCAGCGGAGCATCAGGAGGAGGACGTGGCATGGTGGTCTTTGACCTCATCATTGGACTCTAGATCTATCTCTACTCAAGTCTTGCCCACTAACATCGTCATATCGCCATTACCTTAGCAGAACTATTACGTCGTAGGGCATCAGGGGAGGTGGTCTCGGACCGTGTGGTCTTTGATTCTGTCGGGGGACCTTAGCTCTATCTCTATGGACGTATTGAGGGATACTAGGGTGAGGCCTTGGATATACTATTTGGCATTAGGATTGGTTAGTTGCAAGCCCAGTTTGCAAGCCCTCGCCAATAGGGGCTTACATGTTGATATGGGTAGGGCATCAAGGGAAGTGTTGGCAGTGTTTGATCCAGACACTTTAGCTCTATCTCTATTCCATGGTGGGTACATGTGGGACGAAAATGGTATTTGATCCATTGGCCGGATTCACACACTCGTGTATAGAGGTGCGGCAGCCACCAGACCTTTCTATAGCATATTGCAAACTTAAAAACCAGACCAAAGATATAAATTGAATGCATGCATATGTTGGTTGCATTGTTTTGTTTGCTCACTGAGCCGTGATGTGTGCTCACCTTTTCGACGTCGAATATTTTTAGTTGATGATGCAGGTCCTACCGTTGAAGAATATATGAATGCACCGACGTATGGACACGTTGCTGCGATTGACGTAGAATCTGAAGAAGATGCACATGATTCATCATGCGAGTGCAACCAATGTGTTTTTGCTTAAGTTTAGTTATAATTTAAACATCAGATATGTAATTGATTATTTATTTTTATGTCTTGTGGTTTGGAGATAATTGGATTAAATACTTATTTATCACTGTTAGAGTCTCAGTTCATTATCTATAAGACTTCTACTTATTTGTTTATTACCTCTGATTATTAATGTGAATGTGTATGTGGTTTGATATGGTGGGTATGACCTATATGAGATCCTGGATGAACCATTGGTTTATTAGCAGTTCATCACACCATTCTGGTTAGACCAGAATTGGGATGTGACAACTTGATATCTGAGCATCTCAGCTTCTACCCATTGACCTAACTACTTCCACATGAGTCATGAATTGAGTTAGGATAAAATTAAAAGCTGTAATAAGAACACACCATAAGCATCTGTGTTGTATGAGACATAAATTAAGAAAGAGAATAATACACATATGTAAATAGAAAACCAATTTTATATATATATATATATATATATATATATATATATATATATATATATATATATATATATATATATATATATATATATATATATATATATATATATATCCAAATGGGAGTAAAACAAGACACATCCGAATCAGAGTACGGACCACAAATCTGGACAGTTACTCTGTAAAATAAAAAAGAAAAAGATATAAATGGTAATCATAGAGTTGGAGGTGTTGGAGGAGGAGGAGGTGCCTCATAATCACCACATAGTCCCCAGCATATACTGTCGCGAGCCAGGCCACCTGAGTCTGAGTCGCTCGGAGACTAGCTGTCAGATCCACTACCCGTTGGTCCAGTACTGTCTTTGGGCATCTAAAAGCTCTCCTACTCTCCAATCAGTCACGCACTGAGCCTCTCGAATCTCACGTAACAGTCCCATCATGTCATCTAGTGGTGGGCGTGAAGGGCCAGCTGAATGAGAAGCCTGAGAAGGGCCAACTCCAGTAGAATGTTGTGGTGATGGTGGAGGGATGGCATCCACATCCATGTACATTCGATCATCAGCATCTTCATCATTACTCTTGTGTGCCTCTGCTGCTACCTCTGCTGTTGTTGCTACTACCACCTCTGCATCTATTGCTGCTACCCGAGTGAGAAGACGTCTCATAGAATTTGTCTCGTCATCACTGACCTGTATATCTCTCATGCCCATCCTGCTAATGGCATCCCAATCAAGGTTAGCTGAGAAGGTGTCCTCAAGGATCCTTTCATCCACTAGGTCCACCTATAGATAAGCGAGCAAGGTGGAGATCAGCCACTCGTAGGGCAAGTTACCTCTCGAGTCAGGCAATGTAGCTCTGTGCATAGTCCGAAGAATGATATATGGGAGGCAGACTGACTGCCTAGTACAGATACAGTACAGTAGGTACTGAGTCAGCTGTGAGACCATCTCATAGTGTCCACCTTAGGAAATAAGATTATGCTGGATAATCTTACAGTAGACCCATGGCTCTGGATGCAGGTTAACTACTTTCATCTCCCAGCGGTCATCCCGAAGAATCTGATTATCTATTTCTGCACGCACCTGTGTAGACAGAAACTGTGGCTCCCTGGGTGCATAGTAAACCAATTAACCATCGTTGGAAATGCCTAGGAGATCAGCCAACTCCTGACAGTTGAAAGAGATCGGAACCCCTTTCACCCAGCTGGTGATCCGAAGCTCTCTACCCCTATCAACATCCTCTAGGTCACCCTCTACCTGTAGGTGAGAGTAGAACTGCTTGACCAAGTCTGGGCGAATGCAACCCTCGTACAAAATCACTGGAAGCCAGCCCATATCACCAAATTCCCTCTCCACATCAAACAGGGCTAAATGGGCTAAGTTCACTCACCGACCCCCTTCCACTTTCTTCCAGTTAAACCAAGGATATCGCACCTCTACTTCAACGGACCTGAAGCATCGTGGGTCATGAACTCGAGGAACCTTAGTGCGAACCATGATAACTGCAAGAGAAGAAAATAAGAAAAACAAGTTAGATAAATTTGAAAATTTGACAGCATAACGATGTAAAATGGAAAAAGCCTTACTTTTCACCTAAACATTTGGGCAGGATGACTTACATAGGTCCCAAACCATCCTGCAAGGCTCATACAATTGGAAATTTAAACTAGCATTTCCAAGTATCATTCAACCAAGAGTTTAAATGACTGGACGCAGAGTAAGTAGAAGGAGACAGAATGCAAACCCATCTCCACCACCTATGGAGACCAATGACAATGAAGGTCAGCAAGGATAGGAATGAAATATTGGAGCTCAAAATGCTGCACCTCAGAATGTTCACACCCAAGCCAACCCAACCATCTTACCTGCACCACCTACGGATTTGGCTACTGCAGTAATGAATTTGGCACAACAAATGCAGCATATATAGCAAATGCAAGCCAACATGCAAGCTGCTATGGGAATTGCTTTTCCAGCTGCAAACACAACATCTCTACCTACAGGACAAGCTAGTACAGCACCTAGTGATAGCAACACTGTACTCCAAGCAAACACCAGCAGTACAAGGCCAAGTGCAAAACTCTGAAGCACCACAAGGCACGTATAACCAAGATAATTACCGGTACCAACCGCCTATGTATGGGACATATGCACAGTATCAGCTTAATCACTCCAGACTGATTGACTATTTCTTGAAGTTGAAGCTGAAGGAATTCATAGGCAAACTATCATATCCATTGTGGCCAGCTCACTGGATCGACGAAATGGAAAAAAAACTTTATGATGATGACTATAAATGAAGAAGAGAAGGCATTATGTGCCACATTTATATTGAAAGGTGACGCACACCACTAGTGGAAATCAACTAGAAGTTACCTGTTAACAAAGCATGCCCAACTGACAAGGGTTATATATAAAGAAGCTTTCTTCAAAAAGTATTTTCCAAGGAGTTTCAGAAATCAAATGGAAAAGGAGTTTCTGAGTCTGTATCAAGGACAGATGACAGTAGACGGTTATCAGCAGCGTTATGAGGAGCTGTTCTTCTTTGCTCCCTCTAGCATGCAGGAAGAAGATACCAAAACCCGAAGGTTCATCATGGGACTTAGGGGAAGCATCCGTGAGCATGTATTGGGGCTGGAAAAGAAAATATATAAATAAGCTGTACAGATTGCTCGAGTACTGGAATCGAGCTAGAGGGAAAGTTATTTTGCTCAGAACAAGGGCATTAAAAGGCCTATTGGAAATACATATAACAGAGGGAACACCAAGATATTCAAACCCTTCCGTACTCAAGGCTTTAATGTTGCAGCCAAGACTACCCCAACAGCTCAACCTCAACAAAAGCAAAGTACTGCTAAAGTTAAATGCTTCAACTGTAATCAAGTAGGACATTATTCAAGGGAGTGTCCTAAGCCAAGGAAGCAATTACAGCAAGGAAAAGTTTATGCAGTTACTTCTGAGGATGTTGCTGCATCGCCTGATGTAGTCACAGGTATGACCTGAACTTTTCATTTTGTACTACCTTGTGCAAGCATGTTGACTAACTTAAATCAAATCACAGGTATCGTACCTATTAATGGCTTACCCACCAGAGTACTCTTTGACTCTAGGGTTACTGATTCTTTTATATCTATGTCGTTTGGAAAGAAGTTAAAGCTACCACTTAGACCTTTAGACTACAAACTACTGGTACGATCACTTATGGGATTAGAAGTGAAACTAGACAAAGGTTATGGACCATGTCCAGTTCTTATCGACGAGAAGATTTTGGATGCAACCTTAATTCAATTCAAGATGGCAGACTTCGACGTTATCTTGGGAATGGATTGCTTAGCTCGGCACTCCACAAACCTCTTATGTGCGAAAAAGAAACTGACATTTAAAGTCAAGGAAGGAGCAGAGTTTAGTTTTATGGGAATCAAACTTCCCCATAAATGAAAACTCATTCTCTCTACATTAAAGGCTAGAAAATGCCTCGATAAAGGAGGAATTGGGTATTTAGTATCCGTGGTCGACCTCACCAAGGAAGCACCACGAATGGAGGATATTGAAGTTGTGCGTAAATTTTTTGATGTATTTCCTGTGGGACTACCAGGACTACCACCTGACCGAGCGACAAAGTTCGTTATAGATTTTATACCGAGAGCCACACTAGTATCTAAAGCACCCTATAGAACGGCTCCTACTTAACTAAAGGAACTGAAGGTACAATTACAGGAATTATTGGACAAGGGCTATAAAAGACCCAGCATATCACCATGGGGAGCGCCAGTATTGTTCGTGAAAAAGAAGGATGGTAACGTTCGACTGTGTATAGATTATCAGGAATTGAATAAGCTTACAATCAAGAATCGGTATCAATTGCCTCGGATCGATGACTTGTTCGATCAGTTGTAAGGTGCCAAAGTGTTCTCTAAAATTGATCCTCGGTCAGGATACCATCAGTTGAAGATTAAGGAAGGTGATATTCCAATGACAGCATTCAGAACCAGATATGGACATTATGAATTTTTAGTCATGTCTTTTGGATTGACTAATGCACCTACAACTTTTGTGGAACTCATGAATCGGGTATTCCATGATATGTTGGATACATCAGTCATTGTATTTATTGACAACATACTAGTCTACTCCAAGGACAAAGAAACTCATATCAAAAATCTAAGAGCCGCTTTGCAGCGACTAAGAAAAGAGAAGTTTTACACAAAATTTACAAAGTGTGAATTCTGGCTGAATGAAGTTGCTTTCTTAGGCCATGTTGTATCTGTTGAAAGAATTAAAGTGGATCCTAGCAAGATTGAAGCCATTGTGAAATGGGCAGCACCTAAGAATGTTACAGAAATTAAAAGTTTCTTAGAGTTAGCTGGTTATTATCGACGATTCGTAGAAGATTACTCTAGAATCGTCGTACCTCTCACCAGTCTGACAAAGAAAGGAGAAAAGTTTATTTGGACCGATAAATGTGAAGAGTGTTTCCAAACATTGAAGGCTAGATTGATATCAACTCCCATCTTGACTATTTCGATCCCAGGACAACCATTTACCTTGTACACCGATGCGTCTGGGTTAAGTTTGGGATGTGTGCTTATGCAAGGAGAACAAGTAATTGCGTATGCCTCAAGACAACTGAAGACATATGAGAAGAATTATCCCACTCATAACTTGGAATTAGCAGTAGTAGTATATGCTGTTAAGATATAGAGACATTATTTGTATGGAGAGAAATTTCATATTAAATCAAATCATATGAGTCTCACTCATCTTCTTAATCAGAAGGAGTTGAACATGAAACAGAGAAGATGGCTGGAATTACTGAAGGATTATGATTGCGATATTCAGTATCATCCAGGGAAAGCAAATGTAGTTGGTGATGCACTAAGCAGGAAAGCAATGACAAAATCTCAGGAAAAAGCTAGTACAAATGTTATAGCATGTGTCACAGGAAGAGTATTTAATTACGATAATGAGCAGTTCGTGATTGATATTATGAATGAATCAACTGACCAAGAGTCTATTCATCTATTCTCAAATATCTTTGCTACATTGAAGATTGTACCTGATCTATTAGATGAAGTCAAAGCAGCTATTAAATCAGACCCTTATCGGAGAACGATGCAAGAAGACCTTGAAAAAGGTAGGACTACTCCTGAGTTCACCTTGGATGTTAAAAAGGTACTAAGATACAAAGGAAGGGTATATGTTCCTGAAAATGAAGAGTTGGATATTAATCACAGACTAATGAAGAAAGCCCACACCACCGCTTATTCGGTACATCCTGGAAGTACAAAAATGTATCATGATCTAAAGAAACTCTATTGGTAGAGAGGAATGAAAGCGGATGTAGCTAAATTTGTGTCTCAATGCCTGAATTTCCAGCCGGTAAAGGCTGAAAGGCAAAGACCTATAGGATTGTTACAGCTGTAAGCACCCCATTTTTGCTACCCTCAGCATAAGTAAACCCATATGGTAGGTTTTCGGCTTTTAACCAAAGGTTTGTGATTCTCTAATAAACCCCACAGTAGGGTCATAGGATATACCTACTTGGATGTACAGGTCGTGAAATTATCTTCGAAATGAGACCAGAATCATCAAATTCTGACATCAAACAAGGAAGTTATCACAGTTTGAAGTGCAAGGGCATTTACGTAATTATTGTATGATGCATGCATTATCATTTAAACTTCAAGTCATCATATCTTGGTCATCTGATATCGGAAACAGATGATTCAAAGGCCAATATTCCTTATTTTCAGTGTTCTTCAAAGTAGACGTGAAAAATCCTTGGTAGAAGTCACCGGTGGGCCCCATTCAAGTTTTCATGTAAAATTATTTATAGAACTTCAAAGCTTCATATCTTTGTCGTTCTACGTCAGATTCAGATGATTCCAAGGCCGTTATTCTTCATTTGTAATGTTCTACAATGTGGACGTGAAAAATCTTGGGTAGAAGTCTCCGAAGGGTCCCATGTAAAATTACACATGGAAATGGTCATTTAACCTTTGGAAATTCTTTATTTGGTCACCCCATATCCAAATCAGGTGATTTAAGTTTCATTATGTTCCATTTTTAGTACTTTACAAAATGGACGTAAAGGATTTCTGGTAGAAGTCTCTAAAGGATCCTATGTAGAACGGTTAGCTAAATTATCGATAATTAGCCTGCTTAAACTTCATAAATTCATAAGTTGGCCATTTTATTTCCAAATGAGGTGATTCAAGTTTCAATATTCCTCATTTTTAATGTTCTACAAAGTGAACGTAGAAAATTTGGAATAGAGGCTATCGAAAAATTTCATATGGAATGGTGGCAGAAATGGACTATGAAATGTCAACTTTGATCCAAACCAGCTCAACCCAACTTAGTCCAACTCAGTTCGACCCAGCTCAGACCAATCCAGACCAAGTCACTTCAGCCCATATGCTTGCATTTCTTTTATATATATAATGTATAATATATATATATATATATATATATATATATATATATATATATATATATATATATATATATATATATATATATATATATATATATATATATATATATATATATATATATATATATATATATATATATATATTATAGGAAAGAGAGGCCATGGGGGGAGATTAGGAAAGAGGAGTTGTATGAAAGAAAGAGGCCATGGGAAAAAGAAAAAGAAAAAAAAACTTGTTCTAGATCTAGAAAACGTGAAAAGAGAGAGGGAGAAGGAAGAAAGGAAAGAAGAGGAGAAGAAGGAAAGAATAAGGAAAAGGAAGGAACAGAGAAGAGAGGAAAAAACATTGAAAATGGAGGAGAGGATTTTCTAGAAGAAGAAAAGAGAAAAAAAAAACACGAGAAAGAGAAGAAAGGAAAGAAAAAAAAGGAAATAATGGATTTTCTAAAAGAAAAAGAAGAAAGGGAAGGAAGAGAGAAGAAGGAAAGAAGAAGATAAGGAAGAAAGAGAGAAGAAGAAGAGAGAGAGAGAAGAAGAAGAGAGAGAGAGAGAGAGAGAGAGAGAGATGTTTTCTATAAGAGAAAACGTGAGAGAAAGAGAGGGAGAAGAGAAAAAAAAGGAAGAAAGAGAAGAAAGGAAAGAAGAAAAAAGGAAAAAAGGATTTTCTAGAAGAAAAAGAAGAAAATGAAGGAAGAGAGAAGAAGGAAAGAAGAGGAGAAGGAAGAAAGAGAGAAGAAGAGAGAGAGAGGGACATTTTCTAGAAGAGAAAATGTGAGAGAAAGAGAGGGAGAAGAGAAAAAAGGAAGGAAGAAAAGAAAAGAAAGAAGAAAAAAAAAGGAAAAAAGGATTTTCTAGAAGAAAAAGAAGAAAATAAAAGAAGGACCTTCTAGAAGAGGAGAGAAAAACATAAATAGGCCAAGAGAAAGAGAGAGGATCTTCTTTTTCCAGACCACAAGAGAGCCATGAGTGAGGAGAGAGAGGACGTGAGGAGTGAGAGAGAAAAGAGAGAAAAAGAAGGGAAAAGAAAAAAAAAGAGAAGAAGAAAAGAGAGAAAGAGAAGAGAGAGAGGAGTAGAGAAAAAGAGAATGAGGCTTCACCTTCAAAGAGCTTGATACAATCTCCAAACATCCTACATCGATAGTTTCGCTCCATTCGAGCACAAGGTTAGTACCCTAAACGAATTTAAGGGTCTTTAGAATGCTTGAATGTCAATTTTGCTTGAAAAAAAGCTTATTTTCATTATATCTCGATCAGGAATGCTCTATTGCATGCATATTAATGTTAGGATGATCATGTCTAGCATTTTTTATGAATGCTGATTTATCTAAAATATTAAATGATGAAGCTTTGAATGCTATATGATGATATTTGATGTTTTTGACAAGTTTCACAAAGTGGTTTTCTAATCTGAAATTTTTAGATTTAGGATTCAAACTTAGGATGTGCATCTCATGTTGTTTTTCTTATATTTTGAAGCCCAAATTTTTATGCGAGTCTCTCTGATATGTTATAAGATTACCCCAGAAATTTCGTTTCGTTAGGAATTGGAAAAGTCAATCAAAAAATTCATCTTTGACATTGCTGTTTTATTCGGATATAAAGCAATCCCTTATCAGAAAGTCTCTAGACAAGGGTCTTATGGCCTTAATCAGGACATCAACGTCATATGAACTTTCTAGATATGAAAGTCTTCTAAATAATGGCACTAGTTTCGGATTTTTTGGATTTTTTATTGAATTAATATTTATTTTTAAATGCATAGTGCTCTGATTTTGAATCTGTTAGAATACACTGATTTGCATGATTAAAAAGGATTTTTTTCACAAAGAAAATATTCTGTTTTCACTTTTTTTTTCTTGATGAAATTATAGATCAGATATTTATCTACATGGACATATGTATGGATTTAATTTTCAATGAGTATAGGATTTTATAAGGAATTTATGGTACAACTGGTCAAATTTCTAGAACAGACTTGACCTGTGCACATATCCGGTCCTGTGGCATATCTTTGACCTATTTTTACTCACTTTTGGGATTCGAATCTTTCAGATTAAATATAGAATGTTGATTCATATTTTTGTGAAAAAAAATAGAACTTGATTTGAGTTACAGAAGACCTATTTATGGTCATTCTTGTGTAATGTGACAGAATCTGAATGCAGTTCATAGTTTGCCCAATATCTGAAATTTTGTGTCACAATTTTTGACAGTTTTGAGTCAATAATCATTACAAATGTCTTCATAAAAATTATAATATTTTTAAAGAACATTGAACATATGTTTTTGATAATTTTAGATTTTTCAAAGAAAGGTTTCATTGATGTCTCATTCACTGTAACATGCAATTGATTGTTTGAGTGAATTCTGTCATATTTGGATAAATGACTATATTTAGAGCATTCATATAGTTTGTTTGGATTGTGCACATACCATGTTTGCCATATTCATGTGTTGCTATATTTGGTAGAATAAATAAATTTTTATCATATTTAGCAAAATTTTCATAATTACCATTTTTAAGTCTTACTATGCTTAGAAAATAACATATAAGATCTTCCCTTTTTGGATGATTTATGCCATATTTTACATTCTATATTTGGTACTTACCATTTGATATATAAATGCATACATTAATTTTTTACCATGTTAGGTCTTACCATGCTTAGAAAATAGCATATAAGATCTTACCTTTTTGGATAATTCATGTCATATTTTGCATTCTATGTTTAGTACTTGCCATATTGATATATAGATGCATATATTGATTTCTTACCATATTAGGTCTTACCATGCTTAGATTAGCATATTAGATCTTGCCATATAGGTTCTTACCTTATTTGCAATACATGCCATGTTAGGGAGATTTTCATAATCTTACTATATGTTGTGATAGTTACCATAAATATCATACATGCCATGCTTAGATAGAATATTCTATTTATGGAAATAACATAATTTATGCTGCACCCTAGTCAAACTGCCATATCTATACACCTAGCAAACATATTAGGTGTGATGACGTGCATTTAGGTACCCACATTCTTGGGAAAGGCATAATGGAAAATAATAAAACTCTTAATAAAGACAGATAATGCTTTGCCAAACCTTTCAAAATTATAGCTTAGGATGAAAAGGGTAATTCAGGATAATCTTTCCCCTCAGCATATCCTAAACCTAGAATAGGTTCTCAATCCTAAACCTAGAATAGGTGTGAGGACAAAGATGGAAAATCTTTGAAGTCACCACCTAGATTAAGGTCTAGGACCATAGAAATGTGAAATCTCACCCTAAGGTAAAACTTCGATTTACTCATTACCCTTAGATTGGATTTCTGGTCCATCAGAGATTGGGTAAGCGTCAGGTTACGATTATGGGAAGGGGTTAGGCACCCAAACCGTCCGATCGAAATCGGTCTCCTATGCCTTTCCTATGCTAGACTCTATCTCTTAAACCAAACCAAACCAAGTGGTTTTGATATCATTAAATCGAATCTGTATCCATCAGATTGCCTACGTATTACGGAATTAATCCAAAAATCAGGTTCACCATCGTAGTTCAGGTGTGATTAAAGTTTATGGCTGTGATTTATGTTTGTGCATGATTAAGTTCTTTGTTCAAGTTGAAGTTTATGCTTGAATGGATGAGAAACCCTATGGGTTAGGATTTGGATAGTCCATGTGGACTGATAGATAGTCCTAGTGGATCTAAGAATAACCCTATTTGGGTCAAAATATGGATAACCCTTTCTAGGTTAGAATGTGGATAACCTTATTTGGATCAAAATGTTGATAAATATCCTAGTGGATCTATGGATAATCCAAGTGGACTAAGGTTTAGATCCGAATTTGGGTTTCTCCCAAATGGCCTACATATCCTAGTGTTTGCCCTAGGAATCAGAATCCACGTAGTTCGGGCTCTAGGTTGAATGGAAATGGATATCCTAGTGGATCTATGGATAGTTCGAGTGGACTAAGGTGTGGATCTAAATTTGGGTTTCTCCCAAATGGCCTACGTATCTTAGGGTTAGCCCTAGGAATCAGAATCTGCGTAGTTCGAATTGATGGGTGGATATCCTAGTGGATCTATGGATAGTCCGAGTGGACTAAGGTGTGGATCCAAATTTGGGTTTCTCCCAAATGGCCTACGTATCCTAGGGTTTGCCCTAGGAATCAGAATCCACGTAGTTCGGGTTGATAACATATTCTAGGTTAATGATTGAGAACCTATTCTAGGTTTAGGGTTGAGAACCTGTTCTAGGTTTAGGGTTGAGAACTTGTTCTAGGTTTAGGGTTTACCGAGGGGCAAGATCATCCTGAATTATCCTTTTCAACCTAAGTTTTAATTTTGAAAAGTTTGGCAAAGCATTCTCTTTCTTTATTAAAACTTTTATTATTTTTCATTATACACTTCCCAAGAATGTGGGTGCCTAAATGCACGTCCCCACACCTAATATGTTTGCTAGGTGTATAGATATGACAGTTCAACTAGGGTGCAGCATAAATTAAATTATTACCAAAAAATAGAATATTCTATCTAAATATGGCATATAAAACATTTATGGAAAAAAATTCACATGTAGTAAGATTGTTTAAAATCTCTCAAATATCGCATGTATTGCAAATAAGGCAAGAGCCTATATGGCATGATCTAGTATGCTATCTTTTAAGCATGGCAAGACCTAATATGGCAGTGACCATTTAAACATGGCAATAAGCATCCAAACATGACAATAAGCATCTAAACATGACAGTGAGCATCTAAACATGGTAATGAGCATCCAAACATGCTAAACACTCATGATGAAAAATTCAATGGTATAAATCACTATTGATGGTAATATAACCGTTCAGATTTATTTAAAACATTCCCAAACATAATCCAATGGTTCAAATCACTCAAGATGAAAATCCAACCGTTCAGATGCATTTAAATCAACTATGATGATAATCCAATGGTTTAGATGCATTTAAAACATTCATGGTGAAGATCCAACGGTTCAGATTCATTTAAGACACTCATAATGAAGATCCAATGGTTTGGATCAAGCATCAACATATCTAAAATCAATGGTCCAGATTTGATCATTCAAACATCCAAGATCAATGGCCCGATTTTATCATTAAAACATCCAAGATCGATGGCCAGATTTTATCATTAAAACATCCAAGATCAATGACCAGATTTAAACCGCATAAAAATTCATGGTCAGTAGGCCAGATTTTATCTCATAAAAATTCATAATCAGAGGCCATGATCAATCACTTAAAGAAAATCTAAATCAAATGCTAGATCAATCACCTTAAAATTCTAAATCAAAGGCTAGATCAATCACTTTAAAATTCTAAATCATATGGCCGGATCAATCTCATTAAAAAGTCTAAATCTTATGGCCGGATCAATCACATTAAAATTTTGAATCATATGGCTCACAATTAATCAAATTAAAATACATTCAATATCAATGGCTCAAATTAAAATTCCTCCAATATCAATGGTTCACATTGGATCAAGGATCATAGAGGTACGGAGAGTCTCTTCAACATAGACATTCCAACTTAGTCAAATAAGACTAACTTATGATGGGCACAAAACAATTTCAGAAATAGTCTAGTGGGAGCAACCAATTCATGTCAAACAATATGCTAAAAACATGACCAGATTTAATACAATGGAATCCATGGGACCAATTAAAGGTATGTTGAAAAATGATTGCAAGTGGAGGGTATATGGAGATTACGGTTTACTGGTTCTGGTATGGGGTTGGTTTGGTTGGAGTGATAATGGACAGGTGTAAAGGGTGAGTTTGATGTAGGAGATGGAGGTTTAGTGGGATTCTTGAGTAGGGAAGTGAGTGCACACCGAATAAAAGAAAAGGACCAATGTACCTGCTCTTCTTCTTCCTCTGGTCTTCCTCTTTTCTTCTTCATCTCATCTTCTGCTGCTCATCCTCTTCTCTTTTCTTGTCACAGCTCCTTCTCTTTTCTGATTTTCCTTTTTTTTTTCCCTATCTCTCTCCCCAATCTCCACTTGTCTTCCCCCTCTCTCTCAGCCTCTTTTTTTTCTTTTCTTTTTTTTTCTTCTCTTCTCGGTTCTCCCTTCCTCTTCCTTTTGTTTTCTTTTTTTATTCTTCCTCTCCACCCCGCTCTCTCTCTTTCTCGATTCTCTCTTCTTCCCCTCCTTTTCCTTTTTTTTCTTTTTTTTATTCTTCCTCTCCCTCTCTCTCTCTCCCTCTCTCTCTCTTTCTCTCTCTCTTTCTTTCTCCCTTCGGATTCTCCTCCTTTTTTTATATTTTTTTCTTCCTTTCCCCTCTCTCTCTCTCTCTCTCTTCTTTCAGTTTCTCTCCACCGCTTCCTTTCTTCTCGGTTCTTCTCCTCTTCTTTTATTCTTTTTTCTTTTTTTTTCTTCTGTTTTTCTTTCTTTTTTTACTTCTTTTTTTTCACCGCTCTCTCTCTCTCTCCTCTTCTCGATCTCTTCGATCTTTTCTATTTTTTTCCTTTTTTATCCTTTTCTCCACTGATCTCTCTCTCTCCTCTTCTCTCGATCTTCTCCTTTTCTATTTTTTTTTCTTTTTTTATTCTACTTTCCACCGCTCTCTCTTTCTCTCTCTCTCCTCTTCTCTCGATCTTCTCTTTTTTCTATTTTTTTCCTTTTTTATTCTCAATCTCATGGCTTCTTATTTACTGGATTTTCTCTCTCTATCATTTCATGGGTCATTTCCGCTGTCATTCCACACGGAATTTTCTGATAGCCTCTATTCTAAATTTTCTGCGTTCACTTTATAGAACATTAATGAGGAATATTGGAGCTTAAATCAACTCATTTGGAAATAAAATTGCCAACTTATGAATTTCTGATGTTTAAGCAGGCCAATTATCGATAATTTGGTTGACCATTCTGCATGGGATCCTTTAGAGACTTCTACCAGAAATTCTTTACGTCCACTTTGTAGAGTACTAAAAATGGAACATAATGAAACTGAAATCACCTGATTTGGATATGGGATGACCAAAATATGAATTTCCAAAGGTTAAATGACCATTTCCATGTGTAATTTTGCATGGGATCCTTCGGAGACTTCTACCCGGGATTTTTCACGTCCACTTTGTAGAACATCATAAACGAAGAATAATGGCCTTGGAATCATCTGAATCCGACGTAGAATGGAAATGATATGAAGCTTTGAAGTTCTAACGATAATTTTGCATGAAAGCTTGCATTGGGCCCACTGGTGACTTCTACTTGAGATTTTTCACGTCCACTTTGAAGAGAACTGAATATAAGGAATATTGGCCTTTGAATGATCTGATTCTGATATCAGATGACCCAGATATGATGCCTTGAAGTTTGAATGATAATGCATGCATGATACGATAATTACGTAAATGCCCCTGCACTTTCAAACTGCAATATCTTCCTTGTTTGAAGTCAGAATTTGATGATTCCGGTCTCATTTCAAAGATAATTTCACAACCTATTCATTCAAGTAGATAATAGCCCATGACCCTACTGTGGGGTTAAGTGGAGAATCACAAATCTTTGGGTTAAAGGCCGAAAACCTGCCATATTGGTTCACTTATGCAGAGGGTGGCAAATGGGGTGCTTACAATAGGTTCTCAATCTAAAACCTAGAACAAGTTATCAGCACAAACTATGCAGATTCTGATTCCTAGGTCAAACCCTAGGATACGTAGGCCATTTGGGAGAAACCAAAATTTGGATCCACACCTTAGTCCACTCGGATGATCCTAGATCCACTTGGATATCCACCCATCAGCCCGAACTACGCGAATTCTGATTCCTAGGTCAAACCGTAGGATACGTAGGCCATTTGGGAGAAACCCAAATTCAGATCCACATTTTAATCCACTCGGACTATCCATAGATCCACTTGGATATCCACCCACCATTCCCAAACTACGTGGATTCTGATTTCTAGGTCAAACCCTAGGATACGTAGGCCATTTGGGAGAAACCCAAATTCGGATCCACATTTTAGTCCACTCGGACTATCCATATATCCACTTGGATATCCACCCACCATTTTTGAACAATGCAGATTCTGATTCCTAGGGCAAACCCTAGGATACGTAGGCCATTTGGGAGAAATCCAAATTTAGATCTACACCTTAGTCCACTCAAACTATCCATAGATCCACTAGGATATCCATCCATATTTTGACCCAAATAGGGTTATCCACATTCCAACCCAAAAAGGGTTATCCACATTTTTTACCCAAATAAGGTTATCAACATTCTAACCCAGAAAGGGTTATCCATTCTTAGATCCACTAGGACTATCTATCAGTTCATATGGACTATCCAGATACTAACCCATAGGGTTTCTCTTCCTTTCAAGCATAAACTTCAACTTGAACAATGAACTTAATCATGCACAAGCATAAATCACAGCCATAAACTTTAATCACACCTGAACTACAATGGTGAACCTGATTTTTGAAATAATTCCATGATACGTAGGCAATCTGATGGATACAGATTCGGTTCAATGATATCAAACCATTTAGTTTGGTTCGGTTTAATAGATAGTGTCTAGCATAGGAAAGGTATAGGAGACCGATTTCAATCGGACGGTTTGGGTGCCTAACCCCTTCCTATAACAGTAACCTGATGCTTACCCAATCTCTGATGGACCAGAAATCCAATCTAAGGGTCATGATTCAATTGATGTTTTACCTTAGGATGAGATTTCACATTTCTAAGGTCCTAAACGTTAATCTAGGTGGCGACTTCCAAAAAATTACGATCTTTGTCCTCACAGTGGCGACTCCGCTGGGGATATAAACGTCAAACTTCTAAATGAAAACTTTCCTTGTGTGAATTGGATGCTAGATCTTAGGATACTATATTTATGGTTGTATAATATTGTTTTGGGGGGAATGGGTTCAGTCACACATTCATGCGAGTAGCAGAACCGGATCCCATGCATATGGGGCAGTCCGCTAGGCGAAACACAAAACCTTGACCTATACATTGTGAGACCACGACCGGCGAGCTGCCTCTAACGAGCGTTTCTTAGGTCCACCTGGGAATGTGTTATGTTACTCCACGTCGCTTGATTCTTGCAACATAATATATAAAAGGATTGGGGGCTCATTATTCATCATGCATTCGGTGATAGGTTACCCCGTCCTTGTCAAGGTGGCCTTTTCTGTCCTAACCCAGATTGTAGCCCAATGTTTGTTATTTTTGGTTCATCCCTGAATCGACCCAGTAAAATCTGCTTAATCATGACATCCATGTTCGGACGTCGAATTTCTGCCCTTTTTTTGTCCTCGATTGGTCAACATGTTAGAATCTACACGATGAGCATCTTGAACTCTCACCTAATGGGAGTATGAGGTACGTATACACCTGTTCCACGTCATAGTGGATGGTCACTATACACCCTCCATTAAGTAAGCTCGATGTGTCGAATCTCTCATTGTTAACACGTCGATTTCAAAAAAAGAGCAGACAATCCCTGTCAAGACATAGATACCATAGTCAAGAAGAAATTTACTAGTTTGTAGCTCCATGAACCACTTTTGCTAACCATCCCTAATAAGGACAACGGATTAATATATCCATTTCAATTTCATTGAAATTCGGTAACCCAAATGGCCAGACAATGGTACCACTGATTATTCATTTTTGGAATCATGGGGTCCCAAGACTGAACAAATGGCTTAACCAAATTCAACTAAATTGACTCGGATAATGTTTACCCAATTGCCCTTATGAGGGAGTTAACTATGTTTGGTTAAGTCATCTTTGATTATGCATGTGACTTCTTCCATTCCTCTAGATGTCTAGAATCTTGATATTTCTCCATTGGATTTCAATGCCTTTGGAAAAGAGAATCAAACTCAACCATATCCACCCTTTTAGGGTGAGAGGCCCCTACAACTAGGGAATTGTCTTGATCTCCCACCTTGAGATCCATCCATGTTATCTAAATGAATCAATGGAAGCCATGAATCTAGATCTTGATTGAACATCAAATTTTGTAAGAAATGAGGCAACCAGATTTGGGAACACAATCAGTGACTCAGTCAATCTGGTGCAATAGAGCATTTAGTTTAGGAAGCAACAAGCACCTATACTTGAAAATGTTTATAATATTCCTATACAGTTAGTCCCTGGGCCTACTCAAATATCATATTCAGTTCACCTCTGAATCAAGGAGAGATTCAGTCCCTAGGCAAATCCAATCACCGTTCTCGATTTACCTCATAATTAAGGAAAGATTCAGCCCCTAGGCAAATCCAATCATAGTTCTCGATTCATCTCTGAATTAAGGAAATATTTAGCCCCTAGGCAAATCCAATCACTGTTCTCAATGCACCTCTGAATTAAAGAGAAATTCAGCCTCTAAGAAAATCCAATCACCATTCTCCATTCACCTCTGAAATAAGGAGAGATTCAGCCCCTAGGAAAATCTAATCACCGTTCTCGATTTACCTCAGAATTAAGGAAAGATTCAGTCCCTAGGCAAAATCTAATCACTGTTCTCAATTCATCTCAGAATTAAGGAGAGATTTAGTCCCTAGGCAAATCAAATCACCATTCTCCATTCACCTCTGAATTAAGCAGAATTTCAATCCCTTGGCAAATCCAATCACTGTTCTCGATTCACCTCTGACTTAAGGAGAGATTTAGCCCCTAGCTAAGTCCAATCATCCTTCTTGATTCACCTTTGAATTAAAGAAAAATTCAGCCCCTAGGTAGGTCCAATAATCATTTTAGTCATCCAGAATTAAGGAAAGATTCAGCCCCTAGGCAGATTCAATCACATCCAGTTTATTTCAGAATCAAAGAAATATTCAGCCCCAGATTCAACCACCATTTCTGGTTCATCTCAGAACTGAAGAATGGTTTAACCCCTAGGCAGGTTCAATCATCACTCCCAGATCATGTTAAAATGGAGAAGGCATTCGGCCCCTAGGCTTTTTCACCCTTCACCTCCTGTTTAGGTTCTGATTCATGTCAAAACTAGGAAATGCTCCATTTATCTGAATTCCATTAGCCACTAGGCTTATCTAACCATCAACTTTGGTTAGGGTTCTGATTTATGTCGAAACTAGGAAAAGTTCCATTCATCTGAATTCAATTAGCCACTAGGCTTATCCAACCATCAACTTTGGTTAGGGTTCTGATTCATGTCGAAACTAGGAAAAGTTCCATTCATCTGAATTCAATTAGCCACTAGGCTTATCCAACCATCAACTTTGGTTAGGGTTCTGATTCATGTTGGAACTAAGAAGAGTTCCATTGGCCAACCATCAATTTTGGTTAGGGTTCTGATTCATGTCGGAACTAGGAAAAGTTCCATTCATCTTAATTCAATTAGCCACTAGGCTTATCCAACCATCAACTTTGGTTAGGGTTCTGATTCATGTTGGAACTAAAAGAGTTCCATTGGCCAACCATCAACATTGGTTAGGGTTCTGATTCATGTTGGAACTAAGAAGAGTTCCATTCATCTAAATTCAATTAGCCACTAGGCCTGTCCAACCATCAACTCTGGTTCAGGTTCTGATTCATGTTGGAACTAAGAAGAGTTCCATTCATTTGAATTCATTTAGCCACTAGGCTTATCCAACCATCAACTGTGGTACAAGTTCTGATTCATGTTGGAACTAAGAGTTCCATTCATTTGAATTTAATTAGCCCCTAGGCTTGTCCAATCGTCAACTCCAGTTTAGGTTCTGATTCATGTTGGAACTAAGAATGGTTTCATTCATATGAACTCAATGTGAGCATGAGTTAGCCTCTAGGCCTGTTCAACCATTACCTCTAGTCCATGTTCCATTTCATGAAAGAATCGAAGAGAATTTTAGTCCTTTCAACTCAATCAATCTATCATCTCTAGCAATTAGAATCCAATCCATTATTATCATCATTGGCCTCTATCAATCGGAGCCCAACTCAAGTAATCTTTGCCTCTAGCAATTAGAGCCCAGTCCATGACTGTCAATCTTGATCTCTATCAATCAGAGACCAATTCAAAGTCAATCTTGATCCCTATCAATTAGAGACCAGTTTAAAGTCAACCTTGTCTCTATTAATTGGAGATCAATTCAAAATCCATCTTTGGCTCTATCAATTAGAGCCCGGTCTATGTCCATCATAGCCCAAGTGCTACAAGTTAGGATCGCTCGTTAGGAATGGCGAATGAGAAGCATTCCTCATTGCCTATCAGTAAAGATCAATTCCAAATTCTGGAGTCATCAGGAAACCATGAAACTTCAGCTATGATAGTGCTATCCCATCACAGACATTTCTGCCCCATTGGCCAAGGAAATGCTAGAATCTAAAGAGTTACCCTCATATTTCTCATTATTCAAAGAGGAGGAATGAAATTTTTCCGAGCAGTAGGTTAGACCAAAGAAGAGATCCAATGTACCCTAGGCTAAGATAGAAACCAGAATCACGGCTAGGGAATAGTCCAATGATGAAACCCTTAACCCATGAACTAGGGCATGAACCAGATTGAACTTGGACCAAAATTGAGTGCGGTCTAATGAGAAAAGCCAATGACCCCTGAACTGGGGCATGAATTGGACTGACCTTGGGCCTGAATTGGGTATGGTTCAATGTGGAAAGCCCTTGAGCCCTAAGTGGGGCATGAACTTGATTGACCGTGGGCTTGAATTGGGTATGGTTCAATGAGGAAAGCCCTTGAGCCCTAAGCTGAGCATAAACCAAATTGACCATGAACCCAAATTGAGTGTGGTCCAATGAGGAAAGCCATTGAGCCCTAAGCTGGTCATGAACCAGATTGACCTTGGACCTAAATTGAGTGTAGTCTAATGAGGAAAGCCATTATGCCCTAAATTGGGGCATGAACCAAATTGACCTTGGACCCAAACTGAGAGTAGTCTAATGAAGAAATCAATTGAATCCCCCAAGCCGAGGCATAAACTAGTCTAATCTTGGACTTAAAATGGTAGTGCAATGGCGATACCCCTTGATCCCCAAGTTGGGGCACAAGCTTGAATGATTTTGAACTCAACTAGAAGCGGTCCATTGATGAATCCACTGAACCCCAAACTGGGGCATGAACCAGAGTAACCTTGAGCTTAAAAAGCAATAGTCCGGTTATGAATGGATCCTAAACTGAAAAAAAGAAAAAAAAAAGACAAGGTAAGAATTGTATGGAACCTTGCAAGGTAGGCTTCTTGCACCTATTGATAGAGGGGCATGATGAGTCCTGCTATTAGAGGTCTGAAGGAAGATTTATTCCCATAATGACTGAAGGTGGTCGTTGAAGGCGTTATGCCCAACTGGAGCCGCTTGGACAAACTAGCTATTTCAATTTTCTATTATCGGTATTAATAGGCAACCTGATGTAACCCTAAAGCATTACCCTCATTAGCCCTTCATAGAAAAATCCAGTGGTTCATGTAGACAAGTGTCATACCCAATCTACCCTCCATAAGGAAAGGAACCCCTTTTGCTCTCCAGTGAATCATACTCGAAGGAGTTGAACAAACCATCATTTGTTGGGCTCCATAGCATTGCCTTTCAACAGAATTCTATCTTCAAATCATTTTGTCACGGCCTAGTTATGGATGTAGCCAAATTCATCAAATCATCGGTTCCCTCATTTTTTAAGATTCAATAAGGGTATATCTAAGAAGTCATTTTCTGTAATCAATCTGTCAATCTTCCCTTGACCATGGAAGCATGGTCAAATTCCTGATGCAATCCAGATTCAACCTAGTTCTAATTTTGTTAGATTGTCTGTTTCCTTCTATCTTGCCCCTAGAACTCTATACTAGCGGTCTGTCACAACATGTTGACACTGGGGCATAGATATACCTTATGTAGAGGAATTGAACTTGATCATGAGCATTACATCTAGGATCCATTGTCTAGTCTGAAGTCACTGACTTTCCTAGTCAATAGAAGTAGGTCTGTCCAAGTTGGCTTTTGCCAATTTCTCAGTTCTCCCAATCCTGTTGATGAAGAAAATCCAATGTGGTCGCCCACCTGTTAGGATTTGGTCACCAAATTCTCTGAAGGAACACTTCGAATCCTTTGCTCCTCATGCCTTGTAAGACCCGTGTCAATCTAACCCAGTCTTACCACCTTGAACCAGGTTTACCCATCATGGTCGAGTCAAATGGACCAAGGGCGTGAAGGAGATCGAGATCCCAGGTATAAAATCGACCCAAAAACATTTAAAATTAGGGGAGGGTCGCACACCCAGCTAAGCAGGGTCGGACCTCCCAAAACAGAAAGTCAGACCCTCAGTTTTGAAGGGAGGGTCGGACAGCTTAAGACCCTAGGGTCGACGGGATCATCGACCCTCCCATCGACCCTCGGTTTCTGCCAA
Source organism: Protea cynaroides (assembly GCA_028583415.1). Taxonomy (NCBI): domain Eukaryota; kingdom Viridiplantae; phylum Streptophyta; class Magnoliopsida; order Proteales; family Proteaceae; genus Protea; species Protea cynaroides. The sequence continues at coordinate 10,036,024 of CM053268.1, read as the reverse complement.
ATATAGAAATTAGGAAATTTCTATATTTTTTCGATTGGGATTCTTTCAAAATCTCAATGGGACTTATTTAGGATGTTCCTAGTCTATTTAAAGGACGTCCCTAAGCCACTTTCACTCCTTTCACAACCCTAATCGAATTGAGAGAAAGAGAGGAGAAGGAAAGAGGAAGAAGAAAGGGAAGGAAGAGAAATTATGCCAAAAGAGAAGAGTTTCAGAGAAAGATTAACCTTCTCAGGTATGGATACTAATTCTATGAGTTTCTACAGACCTTAGGGTAGTAATTAATAAGAATGTGATCTCGGAGAAACCCAAACCATTAAGCTATGGTTAAGTTTTCATGGAAAACCATAGGAGGATGCATGAAAAATATTTAGATGGATTATACATGGTTCTAGACCATGGAATGAATGTTGAATGAATGTAGGAAGCAAGCCATAGGACCCCAAACACGAAGAATGGATTTAAAAGTGGGAATTGGACCAGAGTGCACCAAGGGTCGCACCCAGGGTCGATAGGCCATCCGACCCTAGGTGTTTATGACCATCGACCCTCAGTATTCGAGAAGTCTAGAAAGAGGGGAGGGTCGATAGATCCATCAACCCTAGCATCAACCCTCAGTTGACAGAATGATTTTTAAATTCTGAATTAATTCTAATTAAATTCTATCGACTTTGTTAGGTCTTCTAGCAATATAATAACAGTATAAAGGTGATTTTAAAGCTTGGAAAAGTATCTTTTAGCAAGCTAAGGTGAGGAACCTTAACTCCAAACTAAATTGGTTAATAATAAACTGTTTTCTATTTTTAAGTCCTATGCTATGCTTGATTCTATGCGAATATGTTTGTAATGTGCATACAGTATGCCATCCAATATTTCTATTAATTGTTCATGCATATTTACTTTGTTGTTTATAACATGATGATGATGATGATGATAGGAATAGGCATGTGCTTGTATGTGTGTGGTTGATGTGCTTGATGCGAGCGAGTATCGGGGGTGTGATGAGAACGTCAATAAACGTTAACCTTTGGCGGGTCTCGGCACTTTAGCTTTATCTCCAACTCAAGTCTTGTGCATTGGCATCGTCGTATCGCCATTACTTTAGCGGAACTATTATGTCGTAGAGTATCGGGAGGTGGTCTCGGTCCTTGTAGTCTCGACTCTACCGGGGGCCTTAGCTCTATCTCTATGGACATTCCGAGGGATGCTTGGGTGAGGCCTTGGATACACCTGTTTGGCATTAGAATTGGTTAGTTGCGAGCCCGGTTTGTAGCCCTCGCCAACAGGGGCTTACGTGTTGGTATGGCACTATATAGCAATAAACGTAACCTTTGTTATATAATGTTCATGATTGGGTGCATGTGAGTTGACGATAAACGTGATCTTCGGGTAACGTCACACACTCGTGTATAGAGGCGGAGTCAATAAACGCGACCTTTGGCTACCTCAACCTTTCTATTGCATATTGCAAACTTCAAACCAGACCAAAGATATAAATTGATGTGCATGCATATGTAGTGTTGCATTGTTTTGGCTACTCATTGAGCCGTGTTGTGTGCTCACCCCTCAACGTCGAATATTTTTAGTTGATGATGCGGGTTACACAGTTGAAGATTATATGAACGCATCTCGCGTACGGGAATATAGCGGCAATGGACGCTGGAGTTGAAGATGATACACACGACTCCTCTTGCGAGTGCAACTCGTGTGTATTTGATTAGATATTTTTATAGGTTTCTTTCATTGGATTTATAAAGACATGTATTTGGTATTTAAATATTTATGTCTCGATTGGAAATAGAATAATTTGCTATTAAATTATTGATATCATCTTAGTTGCTCGGTTCATTTTATTATAAATTTTCCGCTAGTGTGTATTACTCGATTATGATTATGGATGTGTGAAAGTTTGGATAACGCGGGGATAGCCTATTAGAGATCTTGGTTGAACCGTTGGTTTGTTAGCGGTTCGTCACACCATTCCGGTTAGACCAAAATTGGGGTGTGACAACTTGGTATCGAGCGTCTCGGGCCTTGCCCGCCGAACTGACACACATTCAAGACCATTGTGAACTGAGATAGGAAAAATTAAAAGCTTTAATACAAACACATTGTAAGCACAAGTGATGATTGAAACCAAATTAAAAAGAGAATAATGCATCTATTAAAGGGAAAACAAGTTACATACAATGAGTCAGAGAAACAAAACGTATATACATCGCTAAAGTGGCGGGGGTATCGCGTCGACATCCATATACATGCGATCGTCATCGTCGATCGGATCCCCACGAGCTCTAGCGGCAGCAGCAGCAGCCTCGGCATCAGCCATCTCGATACGAGTGTGAGGGCGCACCATCGCGTTCCTCTCCTCATCGCTAACCTCAGCATCTCGCGGACCCATCTTGCGGATAGTCTCCCAATCTAGAGGCGACGAGAAGGTCTTTTTCTCGGATTTTCTCATCTACCGGATCCACCCCCGGACGGGTCGGTAACACCGTAATCATGCGTCCATAGGGTAGATTACCCCTATGACCGGACAATGTGGCACTAATCATCGTCCGCATGATGATGTAAGGAAGGCGAACCGGTGACGAGTGCGAATGTTGTAGATCAAGAACGGGCCAGCCGAGACACCCTCTCATAGTGCCCACTCTACGGGATCAGATTATCTTTGGATAATCTTGCGAAGACCCGTGGAGCTGGACGCAAGTAGCAAGCTCTCATCTCGCCATCTATCGGGGCGGAGCAACTGGTTGTTGATCTCTGCCCTCATCTCCATCTCAACAAGCTGTGGCTCTCCCGGCGCACAGTACACCATAGGGCCATCATAGGGAATGCCCAATAGATCGGCCAATTGTCGATAATTAAAAGAAATGTGCACCCCCTTGACATAACTGGTGATGCGCAACTCCTGACCGTGCTCAATGTCGTTGTAATTCCCCACCACCTGGAGATTACAATAGAACCGGCATACCAAATCTGGACATGTGCACGCGTCGTATGTGATGATAGGGAGCCACCCCATATCACCAAATGCTCCCTCTACATTGAACAAGGCTAGCTCAGCCAAGTTCACCATGCGACCCCCTTCAACCTTCTTACGGGCATAGTCAGCATACTGTGCCTCGGCTTCATTCGAACGGAAGCGAAGTGGATCATGCACCCTGGGTACTTTGGTATGGACCATTGTATCTGCAGATAAGAAAGAAAAAGGAAAACAAGGAGTTAATAGGATAAAAATTTAAAAATCGGGCATTATAACGACGTAAGTTGGTCAAAAGCCTCACTTTTCACCCATACAAGTGGGCAGGAGGACTTACGTAAGTTCCAACACATCACACAATAGTTAAACAGAAGGAAATGGTAACTGACAAGGTCCAATTTGAAGAAATTTCAAGAAATTGAAAATTTTCGACAAATTAGGGCAAAAAGAGAAAAATTTAAGTTTCTCGATAACCAACCGATGAAACTTAAAAATTTTTGAGGGCTTTCGTTCCTCAAGACACCAACAACAAAATCCCTCAATAAAAATCGAATTTTTACGGTTGGAAAAAGTTTAATTTGAAAAATACAAGTTAAATGAGCAAAAACCTAGAAATAAAAACCTAAAAACAGGTAAAGTTGGGAAAGTATACCTGTAGAGGTGATGTGGATGTCGAAACTCAGACTAAGAATGATCCACAACAGTGAAGTAGCACTATAGCAACTCGGAGAGAAGAGACGAGTCGAAACGGGAGGGAAATAATAGAAAATGACCCAAAATCAGACTTTAAAAATCTGATTTTTGGTCAGAGGGTTGGACAACTCGACCCGGGGCCATCGACCCTCCGATCGACCCTCTAATCGACCCTCTGCTCTCGGGAATCGACAGAAACTACGGGTCGGACATTAAGGGTCTGACATACCATCGACCCTCACCATCGACCCTGTATAGAAAAGACAATATTTTTTTTATAAAATGAGCTCGAATTGGAATTGATTATTGGTTAACGTGCCTACATGACATATACATGATTTCTCACCTATTTTGATGATTTTCAGGCACCACCAAGGCATAGAGTTACCCGACAGACCCGAAACACAGTCCCACCACCACCACCGGCAGATGAGACTAATCAAGAGAACAATTATGCACAGGGTAATCCCGAACCGGCAAACCCTACAAATTTGCCACCACCACCACCGAGCTAACAACAAGGTGGTGATGAATCCGGCACAACAACTACAGCAAATGCAACACGCACAAGCTCAAATGCAGGTTGCAATGGGAGTTATGTTTCAAGCCACTCGGGCTGCAACCATGCACACCGGGCAAGATAGTGCAGCACCGGTGGGTAATCACCCAGCTCAACGGACACCTCAACAACCGGCTGCATCAATTCCGGTGCAAGTCCCGGAAGCAGCCCAAGGGAACTATCAGGATCCACACTATATGTTTCGGGCAAACCCCCAAAACCAACCTGGATCACTCCCGACTAGTAGAGAGATTTCGAAGATGAAACCTAAGGAATTCAACGGTAAACCGTCTGATCCGTTGTGGCCAGCACACACCGGATAGACGAGATGGAGAGAAATTTCCTTATGATGACTATTTCAGAAGAAGAGAAAGTATTATGCGCCACCTTCATGCTCAAAGGCTACGCACACCATTGGTGGAAATCCACAAAAACATACTTATTGACCAGACATGCCCTACTAACATGGGCTAATATAAAGAAGCATTCTTCGAGAAATATTTCCCATGAAGCTTCAGAGACTCAATGGAGAAAGAGTTCCTGAGTTTGTACCGAGGGACGGATGACCGTAGACGCATATCAACGGCGCTACGAAGAACTGTTTTTCTTCGCACCGACGAGTATGCAAGAAGAAGATACAAAAACCCGTAGGTTCGTCGCGGGACTAAGAGGAAGCATAAGAGAAATTGTTCTGGGCTTAGAGAAGAAGATTTACAATGAAGCTATCCAGATCGCTCGAGTAATTGAATCGAGCCAGAAGGAGAGCTATTTCTCCCAGAACCGAGGAATCAAGAGACCAGCCGGAAACACCTACAACGGAGGCAATAATAGGACGTATAAACCTTTTCGGTCCTCGAATTTGGCTACTCCATCGAAGCCTACTTCAGCAGCTCAACCACAGCCAAAGTCAAATTTTGAAGTCCCGAAGTGCTTTAACTCGCAACCAACCGGGGCATATGGCAAGAGAGTGTCCAAAACCCAAGAAGCAATTACATCAAGGACGGGTATATGTTTGTTACATCGAAGATGCTCTTGCATTGCCCGATGTGGTCACAGGTATGACCAAAAATTTTAAGATTTTAATTACATTGATTGAGCATGTAGACTAAGTAAAAATGAATCATAGGTATCGTACCTATCAATGGCATACCCGCCAGAGTACTCTTTGATTCAGGAGCTACTCATTCATTTATATCTGTGTCGTTTGGAAAGAAGACCAATTTGCCCATCAAAACATTAGACTACAAATTACTTGTACGGTCACCGATGGGATTAGAAGTGGAATTAGAGAAAGGTTATGGACCATGTCCAGTTCTCATTGGAGAGCAGACCTTGGATGCAACCTTGATATAACTTGAGATGGCAGACTTTGACGTCATCTTGGGAGTGGACTGGTTAGCTCGGCGTTCTGCAAATCTGTTATGCGCTGAAAAGAAGCTAATGTTTAAAGATAAAGAAGGAGCAGAATTCAGTTTCTCGGGAACCAAACTTCCCAGGAGACGAAAGCTCATACTCTAAGCATTTAAGGCTAAGAAGTGCCTTGAGAAAGGGGCGGTCGGATATCTAGTATCAATGGTCGACCTAACCAAGGACGTGCCACGAATGGAAGATATTGATGTCGTGCGAAATTTTCCCGATGTATTTCCGGAGGAACTACCCGGATTACCACCCGACCGAGCCACAGAGTTTGTAATAGACCTTCTACCCGGAGCCGCACCAGTATCAAAAGCACCTTATAGGATGGCTCCTACTGAACTGAAGGAATTAAAAGTACAACTACAAGAACTGCTAGACAAGGGTTATATTCGACCCAGTATATCTCCATGGGGGCACCGATACTCGTTCGTGAAAAGAAGGATGGTAGCGTTCGATTATGTATCGACTATCGGGAGTTGAACAAACCGACAATCAAGAATCGATATCCATTACCCGGGATCGATGACTTGTTCGATCGGTTACAAGGAGCAAAAGTATTTTCTAAGATCGATCTACCATCGGGCTATCATCACCGAAGATTAAAGAAGGTGATATTTCAAGACCGCATTCGGGACCGGATATGGACATTATGAATTTTTGGTTATGTCATTCGGATTAACTAATGCACCGGCAACGTTCATGGAACTTATGAACCGAGTTTTCCATGATATATTGGATATGTCGGTTATAGTATTTATTGACGACATATTGGTATATTCCAAGGATAAGGAAACCCATATCAAAAACCTAAACGCAGCCCTACAGCGTTTAAGGAAAGAGAAGCTATATGCCAAATTTTCTAAGTGTGAGTTTTGGATAAGTGAAGTCGCATTCCTAGGCCACGTGGTATCCGCAGAAGGAATCAAAGTGGACCAACGAGCGTTTCAAAAATTAGAAGTTTTCTAGGTCTAGCTGGTTATTATCGGAGATTCGTAGAAGACTATTCTCGGATTTCCGTACCTCTCACCAGCTTGACTAAGAAAGGCGAGAAGTTTGTGTGGACCGAAAAATGTGAGAAGAGCTTCCGGACATTGAAGGTCGGATTGATATCCGCCCGATTTTGACCATTCCCATTCCGGGACGGACATTTACTTTATACACCGATGCATCGGGATTGGGATTAGGATGTGTGCTCATGCAAGGAGAGCAAGTGATTGCTTATGCTTCAAGACGGTTAAAGGTACATGAGAAAAATTATCCCACTCATGATCCGGAGCTAGCGGCAGTAGTACATGCGGTCAAGATATGGAGACATTACCTATACGGGGAGAAATTTCAGATTAAGTCGGACCATAAAAGTCTTACTTATCTATTTAATCGAAGGAGTTGAATATGAGAAAAAAAAAGATGGCTGGAACTATTGAAAGACTATGATTGTGATATCCAGTATTATCCGGGAAAAGCGAACGTGGTAGCGGACGCATTGAGCAGAAAAGCAATGATAAAATCTCAAGGAGAAGTTAGCACTCTTGCAGCAATGTGTGTACCAACGGAATGGTGTTCAATCACGGAAACGAGCAAGATGTGTGATAGATACAACAGATGAATCAGCCAACCAAGGTTATTCATCGGTTCTCGAATATGTTCACGGCATTGAAGATTATACCGGATATAGTGGACGAAGTGAAGACAAGTTATCAAATCAGATCCTTATCCGAGAACAAGTACAAGAAGATATTGAGAAAGGTAGGACCAACCCCGAGTTCACCTTGGATGACGAGAAGGTACTAAAATATAAAGGGAGAATATGTGTACCGAAAACGAAAAGTATGGACATTAGACACCGACCGATGAAAGAAGCCCATACCACCATCTATTCGATACATCCCGGAAGTACAAAAATGTATCATGATCCGAAGAAATTATATTGGTGGAGGGGAATGAAAGCGGATGTAGCTAAGTTCGTGTCTCAATGCCTAAATTGTCGAAAAGTAAAAGCTGAACGACAAAGACCCGCATGACCGTTACAGCCACTACCGTAACCAGCATGGAAATGGGACTGCATCACTATGGACTTCATCACAGGACTACCATTGACTCCTCGAGTAGTTGACGCAGTTTGGGTGATTGTGGACCATCTGACTAAAACAGCTCGCTTCATACCGATACGACCCCAATACACACTAGAAAGGTTAGCAAAGCTGTATGTAGATAATATTGTTCGGTTACATGGTGTTCCAGAAAGCATTGTGTCCGATAGAGATCCACGATTTACTTCCAAATTTTGGGAAGGACTGCAAAAGGCTAAGGGTACGACATTGAAGTTTAGTACTGCATTCCACCCACGCATGATGGACAATGTCAAAGCATACAATCCAGATTCTAGAAGATATGCTACGAGCATGTGTGATTGATTTCAAAGGATCATGGGACGAAAAGTTACCATTGATCGAGTTCGCTTACAATAACAGCTATCAGGTTACTATACAGATGTCACCTTATGAAGCACTGTATGGCAGGAAGTGTCGAACTCCCTTGTTTTGGAATGAAGTTGGAGAACGTAGTATTGTTGGACATCATCAAGGAAAGAGTAAGAACAGCTCAGAACCGTCAGAAGCAATATGCAGATACTCGACGAAGGGATCTAGAGTTCGCCGTAGGTGATAAAGTATTTCTGAAGGTATCGCCTATGCGAGGATTGAAGAGGTTCGGACAGAAAGGAAAACTAAGTCCAAGATATGTCGGACCGTATGAAATTCTAGCTAAGCGTGGAAAAGTGGCTTATCAGTTAGCACTACCACCATCTATGTCAAGTGTGCATGACGTATTTCACATTTCCCTATTGAAGAAGTATGTCGAAGACCCAACGCATGTCTTGACAGTAGATTTGCCGGAATTGACTGATGATTTGACATTCGAAGTAACACCAACACCAGCCGAAAGGTTCAACGTCTACGCAACAGAGATATCTACTATGTTAAGGTCATAAGGAAAAGTAGAGACATGGAAGAAATTTAATGGGAAGAAGAAAATGCTATGCGGAAACAATACCCACACTTATTTGATTCAGAAGATACGTATAATTTCGAGGACAAAATTTTAAAAGTTGGGGGGAGTTGTAAGACCCGTGTCAATCTAACCCGGTCTTACCACCTTGAACCAGGTTTACCCATCATGGTCGAGTCAAATGGACCAAGGGCGTGAAGGAGATCGAGATCCCAGGTATAAAATCGACCCAAAAATATTTAAAATTAGGGGAGGGTCGCACACCCAGCTAAGCAGGGTCGGACCTCCCAAAACAGAAAGTCAGACCCTCGGACAGCTTAAGACCCTAGGGTCGACGGGATCATCGACCCTCCCATCGACACTCGGTTTCTGCCGAATATAGAAATTAGGAAATTTCTATATTTTTCGATTGGGATTCTTTCCAAATCTCAATGGGACTTATTTAGGATGTTCCTAGTCTATTTAAAGGACGTCCCTAAGCCACTTTCACTCCTTTCACAACCCTAATCGAATTGAGAGAAAGAGAGGAGAAGGAAAGAGGAAGAAGAAAGGGAAGGAAGAGAAATTAAGCCAAAAGAGAAGAGTTTCAGAGAAAGATTAACCTTCTCATGTATGGATACTAATTCTATGAGTTTCTACCGACCTTAGGGTAGTAATTAATAAGAATGTAATCTCGGAGAAACCCAAACCATTAAGCTATGGTTAGGTTTTCATGGAAAACCATAGGAGGATGCATGAAAACTATTTAGATGGATTATACATGGTTCTAGACCATGGAATGAATGTTGAATGAATGTAGGAAGCAAGCCATAGGACCCCAAACACGAAGAATGGATTTAAAAGTGGGAATTGGACCGAGTGCACCGAGGGTCGCACCCGTGGTCGATAGGCCATCCGACCCTAGGTGTTTATGACCATCGACCCTCGGCATTCGGGAAGTCCAGGAAGAGGGGAGGGTCGATAGATCCATCGACCCTAGCATCGACCCTAGCATCGACCCTGACGTAATGGTTTTTAAATTCTGAATTAATTCTAATTAAATTCTATCGACTTTGTTAGGTCTTCTAGCAATATAATAACAATATAAAGGTGATTTTAAAGCTTGGAAAAGTATCTTTTAGCAAGCTAAGGTGAGGAACCTTAACTCCAAACTAAATTGGTTAATAATAAACTGTTTTCTATTTTTGAGTCCTATGCTATGCTTGATTCTATGCGAATATGTTTGTAATGTGCATACAAAGATGCCATCCAATATTTCTATTACTTGTTCATGCATATTTACATTGTTGTTTATAACATGATGATGATGATGATGATAGGAATAGGCATGTGCTTGTATGTGTGTAGTTGATGTGCTTGATGCGAGTGAGTATCAGGGGGGGTGTGATGAGAACGTCAATAAACGTTAACCTTTGGCGGGTCTCAACACTTTAGCTCTATCTCCAACTCAAGTCTTGTGCATTGTCATCGTCGTATCGCCATTACTTTAGCAGACCTATTATGTCGTAGAGTATCAGGGGAGGTGGTCTCGGTCCTTGTAGTCTCTGACTCTACCGGGGGGCCTTAGCTCTATCTCTATGGACATTCTGAGGTATGCTGGGGTGAGGCCTTGGATACACTGTTTGGCATTAGAATTGGTTAGTTGCGAGCCCAGTTTGTAGCCCTCGCCAACAGGGGCTTACGTGTTGGTATGGCACTATATAGCAATAAACGTAACCTTTGTTATATAATGTTCATGATTGGGTGCATGTGAGTTGACGATAAACGTGATCTTCGGGTAACGTCACACACTCGTGTATAGAGGCGGAGTCAATAAACGCGACCTTTGGCTACCTCAACCTTTCTATTGCATATTGCAAACTTCAAACCAGACCAAAGATATAAATTGATGTGCATGCATATGTAGTGTTGCTTTGTTTTGGCTACTCACTGAGCCGTGTTGTGTGCTCACCCCTCGACGTCGAATATTTTTAGTTGATGATGCAGGTTACACAGTTGAAGATTATATGAACGCGTCTGCGTACGGGAATATAGCAGCAATGGACACTGGAGCTGAAGATGATACACACGACTCCTCTTGCGAGTGCAACTCGTGTGTATTTGATTAGATATTTTTATAGGTTTCTTTCATTGGATTTATAAAGACATGTATTTGGTATTTAAATATTTATGTCTCAGTTGAAAATAGAATAATTTGCTATTAAATTAATGATATCATCTTAGTTGCTCAGTTCATTTTATTATAAATTTTCCGCTAGTGTGTATTACTCTGATTATGATTATGGATGTGTGAAAGTTTGGATAACACGGGGATAGCCTATTAGAGATCCTGGTTGAACCGTTGGTTTGTTAGCGGTTCATCACACCATTCTGGTTAGACCAAAATTGCGGTGTGACATGCCTACTTTGGGACCATGGTTCATTCATCTTTCAAAATTGGCACAACAATGTTGCAAAGCCCTGAGCTTTTCATGAGCTTAGATTAAGGGCCAAACCCATGTCACATTTCATCGCCGCTTGGCTGTCTACCAATTTGGTCTACCGTAGTGCACAGCCAAAGAACTTAGTTGACCAGATGCCCCTCGACAGTTTAACACCAAGGTCAATCAATAAAATCACTTTGGTTAGAGACTGTCAAGCTCCCCTCATTCTTGTCCAAAATCCTCGCTAGAGTTTCTTTCAATCCAAATCCAACAATACCAATGTTGGCTGAAGAAAATCATCAATTTCGAACCCTTCCAAGGGAGCAACCAAGTCATCACTATCGTGTTGAAATTGAATCAAACTTGCAGTACCAAGTCATAAATGGAAAATTTCAAATCTAGGTATCATGCCAACAAAGTCCATGACACCATTTCCATTGATGCAATGTTTTATGCCTTCACCAACAAAGCAGGGGCAAAAAAACTTTGGAAAACTGCCAGGAATCCACCATCATTTCAAATATGTCCAGCACTCTATAGGTTCAAAGTCAAGAGACTTCCAAGATGGGTCAGATTTCAACCCTAAAGGTTCAAAGTTAACAAAGACTTTCTATGTGGGTCACTTTCGAGCATCCTAAAGGTTCATGGCAACAAAACTACTTAAGAGGATATTCTAGTTTCCATTCCCGAAGGTCCATAGCCATAGAGCTTCCAAGAAGGATATTCTAATTTTCAATCCCGAAGGTCCAAAGCTGGTAGGAACTTCAAAGATGAGTCATTCAGTATCACCCTATAAGTGATCTTCTGAGTTCTTGCTCATTTCAGTATCACCCTAAAAGTGACCTTCTGAGTTCTTGCTCAATTCATAATCAAATGCAGAGCCCAAGCTCATCCAAAGTTCAAATTAATCTCAGTCTATAAGTGAATCAAATGCAGAGCCCTAGCTCATCCAAAGTTCAAATCAATCTCAGCCTATTAGTGAATCAAATGTAGAGCCCTAGCTTATTCAAAGATCAAGTCAATCTCAGTCTATAAGTGAATGCAGAGCCTTAGCTCATCCAAAGTTCAAATCAATCTTAACCTATTAGTAAATCAAATGTAGAGCCCTAGCTCATTCAAAGATCAAGTTAATCTCAACCTATAAGTGAATCAAATGCAGAGCCCTAGCTTATTCAAAAAATCAATCTCAGAACCTCAATCAAAAGAGCCTTAGTTCAATCGAAGAAAAGACAATAATTCCTCCACCCAGACAAATCAAACCGAACCCAAGCTCGTGCAATCAACCTTGTATTCACAATTTAGCTCCATACAAGAAGAGGTTATAAACCTACAAATGAGCCTTGTATTTACAGCCTAGCTTCGTACAAGAAGAGGTTTATCAGCCTACAAATGGATCAAGCCGGGTTCAAGCCCGCGAGTACCTTGCATCATGAGTTCCACCTCAACAAGAAGAGGTTCCCAGCCTACAAATGAGCATTGTATTCACAGCTTTGCTTATTACAAAAAGAGGTTTATCAGCCTACAAATGGATCAAGCTCGCGCGTACCTTGCATCATGAGTCTCACCTCAGTAAGAAGAGGTTCCCAGCCTACAAATGAGCCTTGTATTCACAGCCTAGCTTCGTATAAGAAGAATTTTATCAGCCTACAAATGGTTTAAGTCGGATTCAAGCCCACGCATACCTTGCATCATGAGTCTCACCTCAGCAAGAACAGGTTCCCAGCCTACAAATGAGCCTTGTATTCACAGCCTAGCTTCATACAAGAGGAACAATCATCAATTTTTCAAGAAGAGCAAACCTTTTTTCCAGTCGAACTACGTTCTGGGCTTGATTTCTAGGACACTCTTAGAATACATAGACAGTTTAGGACAAATTACCCTAAGTGCAGCCCAATAAGCAATCTCACACATATCCAAAAATATGGTTCTTTTGTCTTTAGCCTTCAATTGGTAACAATCTCGGCTAAAAAGGGGCATCTATAAGCACCCCATTTTTGCTACCCTCAGCATAAGTGAACCCATATGGCAGGTTTCTCCCTTTTAACCAAAGGTTTGTGATTCTCTAATGAACCCCACAGCAGGGTCATAGAATATTATCTACTTGGATGTACAGGTCGTAAAATTATCTTCGAAATGAGACCGAAATCATCAAATTCTGACATCAAACAAGGAAGTTATCATAGTTTGAAGTGCAAGGGCATTTACGTAATTATCGTATGATGCATGCATTATCATTTAAACTACAAGTCATCATATCTTGGTCATCTGATATCAGAATCAGATGATTCAACGGCCAATGTTCCTTATTTTTAGTCTTCTTCAAAGCAGACGTGAAAAATCCCAGGTAGAAGTCACCGGTGGGCCCCATGCAAGCTTTCATGCAAAACTATCGATAGAACTTCAAAGCTTCATATCTTTGTCGTTCTACGTCGGATTCAAAAGATTCCAAGGCCATTATTCTTCATTTGTAATGTTCTACAAAGTGGACGTGAAAAATCTCGGGTAGAAGTCTCCGAAGGGTCCCATGCAAAATTACACATGAAAATAATCATTTAACCTTTGGAAATTCATATTTTGGTCACCCCACATCCAAATCAGGTGATTTCAGTTAAATTATGTTCCATTTTTAGTACTCTACAAAGTGGACGTAAAGGATTTTCGGTAGAAGTCTTCGAAGGATCCCATGCAGAATGGTTAGCCAAATTATCAATAATTGGCCTGCTTAAACTTCAAAAATTCATAAGTTGGCCATTTTATTTCTAAATGAGGTCATTCAAGTTCCAATATTCCTCATTTTTAGTGTTCTACAAAGTGAACGTAGAAAATTTAGAATAGAGGCTATCAGAAAATTTCATATTGAATGGTGGCAGAAATGGACTATGAAATGTCAACTTTGGTCCAAACCAGCTCAACCCAACTTAGTCCAACTCAGCCCGACCCAGCTCAGACCAATCTAGACCAAGTCACGTTAGCCCATATGCATGCATTTCTTTTATATATATGTAATGTATAATATATTATTGTATATATATATATATATATATATATATATATATATATATATATATATATATATATTAATATATTTATATATATATATACATATATATATTATAGGAAAGAGAGGCCGTGAGGGGAGATTAGGAAAGAGGAACCGTAGGAAAGAGAGAGGCCGTGGGAAAAAGAAAAAAAGGAAAGAAAAATGTTTTTTAGATCTAGAAAATGTGAAAAGAGAGAGGGAGAAGGAAAAAGGAAAGAATAGGAAAGAAGAAGGAAAAGGAAGGAACAGATAAGAGAGGAAAAAAAGTGGAAAAAAGAGGAGAGGATTTTCTAGAAGAAGAAAAGAGAAAAAAACGTGGGAAAGAGAAGAAAGGAAAGAAAAAAAAGGAAAGAAATGATTTTCTAAAAGAAATAGAAGAAAAGGAAGGAAGAGAGAAGAAGGAAAGAAGAGGAGAAGGAAGAAAGAGAGAAGAAGAGAGAGAGAGAGAGACGTTTTCTAGAAGAGAAAATGTGAGAGAAAGAGAGGGAGAAGAGAAAAAAAAGGAAGGAAGAGAAGAAAGGAAAGAAGAAAAAAGAAAAAAAGGATTTTCTAGAAGAAAAAGAACAAAAGGAAGGAAGAGAGAAGAAAAAAAGAAGAGGAGAAGGAAGAAAGAGAGAAGAAGAGAGAGAGAGATGGACGTTTTCTAGAAGATAAAACGTGAGAGAAAGAGAGGGAGAAGAGAAAAAAGGAAGGAAAAGAAGAAAGGAAAAAAGAAAAAGGAAAAAAAAATTTCTAGAAGAAAAAGAAGAAAAGGAAAGAAGGACCTTCTAGAAGAGGGGAGAAATGCATAAATAGGTCAAGAGAAAGAAAGACGAGCTTCTTTTTCCAGACCACAAAAGAGCCGTGAGTGAGGAGAGAGAGGATGTGTAAGACACGCATGCCACGAACCCGGTCTAACCTTACATTCTTGTGTCATGACCAGTCTACCTATCATGGTCGAGCCAAGTGAACCAAGTGCGTGAAGAAACCACAAGACCATGTATGAAATTTAACTCAAAAATAGTCAAATATGAGTGTGTGGTCTCATGCCTAAACAGGTGTGACCGACCCCACCTCAAAAGAGTCCAACCCATGACTTTTGGTCGTGGGGTCACACATTTTAAAAACATAGGCTCACGAATTCTGCGACCCCACCTACGACCCCACGGAAACAGCCAGAAACCGAATTTTGAAAATCTTCCTAATCCGAAGGGGGTTCTTTCCTAAACTCATTGGGGCTTATTATGGAGGGTTTTCCTCCATAAATAGGACATCCCTTAGCCTCTTTCACTCCTTTAGAACTCCAATTGAAAGTGAGAGAAAGAGAAGAAAAGGAAGAGAAGGAGAATTAAAGAAGAAGACCAATGAAGAGAAAAGTTCAGAGAAAACTCTGAATCTCAGCAAGCCTAAGGTATGAACCTATTTCCTATGCTAATTTGAAAGCCTAGAATAGTTCATGAAGAAGCTAAGATTATGAGAAACCCAAATCATCCATCCATGGACAAATTCTAAGAGAATCTATGGAGGAAATCATTGTAGACAATGGATAGTGTATAAAATTATAGTTTTGAGCCATAGAACAATCATAGGAATAACCATGAAGATAAGCCAAAGGATTCAAATATGAAAGAATGGACTTAAGAGTGAAAAGTCGACCATGAGACGTGTGGTCGCATGTAGGGTCGCATGATGTCTGACCCCACAAGACCCACATGTTCGACCACATGCCCTCAGGAAGTTTCCAGGGAGGGTGTGGTCGCACATAGGGTCGCAGTATGCCCGACCCTACCTACGACCCTACACCCTGTGGTCACAGAAAATGAGACCCCAGGTGCTACCCCACCTGGGACCCCTCAGTTTTTGTTAGTCTAAACACATGGGAATTAATTTTAATTAAAAATATATCAACTTGTTAGGTTTTCAAGTGATCTAAGAGTGAATTACAAAGCATGAATGAGGATCAACTATCAATCAAAGGTGAGGGAACAAGACCTAAACTAATTGGCTAATAATAAACAATTTTTATTTATTGAGTCCATTGCCATGAATGTTTCTATGCTCGTATGCATGTATTGTGCATTTTACATGTCATCCAATATTCCTTCTATTAATGTTCATGCATATTTAATTTTGTTTATTTATAACATGATGATGATGATGATGCAAGGAATAGGTGTATGGTTAGTGTACTTGATGCGAGTGTGGCATCAAGGGGAGGACGTGACACTGTGGTTCATCCTAGTCACTAGACTCTAGCTCTATCTCTACTCAAGTCACGTCCACTAATATCGTCTTATCGTCATTACTTTAGCAGAACTATTACATCGTAGGGCATCAGGGGAGGTGGTCTCGGACCGTGTAGTCTCTGACTCTGCCGGGGGGCCTTAGCTCTATCTCTATAGACATATTGAGGGATGCAGGGGTGAGGCCTTGGATACACTGTTTGACATTAGGATTGGTTAGTTGCGAGCCCAGTTTGCAAGCCCTCGCCAATAGGGTCTTACGTATTGGTATGGGTAGGGCATCAGGGGAAGTGTGATGCGGTGCGGTCCTAAGCACTTTAGCTCTATCCCTATTCCATGGTGGGTGCATGTAGAACGACATTGGTGTTTGATCCTTTGGGCGGCTTCACACACTCGTGTATAGAGGTGCGTGGCCACCAATCCTTTCTATTGCACATTGCAAACTTATGAACCAAACCAAATATATGAATGAATACATGCATATGTTTGTTGCATTGTTTTATTTTCTCACTGAGCTTAAGTTGGAGAGCTGACCCTCGCGCACGTGTTTTTTAGTTTTAAATGTTACAAGTATTACGGTTGAAGATTATGTCGACACGCCAACATATGAACAGGTGGCGGCTATGATGAGCAAACTGTGGAGGACTATTATGATTCGTTAAGCGAGCGTTTCAACTGTGGATGCGCTTAGTGTTTAACTTTCATATTTGGATATTTGTAATATGTATTAAATTATGTTTTAATTACTTAGAGATAAATGGAATATTAATTAGTTACCATGACTAGACCTCAGTTCATTATCTGTAAGACTTCCGCTATTTACTTTATTATCTCTGATTAATGTGGAATGTGTTATTGTTTAACATAGTGGGGATAACCTATTCAAGATCCTAGTTAAATCGTTGGTTTATTGACGGTTCATCACACCATTCTGGTTGGTACAGAATTGGGGTGTGACAACTTGGTATCAGAGCTCTTAGGCCTTGCCCATTAAACTTGAATACTTCTAATAGAGTCCATGAACTGAGTTAGGATAAATTAAAAGCTTTAATACAAACACACCATAAGCACCTGTGTTGGTTGAGACAGAACTCAAATAAGACAATAATGTACATATAAAAGGTGGAACCATATGTATACACAGACAGAAAAAGAAAATCTAAATGTAACATGATAAACAAATAATATAGAGTATTATCTATAAGTCGGACAGTTGCCTAAGTATACAAAGAAAATAGTACAGTAGCAAGAAGGGAGCATCTGTAAAGCAGAAAATTAGAATACCGAGTTGGTACTCACAAGATGTGAAACTCGATGTATAACAGAAGAAGAAGAAAAATGGCTAGTAATGCCTAAATCCTTGCAAAGGTAAAGGGAAAGATCTCGGGCTAAATCCAACTAAGATAGGAGAACAATGACCATACACCAAAATGAGAGTAACTATAAAAGAAGATAGGGCTATACTCATGGGTGACGTGGAGACTCAGAGTTAGATCCACTACAAGCTGATCCATTGCCTGCTGAGCATTTAAAGAGGCCGCAACTTGACCCCACCACTATCTGGGTCGAGAATGGATAATGAAAACTCATCTGAGTAGATGTTAAATAATGATAATCAGATTGGAACAAATCAAAGGAGGTGAACAACCAAGCCACTCCAGCCAATCACCTGGACTACCAACCTTGGCTACGGTTGTAATAAACTTGGCCCAATAAAATACAAGAGTAGCAACAGATGAGACCGACTATGCAAGTTACCATGGAAATCACTGTCTAAGTTGCCAATACTACACCAACACCTCCGGGTCAAACCAAGTACGATACCAATTGGTAGAAACACAGTACCCCCAGCACCTGTTAGCTGTAACACAGTGCCTACCATACAGTAAGTCCCAGTAATGCACACCCCAGTGCAGAAGCTTGGTTCACAACAAGCAGTGTATCAAGGTGGTTACCCATATCAGCCACCGATGTATGGGATAGCTGCATCATGGCAATATGATCCGACCAGGGTTGAAGAATATTTCTGAAGATAAAGCCTCTAACATTTTCTGCAAAAGATCAAATCTATGGCCATATAACTAGATAGGTTTATATAGGATGCAGTGCATTATTGACTTACTCTTATGATTATAGAGGATGTACATACTTGATTCTAATTCTCGTACCTTGATAGGATACCTTCTTGATTCAACCTATCAATTGGAGTTATTGTTATTGTTCTTTAGTATTAGTTCTGATTATACCAATCTGAGCCACTCTTATGATCGACAACATGAACAGAGATATGAACTGAATGAACAGTTAAATATTTAATCATGTTGAGCGTACACCTTTCGATTTATACCTAATTTATTGATGTACCAAAACTTCTCCAGATTTACTCCTGATCCCTTAAACTTAAGTTCACTAGATAAAGCAAGTGTTCGTCATTACCCTGAATTTAAAAGAAGAAAATGAATTGCTTTTGGATAAACATTTTGATTTTTACATTTCTCGACATCCATTGACAAGATGTTTAGTGAATAAGGAATTATGGGAAGTAAAATGATTGGATTCAAATAAATCTCTATAGCCAAGAAACCTCAGATGATGTGAGGAGAATCTATTTCGAGATTACTGAATGGATGAATATGAGTCATGCCTATAAAAGAGTGCATGAGTAAGATGTGAGAACTATCAAGAGTAACTAGGAAAGAGTAAATAACACTCGAGTAAAGTTAAAGATGGTTATATCGGTACGAATTTTGACAAGGCAGAAGATTCCCAAAGGCAAAATCTAAGAGTGGATACAAGGATAAAGTCAAAAATCATGGCATTGATTGTATTCAAACTAGTACAAGTAATACTGAGTTATGCCCAACATCGCTTGAGATGATTAAGAAAAGACCAAAAGAGTTTGGCTGAATTAATGAATTTATAAGCATATACCCTAATGCTTATAGATAGACTTGGGATATGAAAGAACAATCACAAGATATTTTTTGAGGTATATAAAAGAGAGATCAGGGTAGAACAGCAAAGATAAAAGAAATATAAGCTAATGAGTTTTTCAATATATGAGATTATTAGCGATAGTCTTTGAAAAACTAAGAGATGAAGGAACTAGACAAGGTCTTAAGACCTTTACACCAGATTTTACTAGTTCAAGCGCTTTTGGACTAGTTGTTGTGTTAGATGAGTGTTATGAACAATGTCCGAATCATATGGATGGACAGAATTTGGATGCAACCTAATTCGACTTGAGATGGCAAACTTTAATGTCATCTTAAGAATAGACTGGTTGTCTCAACACTCTACAAAGTAGTTATGTGCATAGAAGAGGTTATCATTCAAGAATAAAGATGGCATATAATTTAGTATTATTGGAAGTATGTCACCTAAGAAGTGAAAGCTGATCCTCTCTATGCTAAAGGCGAAGAGATGCTTTGAAGAGAAAGAAGTTGGATATATGGTATCTGTGTTATACGTTACCAAAGAAGCACCACAGATGGAAGATATTGATGTGATGCATAAATTACCTGATGTGTTTCCAGGAGACTTACCTGGGTTACCATCTGATCATGCGACCGAGTTCGTCATCGACTTGTTACCGAGGATGATACTTGTGTCAAAGGCACCTATAGAGTAGCTCCTATGGAGTTGAAGGGATTAAGACTCAACTACTGGAGTTATTAGACAAGGGTTATAATTGGCTAAGTATTGCATCACGGGGAGCGCCAATGCAATTCGTGAAGAAGAAGGACAGTAGTGTCAGATTATGTATAGATTACCAGGAACTAAACAAGCTCACGATCAAGAATCGATATCTAGTACCTCAGATCGATGACTTGTTTAAACAATTGCAAGGAGCAAAGGTATTTTCTAAGATTGATCTTCGGTCAAGATATCATCAGCTGAAGAATTTAGATAGCGATATTTCGAAGATTGTTTTTAGAATCGTGAGTAGACATTATGAGTTCTCGATTATGACGTTTGGATTAACCAATGCCCTTACATTTTTTATGGAGCTAATGAACTGGGTGTTTCATGACATGTTGGACACGTTGGTCATAGTTTTCATAGATGATATTTTGGTTTATTTTAAGAATAAAGAAACCCATACAACGAATCGTAGAACAGCTTCACAACAGCTGAGAAGTGAAAAGCTTTTTGCCAAGTCCAAGAAATATGAGACCTGATTAAACAAAGTGATCTTCTTAGATCATGTAGCATCATAAAAAGGGATTAAAGTGGACCCTATTAAGATAGAAACAATTGTATGGTGAGAAACGCCTAAGAACATTGCGAAGTTCATAAGTTTCTTGGGTTTACCTAGTTATTACAGACGATTGTGGAGGACCACTCTAAGATCGCAAAACTCTTACCAAGCTAACCAGGAAGGGAGAGGAGTTTATTTGGACTGACAAGTGTGAAGAACATTTTCAGATTTTAAAGTAAGGTTGATATCAACTCCCATCTTGATCATTCTGACACCAGGAAAACCTTTTACCCTATACATCGAAGTTTTTGGATTGGATCTACGATGCGGGTTGATGCAAGGTAAATAAGTGATTGTGTATGCTTCAAGACAACTGAAGGAGCATGAGGAGGATCACCCAACTCATGATTTGGAGTTAACAACTATGATACATGCAATCAAGACTTGGAGACATTACCTATATAGAGAAGAATTTCAGATTAAATCGGATTACAAGAGTCTTACTTATCTCTTCACCCAGAAAGAGTTGAACAGGAAGCTAAGGAGATGGTTGGAACTCCAAAAGGATTAAGACCGTGATATTCAATGTCACTGGTGCAAGGCTAACTTAGTAGCAGAGGTTTTGAGAAAAAAGGAATAATGAAGTCCGAGGAAGGACCCAGTATAAATGCTGCCTTATGATTCGCAGCAACAAATTCAGATTTGAAAGAAGAGTAACATATAATAGGAACTCGTGATGATCCAATTGAGCAAGAACTTATAGATGAAGTTATGGAGCAATAGTTCATTGGCTGCGCTTGTGGCATTAAAGATCATCTCTAAATTGATGGATGAAGTAAAAGTAGCAATTTTGTTAAATCTGTATATAAGAACAGTGTAAGAAGATTTGAAGAAAGAAAAACCTAACCCTGACTTACTTCGGATGCGAAAAAGGTCATGAGATACAAAGGATGATTATGCATACCTAAAGTGAAAAACACTAATCATAAGATACAAAATAATGCTAAAAACCCATTCTATTCCGTATTGGGTACATCCTAGAAGTACAAAATATACCAAAATATGAAGAGGTTATTTTGGTGGAAGTGAATTGAAGTAGTTATGGCTAGATGCATGTTTCAGTAACTGAATTATCAGTAAGTAAAGGCAAAAGACAGACCAACATGGCTTACTACAACCACTATCGAAGCTAGTCTGTAAGTGAAACTGCATTACAATGAACTATGTTACTAATTTGCCACTGACTCCTAGATCGGTTGACGCAGTTTGGGTGATTGTTGATCGCCTTAGAAAGATAGCTCATTCCATTTCTATACGACCTCGGTATGCTTTAGAGCGGCTAACTAAGCTATATGTGGATAATATTTCCAGATTGAATGGTATGCCTGAGAGCCTAGTGTTGGTCAGAGGCTCATGCTTTATCTCAAAGTTTTGGGAGGATCTACAGAAAACAATGGGGACAAAGTTAAAGTTTAGTACCACATTTTACCTTAAATCGACAGACAGTCGGGGTAGACTATACAGATCCTAAGAGATATGCCCCGAGCTAGTGAAATTGATTTCAAGGAGCTTGAGTGGAGAAGTTACTGTGAATTGAATTTGCTACCAAGCTACCAAGTAAATGTCACCTATAAAGCATGGTACGGTAGAAATGTCAAACTCCTCTATTTTAGAATAAAGTTGGTGAATGAAGAATTTTAAGACCTGAGTCTATTGAAGAAACCTGTCGAGTGGCAAATAAGATCAAAGAAAAGGTCAAAGACAGCTCAGAATTGTCAGGAGAGACACCAAGACCTCGAGTTCTCCATAAGTGACAAAGTGTTTAAAGATATCACTTATGCGGAGTTTGAAACGATTAGACAAGAAGGGAAAGTTGTATCCTATATATGTGTTGGACTTTATAAATTTTGGAGGGATGTAGAAAAGTTGCATATCAACTAGCATTACCACTGTCCGTGTCTAGTGCGCATGACGTATTTTGCGTATCTCTATTGAAGAAGTACGTTGGAGATCCATATTAAATGTATTGACCACTGATCCACTAGATTAGATAGAAGATTTAACTATTGAAGTGGTACCAGCCTAGTTCACTAATTGGAAGGTACAACATCTTCAAAGCTAGGATAATTATTATATGAAGGTAACCCGGCAAATACAAGATGTGGAGAAGATTGCATGGGAGGAAGAAGATGCAATATGGAAATACGATTCCCACCTATTGACTCCGAAGTAAATTCAAATTTTCAGGATAAAATTTTAAGAATGGGGGAGTTATAAGATCCATACGTTCAAATTTCGAGGACAAAATTTCTTTTAAGGGTGGTGGAGTTGTAAGACCCGCATGCCACGAACCCAGTCAAACCTTACATTCTTGTGTCATGACCAATCTACCTATCATGTTCGAGCCAAGTGGACCAAGCGCGTGAAGAAACCACAAGACCAGGTATGAAATTTAACTCAAAAACAGTCAAATATGAGTGTGTGGTCGCATGCCTAAATAGGTGTGACCGACCCCACCTCAAAAGAGTCCAACCCATGACTTTTGGTCGTGGGGTCGCACATTTTAAAAACGTAGGGTCACGAATTCTGCGAACCCACTTGCGACCCCACGAAAATAGCTAGAAATTGAATTTAGGAAACCTTCCTAATACGAAGGGGGCTCTTTCCTAAACTCATTGGGGCTTCTTATGGAGGGTTTTTCTCTATAAATAGGATGTCCCTTAGCCTCTTTCACTCCTTTATAACTCCAATTGAAAGTGAGAGAAAGAGAAGAGAAGGAAGAGAAAGAGAATTGAAGAACAAGATCAAGGAAGAGGAAAGTTCAGAGAAAACTCTGAATCTCAGCAAGCCTAAGGTATGAACCTATTTCCTATGCTAATTTGAGAGCCTAGAATAATTCATGAAGAAGATAAGATTAAGAGAAACCCAAATCATCCATCCATGGATAAATTCTAAGAGAATCCATGGAGGAAATCATTGTGGACAATAGACAGTGTATAAAATTGTAGTTTTGAGCCATAGAACAATCATAGGAAGGACCATGAAGATAAGCCAAAGGATTCAAACATGAAAGAATGGACTTAAGAGTGAAAGGGCGACCATGAGACGTGTGGTCACACGTACGGTCGCATGATGTCCGACCCCACAAGACCCACATGTCCGACCACATGCCCTCGGGAAGTTTCCAGGGAGAGTATGGTCACACATAGGGTCGCAGTATGTCCGACCCTACCTACGACCCTACACCCTATGGTCGTAGAAAATGAGACCCCAGGTGCTACCCCACCTGCGACCCCTCAGTTTCTGTTAGTCTAAACACAAGGGAATTAATTCTAATTAAAAATCAATCAAATTTAGGTTTTCAAGTGATCTAAGAGTGAATTACAAAGCTTGAACGAGGATCTACTATCAATGAAAGGTGAGGGAACAAGACCTAAACTAATTGGCTAATAATAAACTATTTTTATTTATTGAGTCCAATGCCATGAATGTTTCTATGTTTGTATTCGTGTATTGTGCATTTCACATGTCATCCAATATTTCTGCTATTAATGTTCATGCATATTTAATTTTATTTATTTATAACATGATGATGATGATGATGCTAGGAATACGCATGTGAATGTTTGTGTGTGGTTAGTGTACATGATGCGAGTGGGGCTTCAGAGGGAGGACGTGACACTGTGGTTCATCCTGGTCACCAGACTCTAACTCTATCTCTACTCAAGTCTTGTCCACTAACATCGTCGTATCGCCATTACTTTAGTAAAACTATTACGTAGTTGGGCATCATGGGAGGTGATCTCGGACCATGTAGTCTCTGACTCTGCCGGGGGGCCTTAGCTCTATCTCTATGGACATATTAAGGGATGCCGGGGTGAAGCCTAGGATACACTGTTTGACATTAGGATTGGTTAGTTGCAAGCCCAGTTTGTAAGCCCTCGCCAATAGGGGTTTACGTGTTGGTATGGGTAGGGCATCAGGGGAAGTGTGATGCGGTGTGGTCCTAAGCACTTTAGCTATATCCCTATTCCATGGTGGGTGCATGTGAGACGGCATTGGTGTTTGATCCTTTGGGCGGCTTCACACACTCGTGTATAGAGGTGCGGTGGCCACCAATCCTTTCTATTGCACATTGCAAACTTATAAACGAGACCAAAGATATGAATGAATGCATGCATATGTTTGTTGCATTGTTTTGTTTTCTCACTGAGCTCAAGTTGGAGAGCTGACCCTCACACGCGTAATTCTTTTTAGTTTCTAATGTTGCAGGTATTACGATTGAAGATTATGTCGACATACCGACATATGAACAGGTGGCGGCTATGATGAGCAAGCTCTGGAGGACTATTATAATTTGTTAAGCGAGCGTTTTAACTGTGGATGCGCTTAGTGTTTAACTTTCATATTTGGATATTTGTAATATGTGTTAAATTATCTTTTGCTTACTTAGAGATAAATTGAATATTAATTATTTACCATGACTAGACCCTAGTTCATTATCTGTAAGACTTCCGTTATTTACTTTATTATCTCTGATTAATGTGGAATGTATTTTGATTTAACCTGGTGGGGATAGTCTATTCGAGATCCTAGTTGAACCGTTGGTTTATTGACGGTTCATCACACCATTCTGGTTGGTGCAGAATTGGGGTGTGACAACTTGGTATCAGAGCTCTTAGGCCTTGCCCATTAAACTTGAATACTTTCACTAGAGTCCATGAACTAAGTTAGGATAAATTAAAAGCTTTAATACAAACACACCATAAGCACTTATGTTGGTTGAGACAAAACTCAATTAAGACAACAATGTACATATAAAAGGTGGAACCATATGTATACACAGACAGAAAAAGAAAATCTAAATGTAACATGACAAACAAATAATATAGGGTACTATCTATAAGTCGGACAGTTGCCTAAGTATTCAAAGAAAATAGTACAGTAGCAAGAAGGGAGCATCTGTAAAGCAGAAAATTAGAATACCGAGTTGGTACTCACAAGATGTGAAACTCGATGTATAACAGAAGAAGAAGAAAAATGGCTAGTAATGCCCAAATCCCTGCAAAGGTAAAGGGAAAGATCTCGGGCTAAATCCAACAGAGATAGGAAAACAATGACCATACACCAAAAATGAGAGTAACTATAAAAGAAGATAGGGCTATACTCATGGGTGACATGGAGACTCAGAGTGAGATCCACCACAAGCTGATCCATTGCCCGCTGAGCATTAAAAGAGGCCACAACTTGACCCCACCACTATCTGGGTCGACAATGGGTAATGAAAACTCTTCTGAGTAGATGTTAAATAATGATAATCAGATTGGAGCAAATCAAAGGAGGTGAAGAACCAGACCACTCCAGCCTATCACCTGGACTACCAAGTACCTTGGCCACGATTGTAATAAATTTGAACCAATAAAATAAAAGAGCAACAACAGATGAGACCGACTATGAAAGTTGCCAAGGAAATCACTATCTAAGTTGCCAATACTACACCATCACCTCCGGGTCAAACCATTTATGGTACCATTTGGTAGCAACACTATACCCCCAGCACCTGTTAGCTGTAACACAGTGCCTACCATATAGTAAGTCCCAGTAGTGCACACCCCAGTGCAGAAGCTTGGTGCACAACAAGCAGTGTTTCATGGTGGTTATCGATATTAGCCACCGATGTATGGGATAGCTGCATCATGGCAAAATGATCCGACCAGGGTTGAAGAATATTTCTAAAGATAAAGCCTCCAATGTTTTCTGCAAAAGATTAAATCTATTGTGGCCATATAACTAGATAGGTTTATATAGGATGCGGTGTATTATTGACTTACTCTTATGATTATAGAGGATGCACATACCTGATTTTAATTCTCGTACCTTGACAGGATACCTTCTTGATTCAACCTATCAATTGGAGTTATTGTTATTGTTCTTTAGTATTAGTCCTGATTATACCAATCTGAGCCACTCTCATGATTGACAACATGAACAGAGATATGAACTGAATGAACAGTTAAATGTTTAATCATATTGAGCGTACACGTTTCGATTTGTACCTGATTTATTGATATATCAAAACTTCTCCAGATTTACTCCTGATCCCTTAAACTTAAGTTCACTAGATAAAGCAAGTGTTCATCATTACCCTGAATTTAAAAAAAGAAAATGAATTTCTTTTGGATAAACATTTTGATTCTTACATTTCTCGACATCCATTGATAAGTTGTTTAGTGAATAAGGAATTATGGGAAGTAAGATGATTGGATTTAGATAAATCTCTATAGCCAAGAAACCTCAGTTGCAGTAAGGAGAATCTGTATTGAGATTGCTGAATGGATGGATATGAGTCATGCCTATAAAAGGGTGCATGAGTAAGATGTGAGAACTATCAAGAGTAACTAGGAAAGAGTAAATAGCACTTGAGTAAATTTAAAGATGTTAATATCGGTATGAATTTTGACAAGGCAGATGATTCCCAAAGGCAAAATCTAAGAGTGGATACAAGGATAAAGTCAAA
Organism: Protea cynaroides; assembly: GCA_028583415.1. NCBI lineage: Eukaryota > Viridiplantae > Streptophyta > Magnoliopsida > Proteales > Proteaceae > Protea > Protea cynaroides. Next base: position 10,008,964 of record CM053268.1, on the reverse strand, counting down.
AATCATGGCATTGATAGTATTCAGACTAATACAAGTAATACTGAGTTATCCCCAATGTCGAGTGAGATGATTAAGAAAAAACCAAAAGAGTTTGGCTGAATTAATGAATTTATAAGCATATACCCTAATGCTTATAGATAGAATTGGGATATGAAGTAACAATCACAAGATATTTTTCGAGGTATATGAAAGAGAGATCAGGGTAGAATAGCAAAGATAAAAGAAATATAAGCTAATGAGTTTTTCAATATATGAGATTATTAGCGATAGTCTTTGAAAAACTAAGAGATGAAGGAACTAGACAAGCTCTTAAGACCTTTATACCAGATTTTACTAGTTCAAGCACTTTTGTACTAGATGTTGTGTTAGATGAGTGTTATGAACAATGTCCAAATCATATGGATGGACAGAATTTGGATGCAACCTAATTCGACTTGAGATGGCAGACTTTGACGTCATCTTGAGAATAGACTGGTTGTCTCAACACTCTACAAAGTAGTTATGTGCATAGAAGAGGTTATCATTCAAGAATAAAGATGGCATATAATTTAGTATTATTAGAAGTATGTCGCCTAAGAATTGAAAGATGATCCTCTCTATGCTAAAGGCGAAGAGATGCTTTGAAGAGAAAGAAGTTGGATATATGGTATATGTGGTATACGTTACCAAAATACACTACAGATGGAAGATATTGATGTGATGCATAAATTACCTGATGTGTTTCCAAGAGACTTACTTGGGTTGCCAATTGATCATGCGATCGAGTTCGTCATCGACTTGTTACCGAGGATGATACTTTTGTCAAAGGCACCTATAGAGTAGCTCCTATGGAGTTGAAGGGATTGAGACTCAACCACAGGAGTTATTAGACAAGGGTTCTAATCGGCTAAGTATTGCATCACGTGGAGCGCCAATGCAATTCGTGAAGAAGAAAAACGGTAATGTTAGATTATGTATAGATTACCAAAAATTAAACAAACTCACGATCAAGAATCAATATCTACTACCTCAGATCGATGACTTGTTTAAACAATTGCAAGGAGCAAAGGTATTTTCTAAGATTAATCTTCGGTCAAGATATCATCAGCTGAAGAATTTGGACAACGATATTCCGAAGATAATTTTTAGAATCGTGAGTAGACATTATGAGTTCCCGATTATGACGTTTGGATTAACCAATGCCCTTACATCTTTTATGGAGCTGATGAACTGGGTGTTTCATGACATGTTGGACACGTTGGTCATAATTTTCATAGATGATATTTTGATTTATTCCAAGAATGAAGCAACTCATACAATGAATCGTAGAACTACTTCACAACAGCTGAGATGTGAAAAGCTTTATACCAAGTCCAAGAAATATGAGACCTGATTAAACAAGTGATCTTCTTAGATCACGTAGCATCATAAAAAGGGATTAAAGTGGACCATATTAAGATTGAGGAAATTGTATGGTGAGAAACGCCTAAGAACATTGCGAAGATCATAAGTTTCTTTGGTTTAGCTGGTAATTACAAACGATTGTGGAGGACCACTCTAAGATCGCAAAACTCTTACCAAGCTAACCAGGAAGGGAGAGGAGTTTATTTGGACTGACAAGTGTGAAGAACATTTTCAGATTCTAAAGTAAGGTTGATATTAACTCCCATCTTGATCATTCTGACACCAGGGAAACCTTTTTCCCTATACATCAAGGTTTTCGGATTGGATCTAGGATGCGGGTTGGTGCAAGGTAAATAAGCGATTGCATATGCTTCAAGACAACTGAAGGAGAATGAGGAGAATCACCCAACTCATGATTTGAAGTTAACAACTGTGATTCATGCAATCAAGACTTGGAGACATTACCTATATAGAGAAGAATTTCATATTAAATTGGATTACAAGAGTCTTACTTATCTCTTCACCCAGAAAGAGTTGAACAAGAAGCTAAGGAGATGGATGGAACTCCTAAAGGATTAAGACCGTGATATTCAATGTCACCGGTGCAAGGCTAAAGTAGTAGTTTATGTTTTGAGCAGAAAGGAATATTAAAGTCTGAGGAAGGACCCTGTAAGACCCATACCAAACTAACCGGTCTTACCACCTTGTACCAGGTTTACCAATCATGGTCGAGTCACATGGACCAAGTGCGTGAAGGAAATCACAAACCAGGTACGAAATTGACCCAAAAACACTAAAATAGAGGGTAGGGTCGCATGCCTAAACAGGTAGGGTCGACCCCACCTCATCACGGTCCAACCCATGACTTTTGAGTCCTAGGGTCGGATGACTTGAGACCCTAGGGTCGACGGATTCTGTGACCCTAGCATCGACCCTAGGCAAACTGACAGAAACCGAAAATTAGGAAACTTTCCTAATTTAATGGAAACCTTTCCTAAACTCATTGGGACGGATTTTGGGAGGTTTTCCTCTATAAATAGGACGTCCCTTAGGCACTTTCACTCCTTTTGAAACCCTAATTGAAAGTGAGAGAAAGAGAAGAGAAGGAAGAGAAGGGAAGTTGGAGAAGAAGGCTAAGGAGAAGAGTTTCAGAGGAATCTCTGAATTCAGCAAGTTTAAGGTATGAAAACATTCTCCATGAATTGTGTAAGGCCCTAGAATAGTTTATAAAGAGGGTAGGATCTAGGAAAAACATAAATCATCCATCCATGGGAAAATTCCAATGGAATCCATGGAGGGAATCATTGTATACAAAGTAAAGGAAGTAACTTGGAGTTTTGAGCCATAGACCAATCATAGAATGGACCATGAAAGTAAGCCAAAGGATCCAAACATGGAAAAGTGGACTGTAGGATGAAAAGTCGACTCAAACTACATATGGTCGCACTTAGGGTCGACTGGTAACCGACCCTATCAGACCATAGGATCGTCCCCAAGCTCTTGGGAAGTCCAAGGAAGCTATGGTCGCACCTAGGGTCAATGGATAACCGACCCTATGATCGACCCTATACCCTGGGGTCTCAGATACCTGCGACCCTAGCTTTATAGTAAGCTTAAAACTATTGGAATTAATTCTAATTAAAATCTATCAATTTGTTAGGTTTTCCTAGTGATATAAAAGTGATTCTTAAAGCTTGAAAGAGGATCTACACTCAAGCAAAGGTGAGGGAACAAGACCTAAACTAATTGGCTAATAATAAACCATTTTTGTTTATTGAGTCTAATTCCATGTATGATTCTATGATTGTATGATTGTAATGTGCATATCACATGTCATCTACTATTCCTGTTATTACTGTTCATGTATATTTAAGTTCGTTTATTTACAACATGATGATGATGATGATGCTAGGAATAAGCATGTGAATGTTTGTGTGTGGTTAGTGTACTTGATGCGAGTGGGGCATCAGGTAAAGTGTGATGCGATTTGGTCCTAAGCACTTTAGCCCTATCTCTACTCAAGTCTTGTCCACTGACATCGTCGTATCGCCATTACCTTAGCAGAACTATTACATCATAGGGCATCAGGGGAGGTGGTCTCGGACCGTGTAGTCTCTGACTCTGTCGGGGGGCCTTAGCTCTATCTCTATGGACATATTGAGGGATGTTGGGGGTGAGGCCTTGGATACACTATTTGACATTAGGATTGGTTAGTTGCGAGCCAGTTTGCAAGCCCTCGCCAATAGGGGCTTACGTGTTGGTATGGGTAGAGCATCAGAGGAAGTTTGATGCGGTGCGGTCCTAAGCACTTTAGCTCTATCTCTATTCCATGGTGGGTACATGTGGGGGCGGCAATGGTGTTTGATCCGTTGAGCCGTTCCACACACTCGTGTATAGAGGTGCGGCGGCCCCCAAACCTTTCTATAGCACATTGCAAACTTATATACAAGACCACATATATGAATTAAATGCATGCATATATTTGTTGCATTGTTTTTTTTGCTCACTGAGCCGTGACGTATGCTCACCCTTTTTGAATTCAAATATTTTTAATTGATGATGCAGGAAGGACTATGGAAGATTATATGAATGCTCCCGCATACGGGCACGTTGCTGCGATGGACGTCAAAGATATAATGGAGATGCATGACTCATCATGCTAGTGTAACTCATGCGTTTTCGATTAGATTTTTATTTGGACCATTAAGGAAATATAATTTGATATTTTATTTACTTATGTCTCGGTCAATACAACATAATTGGATATTTTATTTATGATTATTACATTTAGATTCTCAGTTCATTTAATATTAAGACTTCTGCTATTGAGTATTTATTCTGATTATGGATATGGATGTGTATGATTTAAACAAACGGACACAGCCTATTTGAGATCCTGGTTGAACCGTTGGCTTATTAGCGGTTCATTACACCGTTCTGAATAGTGCAGAATTGGGGTGTGACAACTTTGTATCAGAGCTCTTAGGCCCTGTTTGTTAAACTAGTATACTACCACAAAAGTTCGTGGACTGAGATAGGATAAAAATTTAAGAGTTATAATAATAACACACTATAAACACCTGTGTTGTTTGAGACAAAATTTAGAAAGATAATAATGCATCTATTAAATGAGAAACAAGTTCATATACACTCGAGTGAAAGACAATCGTATATACATGTCAAACCAAAGCAAGTTTATATACATATCCAAAACAGAGTATAGTCCACAACCCGGACAGTTACTCTGTAATACAAAAGGAAAGAAAAATACATCATGAAGCTGGAGGTGATGGGGGAGGCGGTGCCTCGCGATCTCTGTCATAATCCTCAACATAGACTCTAGTCAACCAGGCTACCTAAGTCTGGGTCATCTGGAAACTAGCCGTCAACGCAGTCATCCACTGATCAGACGCATGCTGAGCATCTAGAAGCTCTCCCACCCTCGAATCCATCACATGCTGAGCCTCCCTAATCTCACAAAGTAATCCCATCATATCATCAGATGGTGGGCGTGAAGGACCAGCCGTGCGTGAAGGATTCTGTGATGGACCAGCTCCAGTAGAATGCAGAGGTGATGGAGGAGGTATGGAATCCACATCCATGTACATATTATCCTCATCCTCAGCATCACCCCCATGAACCCCTGCTCCAGCGGCTGCTGCTGCCTCAACGTCTTCCACCTCCACCCGAGTACGAGGACGCACCAGAGCGTTCCTCTCCTCATCACTGACCTAAGCATCCCGCATGCCCATCCTACAGATAGCCTCCCAGTCCAGCACTGATGAGAAAGTCTTCTCCTAAATCCTCTCATCCACTAAATCAACACCCAGGCGGATAAGCAGGGTGGTGATCAGACGTCCATAGGGTAGGTTGCCTATCTGACCAGGCAGCGTAGCATAGATCATCGTCTGCATAATAATATAAGGGAGGCAGACAGGCTGCCTAGTGCAGATATAGTAAAGTAAATACTGGGTCAACTGGGAGATCCTCTCGTAGTGTCCACTCTGGGGTATCGGGTTGTCTTTGAATGATCTTACAAGACACCCGAGGCTCGGACGTAGGTTGATCGCCTTCATCTCCCGGTCCTCCTCTCTGATAAGCTGACAGTCTATCTCAGCCTGCATCTCCAAGGAAAAGAACTGGGGCTCTCTGGTAGCACAGTATACCAAGGGGCCGTCATATGATATTCCCAAGAGGTCCGCTAACTGCTGGCAGTCAAAGGAAATCTCTACTCCTTTGACGTAGCTCGTGATCCTGAGCTCCCTACCCCTCTTAGTGTCATTGTGATCTCCCACCACCTGGAGATTACAATAGAACAGTTTCACCAAATCCGGATGGGTACAGGCGTCATAGGTAATCACGGAAAGCCAGCCCATGTCACCAAATGCTCCCTCTACATCAAATAAGGCTAGGCTGGCCAAGTCTACACGATGACCTCCCTCTACCTTCTTACAAGCATAGCGAGCATACTGAGCCTCGGCCTCGTTAGAACGGAAACGAACTGGGTCGTGAACCCTAGGTACTTTGGTACGGGTCATATTATCTGCCAAAACAAAGAAAAAACAGATAATAGCTCAGTAATGGGGAAAAACCCAAAAAAAAAAAATTCGGCATGATAACGGCATAAATTGGTCAAAAGCCTCACTTTTCACCCATACACATGGGCAGGAGGACCTACATAGATTCTAAACTATCCTGCAAGATTCATACAGTTGGAAATTTTATCTAAGAAGATTGAATTTGAAGAAATTTCAAGAAATTTAAAAATCTCAAAAAATTAGGTCAAAATTTGAAATTTTCAAGTTTCTCGATAACCAACCAATGAAACTTGAATATTTTTTAGGGCTTTCGTCCATTGGGTGACCAACAGCAAAAGCCGCCAATAAAAATCAAATTTTTACGATTGGAGAAATTTTAATTTGAGGAAAACGATAAAAATGGGCAAAACCCTAGTTAAGAAACCTTAAAAACATGCAATAGTAGAGCACACACCTGAAGAGAAGGAGTGAGAGTCTCGGATGTATGATAGAATCACCAACGGATCGGGGTTGTCACTGTAGGAACTCAGAGGAATGAGCTGAGCCGGAAAGGAGGAAAAAGAATGAGGAATGAATCCAAAATCGAGATTTAAAACCTAATTCTGGGTCCTAGGGTCGCATAATTCGACCAAAAAATGCGACCCTACCTCCGACCCCCTCATCGACCCTAGCCTCTCGGTGATCTGACAGGGAACTAGGGGTCGACCCTAGAGTCGGATAAATACCGACCCTACCATCGACCCTAGGCTTTCGGTAAGTTGACAGTGATTCTCAGGGTCGCATACCCTAAGGTCATAAGGATCGACCCTACCATCGACCCTATGATGGAAAATACAGTAATTTTGACAGAATGATCAGAAAAATGTGAATATGATATTGATTAGTTGGATTTTTTACTGGAGAACAATTATATTGATTGCCTCACATGTGCTATGGTTACTTACAGGCACTACTATCTTCAGAACAGAAAAATGGTTGGGCGAAGAGTAACCAGACAAAGTCGAAACTCTATTCCACCACCACCACCTGTAGAGGAAGACAGCCATATACATCTTGAAACATAGGAGAATCTGAACACGCCACCATCCGTAGTTAATGGGCAGACAAATCATACAAATCTGCCAGCTCCACCTACAGACCTGGCTACAGCCGTAATGAATTTGGCACAACAGCTGCAGCAAATACAACAGGTACAAGCTACTATGCAAGCTGCCATAGACATGGCTTTTCCAGCTGCACAGACGACACCGATGCCAGCAGGACAGGCAAGCACAGTACCAGTGGGAAGTAACACAGTACCCCATGCACCTCAAACTCCCATCATGCTGGCTCAAGTGCAAAACCCTGAAGTAGCTCCAGGTGGCTATCAATACCAACCACCTATGTATGGGGCTTATGTTCCTCATCAACTAGACCACTCTAGACTAGTTGAGCATTTTCTGAAGATGAAGCCCAAAGAGTATAGTGGTAAGCCAGCTGATCCGTTGTGGCGAGCACACTGGATTAATGAGATGGAGAGGAATTTCACGATGATGACAGTGAACGAAAAGGAGAAAGTGTTGTGTGCAACGTTCATGCTAAAAGGCGATGCACACCACTAGTGGAAGTCCACACGGATGTATCAATTAACAAAGCACGCCCAACTGACCTGGGATATATATAAAGGGGCATTCTTTGAGAAGTATTTTCCTAGGATTCAGAGATTCTATGGAGAAAGAGTTCCTGAGTTTGTATCAGGGACAGATGACTGTCGATGCATATCAACAGCGTTATGAGGAGTTGTTCTTCTTTGCACCAGACAGTATGCAAGCAGAAGATACGATGACCCGAAGGTTCGTCATGGGACTTAGGGGAAGTATTCGTGAACATGTACTAGGACTTGAGAAGAAAGTCTACAACAAAGCTGTACAAATTGCTCGGGTGATAGAGTCGAGCCAGAAAGAGAGCTATTATGCTCAAAACAGGGGTATTAAGAGGCCAACTGGAAATTCATATAACGGAGGGAATACAAGGACATTCAAACCCTTCCATACTCAAGGTTTTAGTGCTGCAACCAAGACTACTCCAACAGCTCAATAGCAACAAAAGTCAAATAATGAAAGAGTAAAATGCTTTAACTGCAATCAAATGGGACATTATTCAAAGGAGTGTCCCAAGCCCAGAAAGCAAACACAACAAGGAAGAGTTTACACTGTTACCTCTGAGGATACTGCCGCATCGCCTAATGTGGCCACAGGTATGACCTGAACCTTTCATTTTGTGTTACATTGTGTGAACATGTAGACTAAATTAAAACAAATCACAGGTATAGTACCTATTAATGGCATCCCCGCCAGAGTACTCTTTGATTCAGGAGCTACTCATTCTTTTATATCTGTGTCATTTGGAAAGAAGCTGAACCTACCCCTCAAATATCTAGACTATAAACTGCTTGTACGGTTGTCAATGGGATTAGAAGTGGAATTAGAAACAGGTTATGGACCATGTCTAGTCCTTATTGACGATAAAACTTTAGATGCAATCCTGATTCAACTTGAGATGGCAGACTTTGACGTCATCTTGGGAATGGACTGGTTAGCTCAGCATTCTGCAAACCTATTATGTGCCAAAAAGAAGCTGACATTTAAAGACAAGGAAGGAGCAGAGTTCAGTTTTGCGGGAACCAAATTTCCCCATAAACGAAAACTCATCCTCTCTGCATTAAAGGCTAGGAAATGCCTCGAGAAAGGAGGAGTTGGGTATCTAGTTTCAGTGGTCGACCTCACCAAGGAAGCACCACGAATGGAGGATATTGATGTCGTGCATGACTTTTCAAATGTATTTCCTGAAGAACTACCAGGACTACCACCTGACTGAGCTATAAAATTTGGTATAGATTTGATACCTGGAGCCGCATCAGTGTCTAAATCACCTTATCGAATGGCTCCTACTGAACTAAAGGAATTAAAAGTACAACTACAAAAATTACTGGATAAGGGTTACATTAGACCTAGCATATCACCATGGGGAGCGCTACTATTATTCGTAAAGAAGAAGGATGGTAGTGTTTGACTATGTATAGACTATCGGGAACTGAATAAGCTGACAATCAAGAATCGGTACCCATTGCCTCGGATCGATGACCTGTTCGATCAGTTGCAAGGTGCCAAGGTGTTCTCTAAGATCGATCTTCGGTCCGGATACCATCAGTTGAAGATTAAGGACGGTGATATTCCCAAGACAGCATTCAGGACCAGATATGGACATTATGAATTTATGGTCATGTCTTTTGGATTGACGAACGCACCAGCAACTTTTATGGAACTTATGAATCGGGTATTCCATGATATGTTGGACACGTCGGTCATTGTATTCATCGATGATATATTGGTCTACTCCAAGGACAAGGAAACTCATATTATGAATCTAAACACCGCTCTACAGCGATTACGGAAAGAGAAGCTTTATGCCAACTTTACAAAGTGTGAGTTTTGGCTAAATGAGGTCGCATTCCTAGGCCATGTTGTATCCGCTGAAGGAATTAAAGTGGATCCTAGCAAGATTGAAGCTATCGTAAAGTGGGAAGCACCGAAGAGCGTTGCAGAAATTAGAAGTTTCTTAGGTTTAGCTGGGTATTATCGACGATTTATAGAAGACTATTCCCGAATTGTCGTACCTCTCACCAGTTTGACTAAGAAGGGCAAAAAGTTTGTTTGGACTGATAAATGTGAGCAGAATTTTTCAAACATTGAAGACTAGATTGATATCAGCTCTGGTTTTGACTATTCCTATACCAGGACAGCCATTTATTTTGTACACTAATGCGTCAGGATTGGGTTTAGGATGTGTACTTATGCAAGGGGAACAAGTAATTGCTTATGCCTCAAGACAACTGAAGACACATGAGAAGAACTATCCCACTCATGACCTGTAATTAGCGACAGTGGTACATGCTGTCAAGATATGGAGATATTATTTGTACAGAGAGAAATTTCAGATTAAATCAGATCATTAGAGTCTCACTTACCTCTTTATTCAGAAGGAGCTAAATATGAGACAAAGAAGGTGGCTGGAACTGTTGAAAGACTATGATTGTGATATCCAGTATCATCCAGGGAAAGCTAATGTGGTTGCTGATGAGCTGAGTAGAAAAGAGATGATAAAATCTCAAGGAGAGGTTAACACAACTGCCGCAATGTGTACTACCGAAAAAGTGTTCAACTATGGTAATGAGCAGTTCGGGATAGATGCACCGGGTGAATCAACCAACCAAGGATTTATCCATCGATTTTCAAATATGTTCGCCACATTGAAGATTGTACCTGATATACTTGACGAAGTGAAAACAACTATTAGATCAGACCCTTATCTAAGAACGATACAAGAAGACATCGAAAAAGGTAGGACTGTCCCTGAGTTCGCCTTAGACGATGAAAAGGTACTGAAGTACAAAGGAAGAATATGTGTTCCTGAAACAAAAAATTTGGACATTAGACACCGACTAATGAAGGAATCTCATACCACCGTCTATTCGATACATCCTGGAAGTACAAAAATGTATCATGATCTAAAGAAACTATACTAGTGGAGAGGAATGAAAGCAGATGTAGCTAAGTTCGTATCTCAATGCCTAAATTGTCAGAGGGTAAAAGCTGAACGACAAAGACCTGCAGGACTATTACAACCGTTATCGGAGCCAGCATGGAAATGGGACTGCATCACTATGGACTTCGTCACCGGGTTACCATTGACTCCCCGAGCAGTTGACGCGGTTTGGATAATTGTAGACCGCCTGACTAAAATGGCTCTATTTATAACTATACGACCTCAGTATACACTGGAGAGGTTAGCTAAGTTGTATGTGGACAATATTGTCAGATTACATGGTATACACGAAAGCATTGTGTCCGACAGAGATCCACGATTTACTTCAAAGTTTTGGGAAGGATTACAAAAGGCTATGGGTACAACATTGAAGTTTAGTACTGCATTCCATCCTTAGACAGACGGACAGTCGGAGCATACCATTCAGAATTTAGAAGACATGCTCCGAGCCTGTGTAATTGATTTTAAAGGATCATGGGATGAAAAATTACCACTGATCGAGTTCGCTTATAACAACAGCTATCAGGCTACTATACAGATGTCACCCTATGAAGCACTGTATGGCAGGAAGTGTCAAACTCATTTGTTTTGGAATGAAGTTGGAGAACGTAGCATTGTTGGACCAGAATTTGTTGAAGATACATGTCGAGTAGTTGACATTATCAAGGAAAGAGTAAGAACGGCTCAGAATCATCAGAAACAGTATGCAGATACTCGGCGCCGAGACCTTAAATTTTCCGTAGGTAATAAGGTATTCCTCAAAGTATCACCTATGCAAGGTTTAAAACGGTTTGGACAGAAAGGGAAACTAAGTTCGAGATATGTCGGACCATATGAGATTCTAGGTAAACATGAAAAAGTGGCTTACCAGTTAGCACTACCACTATCTATGTCAAGTGTGCATGATGTATTTCATATCTCCTTATTAAAGAAGTACGTCAGAGATCCAACGTACGTTTTGACAGTAGATCCACCTGATTTGACTGATGATTTGACATTTGAAGTAGCACCAACTGAAATCACCAGCCGAAAGGTTCAACGACTACGCAACCATGACATCTATTTTGTTAAAGTCACCTAGAGAAGCTAAAATATAGAAGAAATCACATGGGAAGAAGATAATGCTATATGAAAGCAATACCCTCATCTTTTTAACTCAGAAGGTATGTATAAATTTCGAGGACAAAATTTTTATAAGCAAGGGGAAATTGTAAGACCCGTACCAAACTAACCGGTCTTACCATCTTGTACCAGGTCTACCTATCATGGTCGAGCCACATGGACCAAGTGCGTGAAGGAAATCACAAAACCAGGTACGAAATTGACCCAAAAATAGTAAAATAGAGGGTAGGGTCGCATGCCTAAACAGGTAGGGTCGACCCCACCTCAGCAGGGTCCAACCCATGACTTTTGAGTCCTAGGGTCGGATGACTTGAGACCTTAGGGTCGACGGGTTCTGCGACCCTAGCATCGACCCTAGGCAAACTGACAGAAACTGAAAATTAGGAAACTTTCCTAATTCAAAGGGAACCTTTCCTAAACTCATTGGGACAGATTTTGGGAGGTTTTCCTCTATAAATAGGATGTCCCTTAGGCTCTTTCACTCCTTTTTAAACCCTAATTGAAAGTGAGAGAAAGAGAAGAGAAGGAAGAGAAGGAAAGGTGGAGAAGAAGGCTAAGGAGAAGAGTTTCAGAGGAATCTCTGAATTCAGCAAGTTTAAGGTATGAAAACATTCTCCATGAATTGTTTAAGGCCCTAGAATAGTATATAAAGAGGATAGGATCTAGGAGAAACCTAAATCATCCATCCATGGGAAAATTCCAACGGAATCCATGGAGGGAATCATTGTAAACAAAGTAAAGGAAGTAACTTGGAGTTTTGAGCCATAGAACAATCATAGAATGGACGATGAAAGTAAGCCAAAGGATCCAAACATGAAAGAGTGGACTGTAGGATGAAAAGTCAACTCAAACTACATATGATCGCACTTAGGGTTGACTGATAACCGACCCTGTCAGACCACAGGATCGACCCCAAGGTTTCAGAAAGTCCAGGGAAGCTATGGTCACACCTAGGGTCGATGGATAACCGACCCTATGATCGACCCTATACCCTGGGGTCTTAGATACCTGCGACCCATCCTGCTACCCTAGCTTTACAGCAAGCTTAAAACTGTTGAAGTTAATTCTAATTAAAATCTATCAACTTGTTAGGTTTTCCTAGTGATATAGAGGTGATTCTTAAAGCTTGAAAGACGATCTACACTCAAGCAAAGGTGAGGGAATAAGACCTAAACTATTTGGCTAATAATAAACCGTTTCTGTTTATTGAGTCCAATTCCATGTATGATTCTATGATTGTATGATTGTAATCTGCATATCACATGTCATCTACTATTCTTGTTATTACTGTTCATGCATATTTAATTTCGTTTATTTACAACATGATGATGATGATGATGCTAGGAATAAGCATGTGAATGTTTGTGTGTGGTTAGTGTACTTGATGCGAGTGGGGCATCAGGGGAAGTGTGATGCGGTGCGGTCCTAAGCACTTTAGCCCTATCTCTACTCAAGTCTTGTCCACTGACATCGTCGTATCTCCATTACCTTAGCAAAATTATTACGTCGTAGGGCATCAGGGGAGGTGGTCTCGGACCGTGTAGTCTCCGACTCTACCGGGGGGCCTTAGCTCTATCTCTATGGACGTATTGATGGATGCTGGGGTGAGGCCTTGGATACATTGTTTGACATTAGGATTGGTTAGTTGCAAGCCCAGTTTGCAAGCCCTCGTCAATAGGGGCTTACGTGTTGGTATGGGTAGAGCGTCAGGGGAAGTGTGATGCGGTGCGGTCCTAAGCACTTTAGCTCTATCTCTATTCCATGGTGGGTGTATATGGGGGCAGCAATGGTGTTTGATCTGTTGAGCGGTCCCACACACTCGTGTATAGAGGTGCGACGACCTCCAAACCTTTCTATAACACATTGCAAACTTATATATCAGACCACAGATATGAATTGAATGCATGCATATGTTTGTTGCATTGTTTTGTTTTCTCACTGAGCCGTGATGTGTGCTCATCCTTTTTGAATTTGAATATTTTTAGTTAATGATGCAGGTACGACTGTGGAAGATTATATGAATGCTCCCGCATACGGGCATGTTCCTGTGATGGACGCCGAAGATATGGTGGAGACGCATGCCTCATCATGCGAGTCAATTCATGCGTTTTCGATTAGATTTTTATTTGGACCATTAAGGAAATATAATTTGATATTTTATTTACTTATGTCTCGGTCAATACAACATAATTGGATATTTTATTTATGATTATCACATTTAGATTCTCAGCTCATTTAATATTAAGACTTCCGCTATTGTGTATTTATTCTGATTGTAGTTGTGGATGTGAATGGTTTAAACAAACGGACATAGCCTATTTGGAATCCTGGTTGAACCGTTGGCTTATTAGCGTTTCATCACACCGTTCTGAATAGTATGGAATTGGGGTGTGACAGACCCAGTATAAATGCTGCCTTATGATTCGCAGCAACAGATTCAGATTTGAAAGAAGTGTAACATATAATAGAAACTCGTGATATCCAATTGAGCAAGAACTTATAGATGAACTTATGGAGCAATAGTTCATTGGCTGCGCTTGTGGCATTAAAGATCATCTCTGAATTGATGGATGAAGTAAAAGTAGCAATTTTGTTAGATCTGTATATAAGAACGGTGTAAGATGATTTGAAGAAAGAAAAACCTAACCCTGACTTACTTCAGATGCCAAAAAGGTCTTGAGATACAGAGGATGATTATGCATACCTGAAGTGAAAAACACTGATCATAAGATACAAAATAATGCTAAAAGCCCATTCTATTCTGTATTGGGTACATCCTAGAAGTACAAAATATACCAAAATATGAAGAGGTTATTTTGGTCAAAGTGAATTAAAGTAGTAGTGGCCAGATGCATGTTTCAGTAACTGAATTATCAGCAAGTAAAGGCAAAAGACAAAGACCAACATGGCTTACTACAACCACAATCGAAGCCAGTCTATAAGTGAAACTGCATTACAATGAACTATGTCACTGATTTTCCACTGACTCCCAGATCGGTTGACACAGTTTGGGTGATTGTTTATCACCTTAGAAGATAGCTCATTCCATTGCTATACGACCTCGGTATGCTTTAGAGCGGCTAACAAAGCTATATGTGGATAATATTGCCAGATTGAATGGTATGCCTGAGAGCCTAGTGTTAGTCAGAGGCTCATGCTTTATCTCAAAGTTTTGGGAGGATCAACAGAAAACGATGGGGACAAAGTTAATGTTTAGTACCGCATTTTACCTAAAACCGACGGACAGTCGGGGCGGACTATACAGATCCTAAGAGATATGCCCCGAGCTTGTGAAATTGATTTCAAGGAGCTTGGTGGAGAAGTTACCGTGAATTGAAGTTTCTACCAAGCTACCATGTAAATGTCACCTATAAAGCATGGTACGGTAAAAATGTCAAACTCCTCTATTTTGGAATAAAGTTGGTGAATGAAGAATTTTAAGCCCTGAGTCTATTGAAGAAACCTGTCGAGTGGCAAGATCAAAGAAAAGGTCAAAGACAGCTCAGGATTGTCAGGAGAGACACCAAGACCTCGAGTTCACCATAAGTGACAAAGTGTTTAAAGATATCACTTATGTGGAGTTTGGAACGATTAGACAAGAAGGGAAAGTTGTATCTTATATATGTGTTGGACCTTATAAATTTTGGAGAGATGTAGAAAAGTTGCATATCAACTAGCATTACCGTTGTCCGTGTCTAGTGTGCATGACGTATTTTGCGTATCTCTATTGTAGAAATACGTTGGAGATCCATATTAAAGGTATTGACCACTAATCCACTGGATTAGATAGAAGATTTAACTATTGAAGTGGTACCAGCCTAGTTCACTAGTTTGAAGGTACAACATCTTCAAAGCTGGGATAATTATTATATGAAGGTAACCCGGCAAAGACAAGATGTGGAGAAGATTGCATGGGAGGAAGAAGATGCAATACGAAAACAGGATTCCCACCTATTGACTCCGAAGAAAATTTAAATTTTGAGGACAAAATTTATTTTAAGGATGGGGGAGTTGTAAGATCCATAAGTTTAAATTTTGAGGACAAAATTTCTTTTAAGGGTGGAGGACTTGTAAGACCCGCACGCCACGAACCCGGTCTAAACTTACATTCTTGTGTCATGACCAGTCTACCTATCATGGTGGAGCCAAGTAGACCAAGTGCGTGAAGAAACCACAAGACCAGGTAGGAAATTTAACTCAAAAACAGTCAAATATGAGTGTGTGGTCGCATGCCTAAATAGGTGTGACCGAACCCATCTCAAAAGAGTCCAACCCATGAATTTTGGTCGTGGGGTCGCATATTTTAAAAACGTAGGGTCACGGATTCTGTGACCCCACCCGCGACCCCACGAAAACAGCCAGAAATCAAATTTAGGAAGCCTTCCTAATCCAAAGGGGGTTCTTTCCTAAACTCATTGGGGCTTATTATGGAGGGTTTTCCTCTATAAATAGGACGTCCCTTAGCCTCTTTCACTCCTTTAGAAATCCAATTGAAAGTGAGAGAAAGAGAATAGAAGGAAGAGAAGGAGAATTGAAGAAGAAGACCAAGGAAGAGGAAAATTCAGAGAAAACTCTGAATCTCAGCAAGCCTAAGGTATGAACGTATTTCCTATGCTAATTTGAGAGCCTAGAATAGTTCATGAAGAAGATAAGATTAAGAGAAACCCAAATCATCCATCCATGGACAAATTCCAAGAGAATCCATAGAGGAAATTATTGTGGACAATGGATAGTGTATAAAATTGTAGTTGTGAGCCGTAGAACAATCATAGGAAGGACCATGAAGATAAGCCAAAGGATTCAAACATGAAAGAATGGACTTAAGAGTGAAAGGTTGACCATGAGACGTGTGGTCGCACGTAGGGTCGCATGATGTCCGACCCCACGAGACCCACATGTTCGACCATATACCCTCGGCAAGTTTCCAGGGAGGGTGTGGTCTCATGTAGGGTCGTAGTATGTCCGACCCTACCTACAACCCTACACCCTGTGGTCGCAGAAAATGAGACCCCAGGTGCTACCCTACCTGCGACCCCTCAGTTTCTGCTACTCTAAACACATGGGAATTAATTCTAATTAAAAATATATCAACTTGTTAGGTTTTTCAGGCGATCTAAGAGTGAATTACAAAGCTTGAATGAGGATCTACTATCGATCAAAGGTGAGGGAACAAGACCTAAACTAATTGGCTAATAATAAACTGTTTTTGTTTATTGAGTCCAATGCCATAAATGTTTCTATGCTTGTATGCATGTATTGTGCATTTCACATGTCATCCAATATTTCTGCTATTAATGGTCATGCATATTTGATTTTGTTTATTTATAACATGATGATAATGATGATGCTAGAAATAGGCATGTGAATGTTTGTGTGTGGTTAGTGTACTTGATGCGAGTGGGGCATCAAGGGGAGGACGTGACACTATGGTTCATCCTGGTCACTAGAATCTAGCTCTATCTCTACTCAAGTCTTGTCCACTAACATCATCGTATCGTCATTACTTTAGCAGAACTATTACGTCGTAGGGCATCATGGGAGGTGGTCTCGGACAGTGTAGTCTTTGACTCTGTCGGGAGGCTTTAGCTCTATCTTTATGGACGTATTGAGGGATGCTGGGGTAAGGCCTTGGATACACTATTTGACATTAGGATTGGTTAGTTATGAGCCCAGTTTGCAATCCCTTGCCAATAGGGGCCTACGTGTTGGTATGGGTAGGGCATCAGGGGAAGTGTGATGTGATGCAGTCCTATTAACTCTATCCCTATTCCATGGTGGGTGCATGTGGGTTGGCATTGGTGTTTGATCCTTTGGGTGGCTTCACACACTCGTGTATAGATGTGTAGTGGCCACCAATCCTTTCTATTGCACATTGTAAACCTATGAACCAGACCAAAGATATGAATAAATGCATGCATATGTTTGTTGCATTGTTTTATTTTCTCACTGAGCTCAAGTTGGAGAGCTGACCCTCGTGCATGTAATTATTTTTAGTTTCTGATGTTGCAGGCATTACGGTTGATGGTTATATCGACACGCCAACATATGAATAGGTGGCGGCAATGATGAGCAAGTTGTGGAGGACTATTATGATTCGTTAAGCGAGCATTAAAACTGTGGATGCGCTTAGTGTTTAACTTTCGTATTTGGATATTTGTAATATGTATTAAATTATGTTTTGGTTACTTGGAGATAAATAGAATTTTAATTATTTACCATGACTAGACCTCAGTTCATTATCTGTAAGAATTTCGCTATTTACTTTATTATCTCTGATTAATGTGGAATGTATTTTGGTTTAACATGGTAGGGATAGCCTATTCGAGATCCGGGTTGTATTGTTGGTTTATTGATGGTTCATCATACCATTCTGGTTGGTGCAGAATTGGAGTGTGACAGGACGTGAGGAGTGAGAGAGAAAAGAGAGAAGAAGAAGAGAAAAGAAACGAAAAGAGAAGAAGAAAAGAGAGAAAGAGAAGGGAGAGAGAAGCAGAGAAAAGGAGAATGAAGATTCACCTTCAAAGAGTTTGATATAATCTCCAAACATCCTACATCGATGGTTTCACTTCATTCGAGCACAAGATTAGTACCCTAAACGAATTTAGGGGTCTTTAGAATACTTGAATGTCAATTTTGCTCGAAAAAAAGCTTATTTTTATTATATCTCAATCAGGAATGCTCTATTGCTTGCATATTAATGTTAGGATGATCATGTCTAGCATTTTTTATGAATGATTATTTGTCTAGAATATTCAATGATGAAGCTTTGAATGCTATATGAAGATATTTGATGTTTTTGACAAGTTTCACAAAGTGGTTTTCTAATCTGAAATTTTAAGATTTAGGATTCAAACTTAGGACATGCATCTCAAGTGGTTTTTCTTAGATTTAGAAGCCCAAATGTTTATGGGAGTCTCTCTGATATGTTAGAAGACTACCCTAGAACTTTCGTTTCATTTGGAATGGGAAAAGTCTATCAAACAATTCGTCTTTGACATTGCTGTTTTATTCGGATAAAATGCAATCCCTTATCAAAAAGTCCCTAGGCAAGTCTTATGACCATAATCAGGAAATCAATGTCATATAAAATTTTTACATATGAATTTCTTTTAATAAATGGCACTGGTTTCGGATTTTTTAGATTTTTTATTGAATTGATATTGATTTTTAAATGCATAGTGCTCTGATTTTGAATCTGTCAGAATACACTGATTTACATGATTAAAAAGGATCTTTTTCACAAAGAAAATATTCTATTTTTACTTCTTTTTCTTGATGAAATTTTAGATCCGATAGTTATCTACATGAACATATATCTGGATTTAATTTTAATTAAGTATAGGATTTTATGTGGAATTTATGGTACAACTGGTCAAAAATCTGAAACAGACTTGACCAGTGCACATATCCGGTCTTGTGGCATATGTTTGACTTGTTTTTGCTCTCTGTTGGAATTCAACTCTTTCAGATGAAATATAGCATGTTGAGTCATCTTTCTTTGAAAAAATATAGAGCTTGATTTGAGTTACAGAAGACCTATTTATGGTCATTCTTGTGTAATGTGACAGAATCTGAATGCAGTTCATAGTTTGTCCAATATCTGAAATTTTGTGTCACAATTTTTGACAGTTTTGAGTCATTAATCATTAAAAATGTCTTCATAAAAAATTATAATATTTTTCAAGAACATTGAACATATGTTTTTGATAATTTTGGATTTTTCAAAGAAAGGTTTCATTGATGTCTCATTCACTGTAACATGCAATTGATTGTTGAGTGAATTCTGTCATATTTGGATAAATGGTTATATTTAGAACATTCATATACTTTGTTTGGATTGTGCACATACCATGTTTTCCATATCCATGTGTTGCTATATTTGATAGAATAAATAGATTTTTACCATATTTAGTAAAATCTTGATAATTACCATTTTTAAGTCTTACTATGCTTAGAAAATAGCATATAAGATCTTACCTTTTTGGATGATTCATGCCATATTTTGTATTCTATGTTTGGTACTTACCATTTGATATATAGATGCATACATTAATTTTTTACCATATTAGGTCTTACCATGCTTAGAAAATAGCATATAAGATCTTACCTTTTTGGATAATTCATGCCATATTTTGCATTCTATGTTTGGTACTTGCCATATTGATATATAGATGCATATATTGATTTGTTGTCATATTAGGTCTTACCATGATTAAATTAGCATATTAGATCTTTCCATATAGGTTCTTACCTTATTTGCAATACATGCCATGTTAGGGAGATTTTCATAATCTTACTATATGTTGTGATAGTTATCATAAATATCATATTGTAAGACCCGTATCAAACGAACCCGGTCTTAACACCTTGAACCAGGTCTACCCATCATGGTCGAGCCAAATGGATCAAGTACGTGAGGGAGATCGCGATCCCAAGTATTAAACTGACCCAAAAATACTAAAAAAAAGGGGGAGGGTCGTATACCCAGCAAGGTAGGGTCGGACCCCCCCCCCCCAGTATTAAAGGTCAGACCCTGAGTTTTTAATCGGGGGTCGGACATTTTAGAACCAAGGGTTGACGGGATCTCTGACCCCCTCATCGACCACCAGTCTGCCGGCAGAAACCCTGAATTTGAAACTTTCCAAATTTCAATGGGATTCTTTCCTAATCTCAATGGGACTTATTTTGGGAGTTTCTACTCTATAAATAGGACGTCTCTAAGCCTCTTTCACTCCTTTTAGAACCCTAATTGGATTGAGAGAAAGAGAAGAGAAAGAGAAGAGAAGGAGAAGAGAAAGAGAAGAGAAGGAAAGCGGAGAAGAAGATCAAAGAGAAGCCTTCAGAGAAACAAGCCTAATTCTCAGGTATGGATACTATCTCCATGTAGTTCTAAGACCTTAGAGTAGATAGTGAAGAGGGAATGATCTAGGAGAAACCAAAATCATCCATTCATGGTTAGGTTTTCATGGAAAATCATGGGGGAGATCATAAAAACCATGTAGGTGAATAAACTATGGTTTTAAGCCATAGAACATGTATGTAATGGATTGTAGAAGCAATCCATAGGAACCAAACACGAAGGAATGGACTGTAGGATGAAAATTCGACTAAACCCATGGGGGGTCGCACGGGGGGTCGATGGCCAATCGACCCTACCAGACCCTAACAATCGACCCCCAGTGTTCGGGAAGTCCAAAATCTGGGTGGTAGCACCCAGGGTCGATGGAACCTCTGACTCTGGCATCGACCCCCAGTTAACAGCATGCTTTTAAAAATCAGAATTAATTCTAATTAAATTCTATCGAATTAATTAGATCTTCTAGTGATATAATATTGATATTTAGTTGATTCTTAAAGCTTGAAAGAGGATCTACGGTCAAGCAAAGGTGAGGGAACAAGACCTAAACTAATTGGTTAATAATAAACTGTTTTATTCTTGAGTCCAATGCCATGATGGATTCTATGCGTGTATGCTTATTATGTGCATTCAACATGTCATCCAATATTTCTATTATTACTGTTCATGCATATTTAAATTATTGTTTATAACATGATGATGATGATGATGATAAGAATAGGCATGTGAATGTATGTGTGTGGTTGGTGTGCTTGATGCGAGCGAGTATCAGGGGGGGTGTCATAGGCCGGGCCTCAGCACTCTAGCTCTATCTCTAACTCAAGTCTTGTCCACTGACATCATCGTATTGTCATTACCTTAGCAGAACTATTACGTCATAGTGTATGAGGGGAGGTGGTCTCGGACCGTGTAGTCTCTAACTCTGTCGGGGAGCCTTAGCCCTATCTCTATGGACGTATTGAGGGATGCTGGGGTGAGGCCTTGGATACACTGATTGACATTAGGATTGGTTAGTTGCGAGCCCAGTTTGCGAGCCCTCGCCAGCAGGGGCTTACGTATTGGTATGGGCAACTGGTACAGCAATAAACGTAACCTTTGCGTGTACATTATCCATGGTGGGTGCATGTGGGACGACAATAAACGTTACCTTTGAGCAACTTCACACACTCTTGTATAGGGGTGCGGCGTCAATAAACGTAACCTTTGGCCACCTATCCTTTCTATAGCACATTGCAAACTTATTTACTAGACCAAAGATATGAATTGAATGCATGCATATGTTTGTTGTATTGTTTTGTTTGCTCACTGAGCCATGATGTGTGCTCACCCTCTCGATGTCAAATATTTTTAGTTGATGATGCAGGTACTACGATCGAAGATTATATGAGTGCTCCGGTGTACGTGCAAATTGTTGTAATGGAAGCCGAAGACTTAGTGGATACGTATGACTCTTCATGCGAGTGCAACTCATGCGTATTCGATTAGATTTTTATTTGAATTATTAAAGGGATGTAATTGATACTTTATTTATTTATGTCTCAGTTGATGCAACAATAACTTCATATTTTATTATGGTTATCACAGTTAGATTTCTCGATTCATTTACTATAAGACTTTCACTATTGTGTATTTATTCTGATTATGGTTGTGGATGTGTATGATTTTTGTTTTTAATGGACACAGCCTATTAGAGATCCTGGTTGAACCGTTGGTTTATTAGTGGTCCATCACACCGTTCTGAATGGTGCAGAATTGGGGTGTGACACATGCCATGCTTAGATAGAATATTCGATTTATGGCAATAACTTAATTTATGTTGCAACCTAGTCGAACTGCCATATCTGTACACCTAGCAAACATATTAGGTATGGGGACGTGCATTTAGGCACCCACATTCTTGGGAAGGGCATAATGGAAAATAATAAAAATCTTAATAAAGAAAGAGATTGTTTTACCAAACTTTCAAAATTAGAGCTTAGGATGAAAAGGGTAATTCAAGACGATTTTTCCCCTCAGCATATCCTAGACCTAGAATAGGTTCTCAATCCTAAACCTAGAATAGGTTCTCAATCCTAAACCTAGAACAGGTTATCAGCACGAACTATGCGGATTCTGATTCCTAGGTCAAACCTTAGGATACGTTGGTCATTTGGGAGAAACCCAAATTCGGATCCACACCTTAGTCCACTC
The DNA here is from genome assembly GCA_028583415.1 of Protea cynaroides. Classification (NCBI taxonomy): domain Eukaryota; kingdom Viridiplantae; phylum Streptophyta; class Magnoliopsida; order Proteales; family Proteaceae; genus Protea; species Protea cynaroides. The sequence goes on along the minus strand of CM053268.1, from coordinate 9,986,290 downwards.
GGACTATCCATAGATCCACTTGGATATCCACCCATCAACCTGAACTACGCGGATTCTGATTCCTAGGTCAAACCTTGGATGCAACCTTGATCCAACTTGAGATGGCAGACTTTGACGTCATCTTGGGAATGGACTGGTTAGTTCGGCATTCTGCAAACCTATTGTGTGCCGAAAAAAAGCTTATATTTAAAGTCAAGGAAGGAGTAGAGTTCAGTTTTTTGGGAACCAAACTTCCCCGTAAACGAAAGCTCATACTCTCTGTGCTAAAGGCTAAGAAGTGCCTTGAGAAAGGAGCAATCGGGTATTTAGTATCTGTGGTCGACCTTACCAATGAAGCACCACAGATGGAGGATATTGATGTCGTGAGTGACTTTCCAGATGTATTTCCTGAAGAACTACAAGGATTACCACCCGACCGAGCCACAGAGTTTGTTATAGATCTTATACCTGGAGCTGCACCAGTATCGAAAGCACCTTATCGAATGGCTCCTACTGAACTGAAGGAATTGAAAGTACAACTACAAGAACTGCTGGACAAGGGTTACATTCGCCCTAGTATATCACCATGGAGAGCACCAGTATTATTCGTGAAGAAGAAGGACGGTAGCATTCGCTTGTGTATAGACTACCAAAAACTGAACAAACTGACAATCAAGAATCGGTATCCATTGCCTCGAATCAATGACCTGTTCGATCAGTTACAAGGTGCCAAAGTGTTCTCCAAGATCGATCTTCTGTCAGGCTATCATCAGTTGAAGATTAAAGATGGTGATATTCCCAAGACAGCATTCAGGACCAGAATGGACAGTATAAATTTTTGGTCATGTCTTTCGGATTGACAAACGCACTAGCAAACTTTATGGAACTTATGAATCGAGTATTCTACGATATGTTGGATACGTCAGTTATTGTATTCATTGATGATATATTGGTCTACTCCAAAGACGAGGAAACTCATATTAAGAACCTAAATGCCGCTCTGCAGCAACTACGGAAGGAGAAGCTCTATGCCAAATTTTCAAAGTGTGGTTTTTGGCTAAAGGAAGTCACATTTCTAGGCCATGTAGTATCCACTAAAGGAATTAAAGTTGGTCCCAGCAAAATCGAGGCTATTGTAAAGTGGGAAGCACCGAAGAGCGTTGCAGAAATTAGAAGTTTCTTGGGTCTAGCTGGGTATTATCGACGATTCGTGGAAGACTATTCCCGAATTGCCGTACCTCTTACCAGTTTGACTAAGAAGGGCGAGAAGTTTGTTTGGACGGATAAATGCGAGAAGAGTTTCCAAACCTTGAAGGCTAGATTGATATCAGCTCCAATCTTGACCATCCCGATTCTAGGACAACCATTTATCTTGTACACCGATGCGTCAGGACTGGGATTAGGATGTGTACTTATGCAAGGAGAACAAGTAATTGCTTATGCCTCAAGACAACTAAAGACACATGAGAAGAACTATCCCACTCATGATTTGGAACTAGCAGCAGTAGTACATGCTGTCAAAATATGGAGACATTATCTGGGGGGAGAAGTTTCAGATTATATCAGACCATAAAAGTCTTACTTATCTATTTAATCAGAAGGAGCTGAATATGAGACAAAAAAAGATGGCTGGAACTATTGAAAGACTATGACTGTGATATCCAGTATCATCCGGGGAAAGCTATTGTAGTAGCCAATGCATTGAGTAGAAAGGCAATGATAAAATCCCAGGGGGAGGTTAGCACAACTGCCGCAATGTGTACTACCAGAAAGATATTCAAGCACGGTAATGAGCAGTTTGTGATAGATGCACCAGATGGATTAGCCAACCAAGGGTTTATTCATCGGTTTTCAAACATGTTCGCCGCATTGAAGATTATACCGGATATAATTGATGAAGCAAAGACAACTATCTAATCAGACCCTTACCTAAGAACGGTACAAGAGGACATCGAAAAAGGTAGGACTAGCCCTGAGTTTACCTTGGACGAAGAAAAGGTACTAAAGTACAAAGGAGGAATATGTGTACCCGAAACAGAAAGCTTGGACATTAGACACCGATTGATGAAAGAAGCCCATACCACCATCTATTCGATACATCCTGGAAGTACAAAAATGTATCATGACCTAAAGAAATTATATTGGTGGAGAGGAATGAAAGCAGATGTAGCTAAGTTCGTGTCTCAATGCCTAAATTGTCAGAAAGTAAAGGCTGAATGACAAAGACCAGCAGGACTGTTACAGCCGTTACCGGAACCAGCATGGAAATGGGACTGCATCACTATGGACTTCGTCACAGGACTACCATTGACTCCTCGAGTAGTTGACGTAGTTTGGGTGATTGTAGACCGCCTGACTAAAACAGCTTGCTTTATACCTATATGACCTCAGTATACACTGGAGAGGTTAGCTAAGCTGTATGTGGATAACATTGTACGATTACACGGTGTACCTAAAAGCATTGTGTCCGATAGCGATCCACGATTTACTTCAAAGTTTTGGGAAGGATTACAAAAGGCTATGGGTACAACATTGAAGTTTAGTACCGCATTCCATCCGCAGACAGACGGACAGTCAGAGCGTACAATTCAGATTCTAGAAGATATGCTTCGAGCATGTGTAATTGATTTTAAAGGATCATAGGATGAAAAGTTACCATTAATTGAGTTCGCTTATAACAATAGCTATCAGGCTACTATACAGATGTCACCCTATGAAGCACTGTATGGCAGAAAGTGTCGAACTCCTTTGTTTTAGAATGAAGTTGGGGAACATAGTATTGTTGGACCATAATTTGTTGAAGAGACTTGTCGAGTGGTCGACATTATAAAAGAAAGAGTGAGAACAGCTCAAAATCGTCAGAAGCAATATGCAAATACTTGACGCCGAGACCTTGAATTCGTCGTGGGTGATAAAGTATTCTTAAAAGTATCGCCTATGTGTAGATTGAAACGGTTCATACAAAAGGGGAAATTAAGTCCAAGATATGTCGGGCCATATGATATTCTAACTAAGCGTGGAAAAGTGGCATACCAGTTAGCACTACCACCATCTATGTCAAGTGTGCATGACGTATTTCATATTTCCTTATTGGAGAAGTATGTCAAGGATCCAACGCACGTTCTAACAATAGATCTATCTGACTTAACTGATGATTTGACATTTGAAGTAGAACCGACTGAAATCACTAGTCGAAAGGTTCAACGACTACGCAACCATGATATCTATTATGTTAAGGTCACCTGGAGAAGTAGAGATATGGAATAAATCACATAGGAAGAAGAGAATGTTATGCGAAAGCAATATCCTCATTTATTTAACTCGGAAGGTATGTACAATTTTGAGGACAAAATTTTTATAAGTAGGGGGGAGTTGTAAGACCCGTATCAAACTAACCCAGTCTTAACACCTTGAACCAGGTCTACCCATCATGGTCGAGCCAAATGGATCAAGTACGTGAGGGAGATCGCGATCCCAGGTATTAAACTGACCCAAAAACACTAAAATAAAGGGGAGGGTCGCATACCCATCAAGGCAGGGTCGGACCCTCCAGTATAAAAGTCAGACCCTGAGTTTTTAATCGGGGGTCAGACATTTTGGAACCAGAGGTCGACGGGATCTCCGACCCCCTCATCGACCCCCAGTCTACCGACAGAAACCATGAATTAGAAACTTTCCAAATTTCAATGGGATTCTTTCCTAATCTCAATGGGACTTATTTTGGGAGTTTTTGCTCTATAAATAGGACGTCTCTAAGCCTCTTTCACTCCTTTTAGAACCCTAATTGGATTGAGAGAAAGATAAGAGAAGGAGAAGAGAAAGAAAAGAGAAGGAAAGTGGAGAAGAAGATCAAAGAGAAGCCTTCAGAGAAACAAGCCTAATTCTTAGGTATGGATACTATCTCCATGTAGTTCTAAGACCTTAGAGTAGATAGTAAAGAGGGAATGATCTAGGAGAAACCCAAATCATCCATCCATGGTTAGGTTTTCATGGAAAACCATGGGGGAGACCATAAAAACCAAGTAGGTGAATAAACTATGGTTCTAAGCCATAGAACATGTATGTAATGGATTGTAGAAGCAATCCATAGGACCCAAACACGAAGGAATGGACTGTAGGTTGAAAATTCGACTAAATCCATGCGGGGTCGCACGGGGGTCGATGGCCAATCAACCCTACCAGACCCTAACAATTGACCCCCAATGTTCGGGAAGTCTAGAATCTGGGTGGTAGCACCTAGGGTCGATGGAACCTCTGAACTTGGCATCGACCCCCAGTTAACAGCATGCTTTTAAAAATCAAAATTAATTCTAATTTAATTCTATCGACTTGACTAGGTCTTCTAGTGATATAATATTGATATTTATTGATTCTTAAAGCTTGAAAGAGAATCTATGGTCAAGCAAAGGTGAGGGAACAAGTCCTAAACTAATTGGTTAATAATAAACTGTTTTATTCTTGAGTCCAATGCCATGATTGATTCTATGCGTGTATGCTTGTTATGTGAATTCAACATGTCATCCAATATTTCTATTATTGCTGTTCATGCATATTTAAATTATTGTTTATAACATGATGATGATGATGATGATGATAGGAATAGGCATGTGAATGTATGTGTGTGGTTGGTGTGCTTGATGCGAACGAGTATCAGGGGGTGTCATAGGCCGGGCCTCAGCACTCTAGCTCAATCTCTAACTCAAGTCTTGTCCACTGACATCATCGTATTGCCATTACCTTAGCAGAACTATTACGTCGTAGTGTATGAGGAGAGGTGGTCTCAGACCGTGTAGTCTCTGACTCTGCCGGGGGGCCTTAGCCCTATCTCTATGGACGTATTGAGGGATGTTGGGGTGAGGCCTTGGATACACTGATTGGCATTAGGATTGGTTAGTTGCGAGCCCAGTTTGCGAGCCCTAGCCAGCGGGGACTTACGTGTTGGTATGGACAACTGGTACAACAATAAACGTAACCTTTGCGTGTACATTGTCCATGGTGCGTGCATGTGGGACGACAATAAACGTTACCTTTAGACAGCTTCACACACTCATGTATTGAGGTGCGGCATCATTAAACGTTACCTTTGGCCACCTATCCTTTCTATAGCACATTGCAAACTTATTTACCTGACCAAAGATATGAATTGAATGCATGCATATGTTTGTTGCATTGTTTTGTTTGCTCACTGAGCCATGATGTGTGCTCACCCTCTCAACGTCGAATATTTTTACTTTATGATGCAGGTACTACGGTCGAAGATTATATGAGTGCTCCAGTGTACACGCGTGTTGTTTCAATGGAAGCCGAAGACTTAGTGGATACGCATGACTCTTAATGCGAGTGCAACTCATGCGCATTCGATTAGATTTTTATTTGAATTATTAAAGGGATGTAATTGATACTTTATTTATTTATGTCTCAGTTGATACCACAATAACTTGATATTTTATTATGGTTATCACAGTTAGATTTCTCGGTTCATTTACTATAAAACTTCTGCTATTGTGTATTTATTCTGATTATGGTTGTGGATGTGTATGGTTTTTATTTTTAATGGACACATCCTATTAGAGATCCTGGTTGAACCGTTGGTTTATTAGTGGTTCATTACACCGTTCTGAATGATGCAGAATTGGAGTGTGACACATGCCATGCTTAGATAGAATATTCCATTTATGGCAATAACTTAATTTATGTTGCACCCTAGTCGAACTGCCATATCTGTACACCTAGCAAACATATTAGGTGTGGGGACGTGTATTTAGGCACCCACATTCTTGGGAAGGGCATAATGGAAAATAATAAAAATCTTAATAAAGAAATAGAATGCTTTGCCAAACTTTCAAAATTAGAGCTTCGGACGAAAAGGGTAATTCAAGACGATTTTGCCCCTCAGCATATCCTAAACCTAGAATAGGTTCTCAATCCTAAACCTAGAATAGGTTCTCAATCCTAAACCTAGAATAGGTTCTCAATCCTAAACCTAGAACAGGTTATCAGCACGAACTATGCGGATTCTGATTCCTAGGTCAAACCCTAGGATACGTAGGTCATTTGGGAGAAACCCAAATTCGGATCCACACCTTAGTCCACTCGGACTATCCTTAGATCCACTTGGATATCCACCCATCAGCCCGAACTACGCGGATTCTGATTCCTAGGTCAAACCCTAGGATACGTAGGCCATTTGGGAGAAACCCAAATTTAGATCCACATTTTAGTCCACTCGGACTATCCATAGATCCATTTGAATATCCACCTACCATTCCCGAACTATGCGGATTCTAATTCCTAGGTCAAACCCTAGGATAAGTAGGCCATTTGGGAGAAACCCAAATTTAGATCCACATTTTAATCCACTCGGACTATCCATAGATCCACTTGGATATCCACCCACCATTTTTGAACTACGTGGATTCTGATTCTTAGGGCAAACCCTAGGATACGTAGGCCATTTGGAAGAAACCCAAATTTGGATCCACACCTCAGTCCACTCAGACTATTCATAGATCCACTAGGATATCCATCCACATTTTGACCCAAATAGGGTTATCCACATTCCAACCTAGAAAGGGTTATCCACATTTTGACCCAAATAAGGTTATCAACATTCCGACCCAGAAAGGGTTATCCATTCTTAGATCCACTAGGACTATCTATCAGTTCGTATAGACTATCCAGATACTAACCCATAGGGTCTCTCATCCTTTCAAGCATAAACTTCAACTTGAACAATGAACTTAATCATGCACAAGCATAAATCACAGCCATAAACTTTAATCACACCTGAACTACGATGGTGAACCTGATTTTCAGAATAATTCTGTGATACGTAGGCAATTTGATGGATACAGATTCGGTTCAATAATATCAAACCACTTGGTTTGGTTTGGTTTAATAAATAGAGTCTAGCATAGGAAAGGTATAGGAGACCATTTTCGATCGGCAGTTTGGGTGCCTAACCCCTTCCTATAACAGTAACCTAACACTTACCCAATCTCTGATAGACCAGAAATCCAATCTAAGGGTCATGAGTCAATCAAAGTTTTACCTTAGGGTAAGATTTCACATTTCTAAGGTCCTAGACCTTAATCTAGGTGGTGACTTTCAAAAAATTACGATCTTTGTCCTCATAGTAGCCACTGCCAGAACCAGCATGGAAATGGGACTGCATCACTATGGACTTCGTCACCGGGTTACCATTGACTCCCCGAGTAGTAGACGCGGTCTGGGTAATTATGGATCGTTTGACCAAGACAGCTCGTTTTATAGCTATACGACCTCAGTATACCCTAGAGAGGTTAGCTAAGCTTTATGTAGATAATATTGTCAGATTTCATGGTGTACCTGAAAGCATTGTGTCCGACAGAGACCCACACTTTACCTCAAAGTTTTGGGATGGATTACAGAAGGCTTTGGGTACAACGTTGAAGTTCAGTACTGCATTCCATCCTCAAACAGACAGACAGTCAGAGCGTACTATTCAAATTTTAGAAGACATGCTTCAAGCTTGTGTCATTGATTTCAAAGGATCATGGGATGAGAAATTACCATTGATCAAGTTCGCTTATAATAACAGCTATCAAGCTACAATACAGATGTCACCCAATGAAGCACTGTATGGTAGGAAATATCGAATTCTTTTATTTTGGGATGAAGTTGGAGAACGGAGTATTATTGGACCAAAGTTTGTTGAAGAGACTTGTCGAGTGGTCGATATTATCAATGAAAGAGTCCGAACAGCTCAGAACCATTAGAAGCAATATGCAGATAATCGATGCAGAGACCATAGGTGATAAGGTATTTCTAAAAATATCTCCTATGCGTGGTTTGAAAAGGTTCGGACAGAAGGGAAAGTTGTGTCCCAGATATATTGGACCTAATGAAGTTTCTCACAATTGAAGAAGTACGTTAAAGATCCAACACATTTGTTAACAATGGATCCACCGGATTTGACTGAAGATTTGACGTTCGAAGTAGTACCTTTTGAGATCACTAGTTGGAAGGTACAACGTCTTCACAACCATGACATTTATTATGTTAAGGTTACTTAGAGAAGTCAAAATGTGGAAAAAATTACATGGGAAGAAGAGAATGCTTTGCGGAAGCAATATCCTCACTTATTCGATTCGGAAGGTATGTGCAAATTTTGAGGACGAAATTTATATAAGAGGGGGGGAGTTGTAAGACCCGCATTCCACTAACTTGGTCTAACCGTGTCGTACGAGGTCTTCCCATCATTTCTGGACCAAGTGGACCATGCGTGTGAAGATAAATCACAAACCAGGTATGAGAATCGAGATAAAAACACTAAAAACATACCTAAGGTCGCATACCTGGGTAGGTATGGTCGACCATAAGGAAGGAAACAAAAATCTCAAATCCAGAACCCCATGGTCAATGATTTCAACCCTACGATCGACGATTTATGCGACCGTATGATCGATCGTGAGAGCCCAGATTAGACTCTGAGTTTTGAAAACTTTCCTAAATTAAGGGATTGCTTTCCTAATTGAAAGAGGACTCTATATGGAGAGTTTTCATGTATATAAAGGACGTCCCTCAGCCCTTTTTCACTCTTTTAGAATATTAGTAAACCCTAGAGAAAGAGAAGGGAAGAGAAGGAAGAGAAGGAGAAGAAGGAAAAGCTAAGGAAAGGAATTTGCTGAGAAGAGATTGGCTCTCTATCACAAACAAAGGTATGAACCTAATCTCTAATGATGTTAATTCTATGGACTAAGGATTTTATGGAGGATTGGGAATGTTAACCTATTATGATCCATGTGATTTTCTTGAGAAAATCCCAAGGAGAACCATGAGGAGTGAATTTGATAATTAGGGTTGATAAGAAACTACTAATGATGGCCATAGGATGACCTTAGAATAAACCCCATTGAAGAACAGAAGAATTAACCCAGAAAGAACTCGAATTGCATGTAGACTGTGAGCAAAAATCTCAAGGTCGCAGCGAGGTCGACCATAGCATGACCAACATGACCAGAGGATCGACCATAGGCATTCAAAAGATTTCAGAAACCATATGGTTGCAGCTACGGTCACACCATATGCGACCATAGGGTATCGATCGTAGGCAGTATGGTCGATATAGTATGAGACCATAAGACCAATCAGACACCTATCAGTGATCTATTTTGATTTTTGACTACTGTAACATGTCACATATGAACCCTAACTTAAATTCATATAACTTTTAGGTTGTTAAATCAATTCAAAGAGAATTTCAAGATTTGGAAGGAGATCGAGGATTGCTAACAGGTGAAGGAACAAGACCTAAACTAATTGGATAGTAACAAACTGTTTAGTTTTATTGAGTCCAATGCCATGATTAATTCTACGCTTGTATGTTTGTAATGTACCTTTCACATGTCATCCAATATTCCTACTAATACTACTCATGCATAATTAATTCTGTTTATTTATAACATGATGATGATGATGATGCTAGGAATAGGCATGTGAATGTATAATTGTGGTTTGTGTGTTGGAGCGAGTGGAGCATCAGGGGGAGGACGTGGCATGGTGGTCTTTGACCTCGTCACCAGACTTTAGCTCTATCTCTACTCAAGTCTTGCCCACTAACATAGTCGTATCGCCATTACCTTAGCAGAACTATTTCATCGTTGGGCATCAGGGGAGGTGATCTCGGACCATATTGTCTCTGACTCTGTCGGGGGGCCTTAGCTCTATCTCTATGAACGTATTGAGGGATGCTGGGGTGAGACCTTGGATACACTTTTTGACATTAGGATTGGTTAGTTGCGAGCCCAGTTTGCAAGCCCTCACCAATAGGGGCTTACGTGTTGATATGGGTAGGGCATCAGGGGAAGTGTTCGCGGTGTTTGATCCAGACACTTTAGCTCTATCTCTATTCCATGGTGGGTGCATGTGGGACAGCAATGGTGTTTGATCCATTGGGTGGATTCACACACTCGTGTATAGAGATGTAAGACCTGTATCGTACTAACCGATCTTACCACCTTGTATCAGGTCTTCCTATCATGGTCGGGCCAAGCGGACCAAGTGCGTAAAGAAACCACAAGACTAGGTATGAAATTGAACCCAAAAATAGTTAATTAGGAGCGTGTGGTCGCATACCTAAACAGGTGTGGTCGACCACACCTCAGATTAAAGCAACCACACAAATCTGGGTCATGTGGTCGCAAGTTTTCGACTATGTAGTAGACAGGTTCTCCGACCACACCTACGACCACATGAACCCAGTCAGACTCCGTGATTAGGAAACCTTCCTAATCCGAAGGGTGTTCTTTCCTAATCTAAGTAGGACTTTATATGGAGGATTTTCCTCTATATATAGGACGTTCCTTAGCCTCTTTCATCCTTTTAGAAATCAAACTGAAAGAGAGAAAGAGAAGAGGAGGAAGAGAAAGAGAATTGAAGAGGAAGACTAAGAGGAGGAAATTCAGAGAGAACTCTGAATCTTCAATAAGTTTAAGGTATGAAAACATTCTCCATATCAATTGAATGCCTAGAATAGATCATGAAGGAGATAGGGATTCAAAGTGAGACCCCAATCATCAATCCATGGATAAATTCTAAGAGATCCATGGAAGGAATCTATTAGGATGATGGATTGTGTAAAAATACTAATTTTAAGCCATAGAACAATCATAGGAAGGATCATGATGATAAACCAAGGAATCAAAACAAGAAGGAATTGAGTTGGGAGTGAAAAGTCGACCATCACATGTGTGGTCACATGTATGGTCGCATGATATGCGATCACACGAGACACACATATCCGACCACACACCCTTGGGAAGTCCAGGGAGGGTGTGGTCGCATATCAAGACATACATGATCGACCACATGCCCTCGAAAAGTTCCAGGGAGGGTGTGGTCGCATGTGTGGTCGCATGGTATCCGAGCACACCTTACGACCACACATCTTGTAGTCGCAGAAACTGAGACCACAGGTGCAGCCACACCTGCGACCACTCAGTTTCTTGAAGTCTGAATTGCTAGAAATAAATTCCAATTTAAAATCTATAAATTTGTTAGGTTTCCAAGTAGTTTAAAAGTGATTTACAAAGCTTGAACGAGGAACTATCATCGACCAAAGGTGAGGGAACAAGACCTAAATTAATTGGCTAATAATAAACTATTTTACTTATTGAGTCCAATGCCATGAATGATTCTATGCTTGTATGCTTGTAATGTGCATTTCACATATCATCCAATATTCTTGTTTAACTGTTCATGCATATATAATTCTATATATTTATAACATGATGATGATGATGATGCTAGGAATAGGCATGTGAATGTATGTGTGTGGTTAGTGTACTTGATGCGAGTGGAGCATCAGGGGGAGAATGTGACATTGTGGTTCATTCTGGTCACCAGACTTGAGCTATATCTCTACTCAAGTCTTGTCCACTAACATCGTCGTATCGCCATTACCTTAGCAGAGTTATTACGTCGTAGGGCATTAGGGGAAGTGGTCTCGGACCGTGTAGTCTCTGACTCTACCGGGGGGCCTTAGCTCTATCTCTATGGAAGTATTGAGGGATGCTGGGGCGAGGCCTTGGATACACTATTTGGCTTAGGATTGATTAGTTGCGAGTCTAGTTTGCAAGCCCTCGCCAATAGGGGCTTACGTGTTGGTATAGGTAGGGCATCAAGGAAAGTGTTATGAGATGTTTGATCCGGGCACTTTAGCTCTATCTCTATTCCATGATGGGTGCATTTGGGATGGCAATGGTGTTTGATCCATTGGGCGGCTTCACACACTCATGAATAGAGGTGCGACGGCCACATCCTTTCTATTGCACATTGAAAACTTATGAACCAGACCAAAGATATGAATTGAATACATGCATATGTTTGTTGCATTGTTTTGTTTGCTCACTGAGCCATGATGTGTGCTCACCCTTTCGATGTCGAATATTTTTAGTTGATGATGCAAGTCCTACTGTGGAAGATTATATGAATGCACCAATGTACGGACATGTTTCTGCGATGGATATGGAAGCTATGGTGGAGTCGCATGATTCGTCGTGCGAGTGTAACTCATGTATTTTCGATTAGATTTAATTATTGGATTATCGGAACATGTAATTGATTAATTTATTTTATTTTATGTCTTTAGTCATTTGGAGATAATTGGATAATTAATTATGTTATCACTATTAGATACTCAGTTCATTAATATTAAAGACTTCCGCTATTGTTTATTTACTCTGATTATGGTTATGGTTGTATCTGGTTTAATCAAATGGACACGGCCTATTTGAGATCCTAGTTGAACCGTTGGATCATAGACGGTTCATCACACCATTCTGGTTGGTTCAGAATTGGGGTGTGACAAGAGGTGTGGCAGCCACCAAACCTTTCTATAGCATATTACAAACTTAAAAGCCAGACCAAAGATATGAATTGAATGCATGCATATGTTTGTTGCATTGTTTTGTTTGCTCACTGAACCGTGATGTGTGCTTACCCTTTCAACGTCGAATATTTTTAGTTGATGATGCAGGTCCTACCGTTGAAGAATATATGAATGCGCCAACATATGGACACGTTGTTGCGATAAACGTAGAAGCTAAAGAATATGTGCATGATTCATCATGCGAGTGCAACCAATGTGTTTTTGCTTAAGTTTAGTTATAATTTGAACATCAGATATGTAACTGATTATTTATTTTTTATATCTTGTGATTTGGAGATAATTGGATTAAATACTTATTTATCACCGTTAGACTCTCAGTTCATTATCTGTAAGAATTCTACTTTTTTGTTTATTACCTCTGATTATTAATGTAGAATGTGTGTGTGGTTTGATATGGTGGGTATGACCTATGTGAGATCTTGGGTAAACTGTTGGTTTATTGGAGGTTCATCACACCATTCTGATTAGACCAAAATTGGGGTGTGACACGGACAATCACAAGTAAAGAGGCAAGCAAAGAAGTTAGTTAATAGGCGTAGACCAAGAACATAAAATCACAAAACCATGGAGAGTCTCTTACCTGGGCATTGTTGAGGAACACCCGCTTCAATAGGCCCTCGAAAGATAAGGATGCGATGAAGGCGATGTCCTCAGGAAGCCAACCTTGCAATACCATCACCCGTATCGCTCGTATGCTTCTAAACACTGAGTCAGGCACAGTCAGCCCTAACTCTAGAATGAAGGGGGTTGGGTCCTTCCACCGTGTCGGCTCTTCCTTCCTCAAGGTTAGCCCCTCCTCCCCTTGGGGAGAAGACTGAGTCTCCCCTGCCTCCTAATCGGCCTGGTGTGTCAGGTCAACTGTGACGATGGGTGAAGCGGGCCGGGAGTCCTTCGCTCCCGCAGGTTCGCACTGAGTTTCCTCCGTGCGCAAAGTACCCTAGGCTCTAGCCCTTAGGGCGCTAGCCCTCAGAGCGCCCCTTGAACGGATCAAGTCTGCTGGTAGTTCCTGCGCTGTGATCTTCTTCCTCGCCCCCTCTATCAAGGCCAGCCTCTTCCCTTTAGGGTCTTCCTGGGCGGCCTGAGACCAAGTCACCACCCCCCGATGGGATCGTCCTTCAAGGGGGCGTCCTTCGAGGAGGTCCCATTCTCAGAGCAGCTTCGGGCTGCCTGCTTGCACATCAGACGGGCCACCAGCTGCTCATTGGAGAAGTTCATTGTGTTCACAACAAGGCACAACAAATGATTAGTAACAAGCAATAGTTTAGGTCAGAGAAAAGAAGACATACCAGAAAACTCACCTAGCAAATCATACTCGGCCAAGATTTTTGGGTCCGCTAGGTTAGCATAGCAGACGGTTTCATCCTCCTTCACCTTTCGGTGGTCGTACTTCTCCTCCGAGGTTAGGTTAGGCTTCTTGTTGAACCCAGATGCCTCAACCATGAGCCAAGCATTCAACAACGGGAGTTGTGGGCCATCCGGCAGAGGACTCACAAAGAAATACTTTTCTTCCACTCATGGATGGAAGAAAGCTTTTGGGAGATTAGGGGGAGCTTCTTCGTATCCTTCTGACTGAAGTAATATCAGCCACTCAGAGAGTTCTTGTCATACCCCAATTCCGCACTATTCAGAATGGTGTGATGAACCGCTAATAAACCAACGGTTCAACCAGGATCTCTAATAGGCTGTGTCCGTTGAAAATAAAACCATACACATCCACAACCATAATCAGAATAAATACACAATAGCGGAAGTCTTAATAATAAATGAACTGAGAAATCTAACTGTGATAATCATAAATAAAATATCAAGTTATTGTTGTATCAACTAAGACATAAATAAATAAAATATCAATTACATTCCTTTAATAATTCAAACAAAATCTAATCGAATACACATGAGTTGCACTCGCACGAGGAGTCATGCGTATCCACTAAGTCTTCAGCTTCCATTGCCGCCACATGCCCGTATACAGGAGCATTCATATAATCTTCGACAGTGGTACCTGCATCATCAACTAAAAATATTCGACGTCGAAAGGGTGAGCACACATCATGGCTCAGTGAGCAAACAAAACAATGCAACAAACATATGCATGCATTCAATTCATATCTTTGGTCTGGTAAATAAGTTTACAATGCGCTATAGAAAGGTTCGGTGGCCGCCTCGCCTCTATGCACAGGGTGTGGAAGCCCACCCAAAGGTTAACGTTTATTGTCGTCCCCATCCACCCTACCATGGAATAGAGATAGAGCTAAAGTGCTGAGGCCCGGCCTATGACACTTCCCCTGATACTCAACCCATACCAACACGTAAGCCCCTGCTGGCGAGGGCTTGCAAACTGGGCTCGCAACTAACCAATCCTAATGCCAATCAGTGTATCCAAGGCCTCACCCCAGCATCCCTCAATACGTCCATAGAGATAGGGCTAAGGCCCCCCGACAGAGTCAGAGACAACACGGTCTGAGACCACCTCCCCTCAAACACTACGTCGTAATAGTTCTGCTAAGGTAATGGCGATACGACGATGTTAGTGGACAAGACTTGAGTTAGAGATAGAGCTAGAGTGCTGAGGCCCAGCCTATGAAACCCCCCTGATACTCGCTCGCATCAAGCACCCCAACCACACATATACATTCATATGCATATTCCTATCATCATCATCATCATCATCATCATCATGTTATAAACAATAATTTAAATATGCATGAATAGTATTAATAGAAATATTGGATGACATGTTGAATGCACATAACAAGCATACACGCATAGAATCAATCATGGAATTGGACTCGAGAAATAAAAATAGTTTATTATTAACCAATTATTTTAGGTCTTGTTCCCTCACCTTTGTTTGATTGTAGATCCTCTCTCAAGCTTTAAGAATCAACTAAATATCAATATTATAATACTAGAAGACCTAATCAAGTCGATAAAATTTAATTAGAATTAATTCTGATTTTAAAAAGCATACTGTTAACTAGGGGTCGATACCAGGGACGGACCTTCCATCGACCCTGGGTGCTACCACCCACAGTCTGGACTTCCCAAACACCGGGGGTCGATGTTAGGGTCTGGTAGGGTCGATTGTCCATCGACCCCCGTGCGACCCCCCGTGGGTTTAGTCAAAATTTTCATCCTACAGTCCATTTCTTCGTGTTTGGGTCATATGGCTTGCTTCTACAATCCATTCCATACATGTTCTATGGTTTAGAACCATAGTTTATTCACCTACATGGTTTTAATGATCTCCCCCATGGTTTTCCATTGAAACCTAACCATGGGTGGATGATTTGGGTTTCTCCTAGATCATACCCTCTTCACTATCTATTCTAAGGTCTGTAGAATTCCATGGAGATAGTATCCATACCTGAGAATTAGGCTTGTTTCTCTGAAGCCTTTTCTTTGATCTTCTTCTCCACTTTCCTTCACTTCTCTTTCTCTTCTCCTTCTCTTCTCCTTCTCTCAATCTAATTAGGGTTCTAAAAGGAGTGAAAGAGGCTTAGGGACGTCCTATTTATAGAGTAGAAACTCCCAAAATAAGTCCCATTGAGATTAGAAAAGAATTCCACTGCAATTTGGAAAGTTCCCAATTTACGGTTTCGATCGACAGACTGGGGGTTGATGAGGGGGTCGGAGATCCCGTCGACCCCTGGTTCTAAATTGCCCGACCCCCGGTTAGAAACTGAGGGTCTGACTTTTTATCTTGGGGGAGTCCGACCCTACCTTGCTGGGTATGCGACCCTCCCCCTTATTTTTGTATTTTTGGGTCAGTTTAATACCTGGGATCGTTATCTCCTTCACGTACTTGATCCATTTGGCTCGACCATGATGGGTAGACCTGGTTCAAGGTAGTAAGACCGGATTAGTTTGATACGGGTCTTACAACTCCCCCCTACTTATAAAAATTTTGTCCTCGAAATTGTACATACCTTCCGAGTCGAATAGATAAGGATATTGCTTTCGCATAGCATTCTCTTCTTCCCATGTGATTTCTTCCATATCTCTACTTCTCCAGGTGACCTTAACATAATAGATATCATGGTTGCATAGTCGTTGAACCTTTCAACTAGTGATTTCAGTCGGTGCTACTTCAAATGTCAAATCTTCAGTCAAATCAGGTAGGTCTACTGTCAAAACGTGCGTCGGATCCTTGACATACTTCTTCAATAAGGAAATATGAAATACGTCATGCACACTTGACATAGACGGTGGTAGTGCTAACTAGTAAGCCACTTTTCCTCGGTTAACTAGAATTTCATATGGCCCGACATATCTTGGACTTAATTTCCCTTTCTGTCCGAACCGTTTCAATCTTCGCATAGGCGATACTTTTAAGAATACTTTATCACCCACGACGAATTCAAGGTCTCGATGTCGAGTATCTGCATATTGCTTCTGAGGATTCTGAGCTGTCCTCACTCTTTCCTTGATAATATCGACCACTCGACAAGTCTCTTCAACAAATTCCGATCCAACAATACTACGTTCCCCGACTTCATTCTAAAACAAAGGAGTTCGACACTTCCTGCCATACAGTGCTTCATAGGGTGACATCTGTATAGTAGCCTGATAGCTATTGTTATAAGCGAACTCAATCAATGGTAACTTTTCATCCCATGATCCTTTAAAATCAATTACACATGCTCGAAGCATATCTTCTAGAATCTGAATTATACGCTCTGACAGTCCATCTGTCTGTGGATGGAATGTAGTACTAGACTTCAATGTTGTGCCCATAGCCTTTTGTAATCCTTCCCAAAACTTTGAAGTAAATCGTGGATCTCTGTCGGACATAATGCTTTCAGGTACACTGTGTAATCGCTTAATGTTGTCCACATACAGCTTACCTAACCTCTCCAGTGTATACTGAGGTCGTATAGGTATAAAGCGAGCTGTTTTAGTCAGGCGGTCTACAATCACCCAAACTGTGTCAACTACTCGAGGAGTCAATGATAATCCTATGACGAAGTCCTTAGTGATGCAATCCCATTTCCATGCTGGTTCCGGTAACGGCTGTAACAGTCTGGCCGGTCTTTGTCGTTCAGCCTTTACTTTTTGACAATTTAGGCATTGAGACACAAACTTAGCTACGTCTGCTTTCATTCCTCTCCACCAATATAATTTCTTTAGATCATGATACATTTTTGTACTTTCAGGATGTATCGAATAGATGGTGGTATGGGCTTCTTTCATCAATCGGTGTCTAATGTCCAAGCTTTCTGTTTCGGGTACACATATTCTTCCTTTGTATTTCAGTACCTTATCTTCATCCAAGGTGAACTCAGGGTTAGTCCTACCTTTTTCGATGTCCTCTTGTACGTTCTTAGGTAAGGGTCTGATTTGATAGTTGTCTTTACTTCATCAATTATATCCGGTATAATTTTTAATGCGACGAACATATTTGAAAACCGATGAATAAACCCTTGGTTGGTTGATCCATCTGGTGCATCTATCACAAACTGCTCATTATCGTGATTGAATACCTTCTCGGTAGTACACATTGCGGCAATTGTGCTAACCTCTCCCTGAGATTTTATCATTGCCTTTCTACTCAACTCATCGGCTACTACATTAGCTTTCCCCGGATGATACTAGATATCACAGTCATAGTCTTTCAATAATTCCAGCCATCTTCTTTGTCTCATATTCAACTCCTTCTGATTAAATAGATAAGTAAAACTTTTATGGTCTGATTTAATCTGAAACTTCTCCCTGTACAGGTAATGTCTCCATATTTTGACAGCATATACTACTGCCGCTAGTTCCAAATCATGAGTGGGATAGTTCTTCTCATGTGTCTTCAATTGTCTTGAGGCATAAGCAATTACTTGTTCTCCTTGCATAAGTACGCATCCTAATCCCAGTCCTGATGCATCAGTGTACAAGATAAATGGTTGTCCTGTAATTGGAATAGTCAAGATCGGAGCGGATATCAATCTAGCCTTCAATGTTTGGAAACTCTTCTCGCATTTCTCAGTCCAAACAGACTTTTTGCCCTTCTTAGTCAAACTGGTGAGAGGTACGGCAACCCAGGAATAGTCTTCCATAAATCGTCGATAATAACCAACTAGACCCAAGAAACTTCTAATTTCTGCAACGCTCTTCGGTGCTTCCCACTTTACAATAGCCTCGATCTTGCTGGGATCCACTTTAATTCCTTCAGTGGATACTACATGGCCTATAAAAGCAACTTCCTTTAGCCAAAACTCACACTTTGAAAATTTGGCGTAGAGCTTTTCCTTACGTAGTCGCTGCAAAGCGGCGTTCAGGTTCTTAATATGAGTTTCCTCGTCTTTGGAGTAGACCAATATATCATCAATGAATACAATAACCGACGTATCCAACATATCGTGGAATACCCGATTCATAAGTTCCATAAAGGTTGCTGGTGCGTTCGTCAATCCGAAAGACATGACAAAAAATTCATAATGTCCATATCTGGTCCTGAATGCTGTCTTGGGAATATCACCATCCTTAATCTTCAGCTGATGGTAGCCTGACCAAAGATCGATCTTGGAGAACACTTTGGCACCTTGCAACTGATCGAACAGGTCATCGATCCGAGGCAATGGATACCGATTCTTAATTGTCAGTTTGTTCAATTCTCGGCAGTCTATACACAAGCGAATGCTACCGTCCTTCTTCTTCACGAATAATACTGGCGCTCCCCATGGTTATGTGCTAGGGCGAATGTAACCCTTGTCCAGCAGTTCATGTAGTTGTACTTTCAATTCCTTCAGTTCAGTAGGAGCCATTCAATAAGGTGTTTTGGATACTGGTGCGGCTCTAGGTATAAGATCTATAACAAACTCTGTAGCTCGCTCGGGTGGTAATTGTAAGACCCGTATCGAACTAACCCGGTCTTACCACCTTGAACCAGGTCTACCCATCATGGTCGAGCCAAATGGATCAAGTGCGTGAAGGAGATCACGATCCCAGGTATTAAACTGACCCAAAAATACTAAAAATAGGGGGAGGGTCGCACACCCAGCTAAGCAGGGTCGGACCCCCCAAGATAGAAAGTCAAACCCTGGGTTTTTAACCGGGGGTCGGACATTTTAGAACCAGGGGTCGACGGGATCTCCGACCCCCTCATTGACCCCCCGGCTACCGACAGAAACCGTGATTTGGAAACTTTCCAAATTTCAATGGGATTCTTTCCTAATCTCAATGGGACTTATTTTTGGAGTTTCTACTCTATAAATAGGACGTCCCTAAGCCTCTTTCACTCCTTTTGGAACCCTAATTGGATTGAGAGAAAGATAAGAGAAGGAGAAGAGAAAGAGAAGAGAAGGAAAGTGGAGAAGAAGATCAAAGAGAAGGCTTCAGAGAGACGAGCCTAATTCTCAGGTATGGATACTATCTCCATGTAATTCTACAAACCTTATAATGGATAGTGTAGAGGGAATGATTTAGGAGAAACCCAAATCATCCATCCATGGTTAGGTTTTCATGGAAAACCATGGGGGAGATCATAAAAATCATATAGGTGAATGAACTACGGTTCTAGACCATAAAACGTGTGTGGAATGGATTGTAGAAGCAAGCCATAGGACCCCAAACATGAAGGAATGGACTGTAGGATGAAAATTTGACTAAACCCACAGGGGGTCGCATGGGGGGTCGATGGCCAATCGACCCTACCAGACCCTAACAATCGACCCCCAGTGTTCAGGATGTCCATACTGTGGGTGGTCGCACCCAGGGTCGATGGAACCTCCGACCCTGGCATCGACCCCCGACCCTGGCATTCTAATTATTCTATCGACTTGATTAGGTCTTCTAGTGATATAATATTGATATTTTGTTAATTCTTATAGCTTGAAAGAGGACCTACGATCAAGCAAAGGTGAGGGAACAAGACCTAAACTAATTGGTTAATAATAAACTGTTTTATTCTTGAGTCCAATGTCATGATTGATTCTATGCGTGTATGCTTGTTATGTGCATTCAACATGTCATCCAATACTTCTATTATTACTGTTCATGCATAGTTAAATTATTGTTTATAACATGATGATGATGATGATGATAGGAATAGGCATGTGGATGTATGTGTGTGGTTGGTGTGCTTGATGCGAGCGAGTATCAGGGGGAGGTGTCATAGGTGGGGCCTCAGTACTCTAGCTCTATCTCTAACTCAAGTCTTGTCCACTGACATCGTCGTATCGCCATTACCTTAGCAGAACTATTACGTCGTAGGGTATGAGGGGAGGTGGTCTCGGACCGTGTAGTCTCTGACTCTACCGGGGGGCCTTAGCCCTATCTCTATGGACGTATTGAGGGAAGCAGGGGTGAGGCCTTAGATACACTGATTGGCATTAGGATTGGTTAGTTGTGAGCCAGTTTGTGAGTCCTCGCCGGCAGGGGCTTACGTGTTGCTATGGGCAACGGGTACAGCAGTAAATGTGACATTTGCGTGTACATTGTCCATGGTGGGTGTATGTAGAATGACAATAAACGTTACCTTTGGGCGGCTTCACACACTCGTGTATAGAGGTGCGGCGTAGTGTTTCAGACCACAGGCCCATTTTTGTTACTATTTGTTAGACAAGTAATACAGGCGCTTACAACGTGACCTTTGGCCACCTATCCATTTATAGCACATTGCAAACTTATTTACCAGACCAAAGATATGAATTGAATGCATGCATATGTTTGTTGCATTGTTTTGTTTGCTCACTGAGCCATGATGTGTGCTCACCCTCTCGACGTCGAATATTTTTAGTTGATGATGCAGGTACTACAGTTGAAGATTATATGAGTGCTCCGGTGTATGCGCATGTTGCTGCAATGGAAGCCGAAGACTTAGTAGATATCCATGACCCCTCATGCGAGTACAACTCACACGTATTCTATTAGGATTTTATTTGAATTTATAAAGGGATGTAATTGATATTTTATTTATTTATATCTCAGTTGATACAATAATAACTTGATATTTTAATTATGATTATTACTGTCACACCCCAATTCCGCACTGTTTAGAATGGTGTGATGAACCGCTAGAAAACCAACGGTTCAACCAGGATCTCAAATAGGCTATCCCCGCGTTATCTAAACTTACACACATCCGTAATCATAATCAGAGTAAATACACAATAGCGGAAGTCTTATAATAACATGAACTGAGAAACTAAGATGATATCATTAATTTAATAGCAAATTATTATGTTTTCAACTGAGACATAAATATTAAAATACCAAATACATGTCTTAATAAATCCAATAAAGAAACCTATAAAATATCTAATCAAATACACAAGTTGCACTATCTATTTCTTTACTGGCTACTCTTAATAGTTCCCACATTTTCTCATGCACTCTTTTATAGACATGATTCATATCCATCCATTTAGCAATCTCAAAACAAATCCTCTATTACTTCATCTGAGGTTCATTGGCTATGACATTTAATCTGAATTTAATCATCTTTCTTCCAATAATTCCATTATCACTAAACATTTTTATCATCAAAGGTCAGGGAGTGTATGAATCAAAATGCTCATCCAAAAGTGATTCACTTCCTTCTGTTGCTTTAGCATAATGAAAACACTAGCTTTATCTAGTGAACTAAGTTTAATGATTCAGGAGTAAATCTGCGGTAATCCAACCGGCATCCAAAGATCATTACGTTGCACGGTGGTCCAAATGCATAGAGTTTTTTATAGTTCTTAACCTCATGGTTATCGGTTCTATCGAATATATAATGCCATTGGTTAAGGCACTACAGGAGTAAATCTGGAGGAAGATTTCATACATCAATAACTCAGGTATAAATCAGAAGATGTATACTCAACATGATTAAACATTTAACTGTTCATTCAGTTCATATCACCGTTCATGTTGTCGATCATGAGAGTGGCTCAGATTGATATAATCAGGACTAATACTAAAGAAACAATATCTATAACTCCAATTGACAGGTTAAATCAAGAAGGTATCCTGTCAATGTACGAGAAATTAAAATCTGGTATGTGTATCCTCTATAATCATAAGAGTAAATCAATAACGCACCGCATCCTATATAAACATCTCTAGTTGCATGGCCACAATAGATTTGATCCTTTGCTGAAAGCGTTTTAGGCTTCGTCTTCAGAAAATATTTCTCAATCCTTAGTCGGATCATTGTGTCATGATGCAACCATCCATACATCGATGGCTGATAAGGGTAACCACCTGGATACACTGCTTGTTTTGCACCAAACTTCTGCACTGGGGTATGCTTTACTGGGACTTGTTGGGTGGTAGGCACTGTGTTATACCTAACAGGTGTTGGGGTACAGTGATGCTACCAATTGGTACCGTACTTGGTCATGTCCTTTGGATTTAGCCCGAGATCTTTTCCTTTATCTCTACAGAGGTTTTGCCATTACTAGCCATTTTGCTTCTTCTTCTGTCCTACATCAAGTTTCACATCTTGTGAGTACCAACTCAGTATTCTAATTTTCTAGTATATAGGTGCTTCCTTCTTGCTACTGTACAATATCCCTTGTATACTTGGATAACTAGCCAACTTATAGATAATACCCAATATTATTGGTTTATCAGGATAAATTTTGGTCTTCTCTTTCTGTTTGAGTGTATATATATGGTTCCACCTTTTATATGTACATTATTGTCTTATTTAAGTCCTGTCTCAACCAACACATGTGCTTATTGTGTGTTTATATTAAAGCTTTTAATTTATCCTATCTCAGTTCACTATTGTCTCGAATGTATGCTAGTTCAGTGGACAAGGCCTGAGATGCTCTGATACCAAGTTGTCACACCCCAATTCCGCACATTTCAGAATGGTGTGATGAATCGCTAAATAACCAACGGTTCTACCAAGATCTCAAATAGGCTATCCCCGCGTTACCTGAACCTTCATACACTCACCATCATAATTAGAGTAAATACACAATAGCGGAAGTCTTATAAATAAATGAACTGAGAACTAAAATGATATCCATAAATAGTAGCAAATTATTCTGTGTTTAACTGAGACATAAATATTTAATTACCAAATACATGTCTTATAAATACAATAAAGAAACCTATAAAAATATCTAGTCAAATACACACGAGTTGCATTCGCAAGAGGAGTCGTGTGTATCATCTTCAGCTCCAGCGTCCATTGCTGCTATTGTCCCATACGTAGAAGCATTCATATAGTCTTCAACTGTGTAACCTGCATCATCAACTAAAAATATTCGACGTCGAGGGGTGAGCACATAACACGACTCGGTGAGTAGCCAAAATAATGCAACATTGCATATGCATGCACATTCATTTATCTCTTTGGTCTGGTTTATAGTTTGCAATGCGCAATAGAAAGGTTGGGTGGTCAAAGGTTAACGTTTATTGACACCGCCTCTATACACAAGGTTGGAAGTCCGCCCGAAGGTTAACGTTTATCGTCATCCCCATCCACCCTACCATAACATTATACAACAAAGGTTAACGTTTATTGCTATATAATGCTATACCAACACGTAAGCCCCTGTTAGCGAGGGCTTACAAACTGGGCTCGCTACTAACCAATCCTAATACCAAAAAGTGTATCCAAGGCCTCACCCCAGCATCCCTCAGAATGTCCATAGAGATAGAGCTAAGGCCCCCCGGTAGAGTCAGAGACTACAAGGACCGAGACCACCTCCCCTGATACCCTACGACACAATAGTTCTGCTAAGGTAATGGCGATACGACGATGTCAATGCACAAGACTTGAGTTAGAGATAGAGCTAAAGTGCTGAGACCCGCCAAAGGTTAACGTTTATTGACGTTCTCATCACACCTCCCCTGATACTCGCTCGCATCAAGTACATCAACCACACACATACAAGCACATGCCTATTCCTATCATCATCATCATCATCATGTTATAAACGATAAAGTAAATATGCATGAACAAATAATAGAAATATTGGATGGCATGCTGTATGCACATTACAAACATATTCGCATAGAATCAAGCATGGCATTGGACTCAATAAATAGAAAATAGTTTATTATTAACCAATTTAGTTTGGAGTTAAGGTTCCTCACCTTAGTTTGCTATAAGATACTTTTCCAAGCTTTAAAATCACCTCTACAGTGTTATTATAATGCTAGCAAACCTAACAAAGTCGATAAAATTTAATTAGAATTAATTCCGAATTTAAAAACCATGCTGTTAACTGAGGGTCGATGCTCAGGATACATAGGGTCGATGGGTCTATCGACCCTACCCTCTGTCTGAACTTCCCGAATGCTGAGGGTCGATGGTCAAGGTGCCTAGGGTCGATGGGTCTATCGACCCTGTGTGCGACCCTCGGTACACTCTGGTCCAATTTCCACTTTTTAAATCATTCTTCGTGTTTGGGGTCCTATGGCTTGCTTCCACATTCCATTAAACATTCATTCTAAGGTCTGAAACCATGATTCATCCTCCTAGATGGCTTTCATGCATTATCCTCGGGTTTTCCATGAAAACCTCACCATGAATGGATGGTTTGGGTTTCTCCGAAATCCTACACTCAACCATATCTAACCTAAGGTCTGTAGAAACTCATGGAATTATTATCCATACCTGAGAAGATTACTTTTCTCTGAAAATTCTTCTCCTTTTTGCTAAGTCTTCCTCCTTGCCTCTTTTCTTCCTCTTTTCCTTCTTCTCTCTTTCTCTCAATTCAATTAGGGTTGTGAAAGGAGTGAAAGTGGCTTAGGGACGTCCTTTAAATAGAGTAGGAATGTCCTATAATAGTCCCATTGAGATTTGGAAAGAATCCCAATCGAAAATTAGGAAATTTCCTAATTACAGTTTCGGCGGCAAGTGAGGGTCGATGAGAGGGTCGATGATCCCGTCGACCCTGTGGTCTGACACTATCCGACCCTCTCCCAAATTTTAAGGGTCTGAGTTTCTGATTTGGGAGGGTCGACCCTGTTTAGCTGGGTATGCGACCCTTCCTCTATTTTAAGTGTTTTTGGGTCGATTTGATACCTGGGATCTCGCTCTCCTTCACGCCCTTGGTCCATTTGACTCGATCATGATGGGTGAACCTAGTTCAAGGTGGTAAGACCGGATTAGTTTGACACGGGTCTTACACCCTTGGTTGGCTGATTCATCCGTTGAACCTATCACATACTGCTTGTTGCCGTGATTGAATACCATTCCGGTGGTACACATTACTGCGGTCGTGCTAACTTCTTCTTGAGATTTTATCATTGCTTTTCTGCTTAATGCATCCGCTACTTCGTTCGCTTTTCCCGGATGATACTGGATATCACAATCATAGTCTTTCAATAGTTCCAGCCATCTTCGTTGTCTCATATTAAACTCCTTCTGATTAAATAAATAAGTAAGACTTTTATGGTCCGACTTAATCTGAAATTTCTCTCCGTATAGGTAATGTCTCCATATCTTGACAGCATGTACTACTACCGCTAGCTCCAGATCATGAGTGGGATAATTTTTCTCATGTACCTTTAACTGTCTTGAAGCATAAGCAATTACTTGCTCTCCTTGCATAAGCACACATCCTAGTCCCAGTCCCGACGCATCAGTGTATAAGGTAAACGTCTGTCCTAGAACGGGAATAGTCAAAATTGGGGCAGATATCAATCTGGTCTTCAGTGTTTGGAAACTCTTCTCACATTTATCGGTCCATACAAACTTTTCACCTTTCTTAGTCAAACTGGTGAGAGGTACGGCAATCCGAGAATAGTCTTCTACGAATCTCCGATAATAACCAGCTAGACCCAGAAAACATCTAATTTCGATCCAAGGTAGTGGATATCGATTCTTGATTGTCAGTTTATTCAACTCCCGATAGTCGATGCATAATTGAACGCTACCATCCTTCTTCTTTACGAACAACACCGGTGCCCCCCATGGAGATATCTTGGGGTCGAATATAACCCTTGTCCAGCAGTTCTTATAGTTGCACTTTTAATTCCTTCGGTTCGGTAGGAGTCATTCTATAAGGTGCTTTAGACACCGGTGCGGCTCGGGTATAAGGTCTATCACAAACTCCGTGGCTCGATCGGGTGGTAATCCAGGTAGTTCCTCTGGAAATACGTCAGGATAGTCCCGCATGACATCAATATCTTTCATTCGTGGCGCTTCCTTGGTTAGGTCGACCACGGATACTAGATACCCGATTGCCCCCTTCTCAAGGCACTTCTTAGCCTTTAGTGCTGAAAGTATGAGCTTGCGCCTCCGGGGAAGTTTGGTTCCCGAAAAACTTAGTTCTACCCCTTCTTTGTCTTTGAACGTTAGCTTCTTTTCGGCGCATAATAGATTTGCAGAATGCCGAGCTAACCAGTCCATTCCCAAGATGACATCAAAGTCTGCCATCTCAAGTTGTATCAAGGTTGCATCTAAAGTCTTCTCTCCAATGAGAACTGGACATGGTCCATAACCATTCTCTAGTTCCACCTCTAACCCCATCGGTGACCGTACAAGTAATTTGTAGTCTAATGTTTTGATGGGTAATTTTGTCTTCTTTCCAAATGACACAGATATAAATGAATGAGAAGCTCCAGAATCGAAGAGTACTCTGGTGGGTACGCCATTTATAGGTACAATACCTGTGATTTATCTTTACTTAGTTTACATGCTCATTCAATGTAGTTATAACTTTAAAAGTTTTAGTCATACCTGTGACCACATCGGGTGATGCGGCCGCATCCTCGGATGTAACAGCATATACCCGTCCCCGATGTAATCGCTTCTTGGGCTTTGGGCACTCCCTTGCCATATGTCCGGGTTGGTTGCGGTTAAAACACTTCGGGACTTCGGAATTTGGCTTTGGCTGAGGTTGAGCTCTTTGGGGTAGTCTTGGTTGCAGCAGAAAAATTCCGAGGACGGAAAGGCTTATACGTCCTGTTATTGCCTCCGTTGTAGGAATTTCGGCTGGCCTTTTGATGCCTCCGTTTCGAGTAAAGTAACTCTCCTTCGGCTCGATTCAATCACTCGAGCAATCTGGACAGCTTCATTATAGATTTTCTTCTCTAAGCCCGGAACATGTTCCCTGATGCTTCCTCTCAGTCCCGTGACGAACCTACGGGTTTTGGTATCTTCTTCGTGCATGCTAGCCGGTGCAAAGAAAAACAGCTCTTCGTAGCGCTGTTGATATGAGTCCACAGTCATCTATCCCTGATGTAGGCTCAGGAACTCCTTCTCCATCGAATCTCTGAAGCTCCGTGGAAAATATTTCTCAAAGAAGGCTTCTTTATATATAGCCCATGTCAGTAGGGCGTGCTTGGTCAGTAGATATGCGTTCGTGGATTTCCACCAATGATGTGCGTCGCCCTTGAGCATGAAGGTGGCACATAGTACTTTTTCTTCCTCTGTGATAGTCATCATGAGGAAATTTCTCTCCACCTCGTCTATCCAGTGGGCTGGCCACAACGGATCAGACGGTTTGCCATTGAATTCTTTGGGTTTCATCTTCAAAAATCTCTCCACTAGTCGGGAGTGGTCCAACCGGTTTTGGGGGTTTGCCCCAAACATATGGTGTGGATACTGGTAATCACCCCTGAGCCGCTACGGAACCCGCACCGGAATGCGTGCGGCAGGTTGTGGAGGTGTCTGATGAGCTGGGTGGTTATCCACCGGTGTTGCACTGGCTTGTCCTGTGTGCATGGGTGCAGCCTGAGTGGCTTGAAACATAATTCCCATGGCAACCTGCATCTGGGCCTGTGCGTGTTGCATCTGCTACAGCTGATGTGCCAGATTCATTACCACTGTTGCTAGCTCTGGTGGTGGAGATGGCAAATTTGTAGGGTTTGCCGGTCCTGGGTTACCCGATGCATAATTATTCTCTTGACTAGTCTCCTCCACGGGTGGTGGTGGTGGGACTACATTTTGGGTCTATCGGGTTACTCTACGTCCAGACATGATTCCTTTCGGTGATTGGTGATGCCTAAAAATTGTCAAAATAGGTGAGAAGTCATTCATATTTCATGTAGGCACGCAAACCGATAATCAATTCCAATTCTAGCTCATTTTATAAAAAAAATACCGTCTTTTCTATGCAGGGTCGATGGTGAGGGTCGATGGTATGTCTGACCCTTGGTATCCGACCCTGGGAATAACCTGTTCTTCCCGAGAGCTGAGGGTCGATGCGAGGGTCGATTCGAGGGTCGATGGTTCTAGTCGAATTGTTCGCACCCCAATTCCGCACTGTTCAGAATGGTGTGATGAACCGCTAGCAAACCAACGGTTCAACCAAGATCTCAAATAGGCTATCCTCGCGTTATCTAAACTTACACACATCCGTAATCATAATCAGAGTAAATACACAATAGCGGAAGTCTTATAATAACATGAACTGAGAAACTAAGATGATATCATTAATTTAATAGCAAATTATTCTGTTTTCAACTGAGACATAAATATTAAAATACCAAATACATGTCTTAATAAATCCAATAAAGAAACCTATAAAATATCTAATCAAATACACACGAGTTGCACTCGCAAGAGGAGTCATGTGTATCCACTTCAGCTTCAGCTTCCATCGCTGCCACGTTTCCGTACGCAGACGCATTCACATAGTCTTCAACGGTATAACCTGCATCATCAACTAAAAATATTCGATGTCGAGGGGTGAGCACACATCACGGCTCAGTGAGTAGCCAAAACAATGCAACAATACATATGCATGCAAATCAATTTATATCTTTGGTCCGGTTTAAAGTTTGCAGTATGCAATAGAAAGGTTTAGGTAGCCAAAGGTCGTGTTTATTGACCCCGCCTCTATACACGAGTGTGTGATGTTACCCGAAGATCACGTTTATCGTCAACTCACATGCACCCAATCATGAATATTATATAATAAAGGTAACGTTTATTGCTATATAGTGCCATACCAACACGTAAGCCCCTGTTGGCGAGGGCTGCAAACTGGGCTCGCAACTAACCAATCCTAATGCCAAACAGTGTATCCAAGGCCTCACCTCAGCATCCCTCAGAATGTCCATAGAGATAGAGCTAAGGCCCCCCGATAGAGTCAGAGACTACAAGGACCGAGACCACCTCCCCTGATACTCTACAACATAATAGTTCTGCTAAAGTAATGGCAATACGACGATGCTAATGCACAAGACTTGAGTTAGAGATAGAGCTAAAGTGCTGAGACCCGCCAAAGGTTAACGTTTATTGACGTTCTCGCCACACCTCCCCTGATACTCGCTTGCATCAAGTACACCAACCACACACATACAAGCACATGCATATTCCTATCATCATCATCATCATCATGTTATAAACAATAAAGTAAATATGCATGAACAAGTAATAGAAATATTGGATGGCATGCTGTATGCACATTACAAACATATTCGCATAGAATCAAGCATAGCATAGGACTCAAGAAAAAGAAAACAGTTTTTGTTATTAACCAATTAGTTTGGAGTTCTGGTTCCTCACCTTAGCTTGCTAATAGATACTTTTCCAAGCTTTAGAATCACCTTTATATTGTTATTGTATTGCTAGTAGACCTAACAAAGTCGATAGAATTTAATTAGAATTTATTCAGAATTAAAAACTACTCTGTTAACTGAGGGTCGGAGGTAGGGTCGGAGTCAGGATCGACCCTGGGTGCGACCCTCCCTTAACTCTGAACTTCCCGAACACTGAGGGTCGATGGTCAGGAACACCTAGGATCGAATGGTCATCGACCCTCGGTGCGACCTTCGGTGCACTTTGGTCCAGTTTCCTCTTTTAATCCATTCTTCGTGCTTGGAATCCTATGACTTGCTCCTACATTCCATTCTACATTCATTCCATGGTCTGAAACCATGTATAACCCACCTAGATAGCTTTCATGCACTTTCCTATGGTTTTCCATGAAAACCTAACCATAGATTGATGGTTTGGGTTTCTCCGAGATCACACTCTCAACATTAACTAACCTAAGGTCTGTAGAAACTCATGGAATTAGTATCCATACCTGAGAAGAATAATCTTTCTCTGCAACTTTTCTCTTTTGGCTTAATTTCTCTTCCTTCCCTTTGTTCTTCCTCTTTCCTTCTCCTCTCTTTCTCTCAATTCGATTAGGGTTGTGAAAGGAGTGAAAGTGGCTTAGGGACGTCCTTTAAATAGAGTAGGAACATCCTAAAATAAGTCCCTCTGAGATTAGGAAAGAATCCCAATTGAAAATTAGGAAATTTCCTAATTTCTATTTCGACAGAATTCGAGGGTCGATGGGAGGGTCGATGATCCCGTCGACCCTAGGGCTTAAGATGTCCGACCCTCCCTTCAAAATTGAGGGTCTGACTTTCTGCTTTGGGAGGTCCGACCCTGCTTAGCTGGGTATGCGACCCTCCCCTCAAAATTAGTGTTTTTGGGTCGATTTGATACCTGGGATCTCGATCTCCTTCACGCCCTTGGTCCATTTAACTCGACCATAATGGGTAAACCTGGTTCAAGGTGGTAAGACCGGGTTAGATTGACACGGGTCTTACAATTACAGTTAGAGTTCTCAGTTCATTTACTATAAGACTTTCGCTATTGTGTATTTATTCTGATTATGGTTGTGGATGTGCATGATTTTGTTTTTAATGGATATGGCCTATTAGAGATCCTGGTTGAACCGTTGGTTTATTAGTGGTTCATCACACCGTTCTGAATGGTGCAGAATTGGGGTGTAACAGTAATCCTAATAGTTCTTCAGGAAATACGTCTAGAAAGTCACGCACGACATCAATATCTTCCATTCGTGGTGCTTCCTTGGTAAGGTCGACCACAGATACTAAATACCCGACTGCTCCTTTCTCAAGGCACTTCTTAGCCTTTAGCGCCGAGAGTATGAGCTTTCGTTTACAGGGAAGTTTGGTTCCCAAAAAACTGAACTCTGCTCCTTCCTTGTCTTTAAATGTCAGCTTCTTTTCGACACACAATAGATTTGCAGAATGCCGAGCTAACCAGTCCATTCCCAAGATGACGTCAAAGTCTGCCATCTCGAGTTGGATCAAGGTTGCATCCAAAGTCTTTTCATCAATAAGAACTGGACATGGTCCATAACCTTTTTCTAATTCCACTTCTAATCCCATAGGTGATCGTATAAGCAGTTTGTAGTCTAAGGATTTAAGGGGTAGATTTAGCTTCTTTCCAAATGACACAGATATAAAGGAGTGAGTAGCTCCTGAATCAAAGAGTACTCTGGCGGGAATGCCATTAATAGGTACGATACCTGTGATTTTTTTTGGTTTAGTCTACATGCTCATACAATGTAATACAACTAACTTAAAAATTTTAAGTCATACCTGTGACCACATCAGGCGATGCGGCAGCATCCTCAGATGTAACCGCGTAAACTCATCCTTGATGTAGCTGCTTCCTGGGCTTAGGACATTCCCTTGCCATATGTCCCACTTGATTGCAGTTATAACATTTCATCCCTTCAGTAATTGGCTTTGGTTGCGGTTGAGCTACGGGAGTAGTCTTGGTTGCAGCGGTAAAGCCTTGAGTACGGAAGGGTTTGAATGCCTTGTTATTCCCTCCGTTATAAGAATTTCCAGCTGGCCTTTTTATACCTCTGTTTTGCATGAAATAACTCTCCTTCTGGCTTGATTCTATAACTCAAGCAATTTGTGCAGCATCATTATAGATTTTCTTTTCATGTCCCAGAACATGCTCGCGGATGCTTCCCCTAAGTCCCATGATGAACCTTCGGGTCTTTGTGTTTTCCTCTTGCATACTAGCGGGTGCAAAGAAGAACAGCTCTTCATAACGCTATTGATATGCATCCACGATCATCTACCCCTGATATAAACTCGGGAACTCTCTTTCCATAGAATCTCTGAAACTTCTAGGAAAGTACTTCTCAAAGAATGCCTCCTTATAAATATCCCAAGTCAGTTGGGCGTGCTTTGTTAATAAATATATCCTGGTGGATCTCCACCAATGATGTGCATCTCCTTTTAGCATAAAGGTGGCACACAGTACTTTCTCTTCTTCATTTACTATCATCATCATAAAGTTTCTTTCCATCTCGTCAACCCAGTGTGCAGGCCAGCTTGCCATTAAATTCTTTGGGCTTCAGTTTCAGAAAATGCTCCACCAGTCTAGAGAGGTCTAGTTGCTGCGGGACATATGCCCCATACATAGGTGGTTGGGGTTGATATCCACCTTGAGCTATCTCAAGATTTTGTACTTGAGCCTGCATGATGGGAGTCTGAGGTGCTTGGGGTACTGTGTTACTTCCCCCTGGAGCTGTACTTGCCTATCCTGCTGGCATTGGAGGTGTCTGTGCAGCTGAAAAAGTCATACCTAAGGCAGCTTGCATAGTAGCCTGTGCCTATTACATTTGCTGCAGCTATTGGGCCAAGTTCAATACGACTATGGCCAAGTCTGTAGGTGGAGCTGGCAGATTAGTAGGATTTGTCTGCCCATTTATGATAGACGGTGCCGTGTTCATATTCCCCTGTGCTTCCGGGTGTGTCTGGCTATTTTCCCCCCCAGGTGGTGGTGGTGGGATAGAGTTACGGCTCTGTCTGGTTACTCTGTGTCCGGCCATTAACTAATCTAATAGTGGGATTGCCTGAAAATGGTTGAACACGTGAGACAATCATTAAATACTTCATTCTCATATTTTAAAACCACTAACAAATGCAAATTTCAAAATTTTCAGATCATTCTGTCGAAAATACTGTGTTTTCACTGCAGGGTCAATGGTGGGGATCGATGGGTGTCCGACCCTCCGTATGCGACCCTGAGAAATCAACAATTCTTCCCGAGAGCCGGGGGTCGATAGGGGGGTCGGAGGATGTCTGACCCAGGGTACGACCCCTGGTTCTCTGTCAGATTCCCAAGAGCCGAGGGTCGATGCGGGGGTCGATGGGTGGGTCGATGGTTTTAGTCGAATTTTCCGACCCCCGGACTAAAAATCAGATTTTAAGTTCCAATTCGAAATCCATTTCCCATTCTTTCTTCTACACTTCGACTCGTCTCGTCCCTCTGAGTTGCTACAGTGACAACTCCGATCCGTTGGTGGTTTGCACTCCTTGTTTCGTCGTCTACACCTCCGCTACAGGTATATCTTCTACATTTTCATGTTTTTAGGTTTCCTTACCTAGGTTTTTGCTCGTATATCTCATATTTTTCAAATTAAACTTTTTCCAATCATAAAAATTCGATTTTTATTGGGGGCTTTGTTGTTGGTGACTCGAGGAACGAAAGCCCTCAAAAATATTTGAGTTTCATCGGTTGGTTATCGAGAAACTTGAAATTTACTCTTTTTGCCCTAATTTTGTCAAGATTTCGAATTTCATGAAATTTCTTCCAATTCAATCTCATTAACTAAAATTTCTGACTGTATGAGTCTTACAGGATAGTTTAGGATCTATGTAAGTCCTCCTACCCACGTGTATGGGTGAAAAGTGAGGCTTTTGACCAATTTACGTCGTTATAATGTCAAACTTTCAGGTTTTTCATATCTACTAAGCCATTATTTGTTTTTCTTTCTTATTTGTAGATACTATGGCTCGTACCAAGGTACCTAGGGTTCGTGACCATCTTCGCTTCCATTCCAATGAAGCTGAGACGCAGTATGCTTACTACGCTCGTAAGAAAGTAGAGGGAGGCCGTAAGGTGGACTTGGCTAGCCTGGCCTTGTTCAATGTGGAGGGGGCTTTTGGCAATATGGGATGGCTCCCTGTCATCACCTATGACGCCTATACCTGTCCTGACTTGGTACGCCAATTCTATTGTAATCTCCAAGTGGTGGGGATTACAACGATGTTGAAAGAGGTGGTGAGCTTCGGATCACTAGCTATGTCAAGGGGGTTGATATTTCTTTCGACTATCGACAGCTAGCGGACTTGCTGGGTATCTCCTATGGTGGCTCCTTCGTATTCTGTGCCCCAGGAGAACCCCAGTTCTTTTCATTACAGATGAGGGCTGAGATAGACCGTCAGCTCATCAGACCTGATCGCTGGGAGATGAAAGCGAGTTATCTGCATTCAGATCCACGGGTGTACTGTAAGATCATTCAGCATAACCTGATACCACAGAGTGGACACTACAAGAGGGTCTCCCAGTTGACCCAGTATCTGCTGTACTGTATATGCACTAGGCAGCCTGTCTGCCTTCCCTATATCATCATGCAGACGATGATCAGTGCCACGTTGCCCAGTCACACTGGCAATCTTTCTTATGGACGCATGATCACTACATTGCTTACCCGCCTGGGGGTTGATTTGTTGGGTGAGAAGATTCAGGAGAAATCCTTCTCATTGCCTCTAGATTGGGAGGCCATCTGCAAGATGGGCATGCGGGATGCTCAGGTCAGCGATGAGGAGATGAACGCGATGGTGCACCCTCGCACTCGAGTGGAGATGGCTGACGCTGAGGCAGCAGCAGCAGCCGCTGGAGCAGGGGTTCATGGGGATGATGACGATCGGCTATACATGGATGTAGATGCCATACCTCCTCCATCACCTACTCATACTACAGGAGCTGGTCCGTCTTCTTCAGTTGGTCCTTCACATGCAGCTGGTCCATCGTATGCTCCTTCTGATGACATGATGGGGATATTACACGAGATACGAGAGGCTCAGCGCATGTATGACCTGAGGATGGGAGAGCTTCTAGAGGCTCAGCGCTTATCCGATCAGCGGGTGGGAGAGCTTCTGGCTGCTCAGTGCATGTCGGATCAGCAGGTGGGTGGAGCTTATAGCTGCTCAGTGTATGTCGGATCAGTAGGTGGGAGAGCTTAGGGATACTCAGCGTGTGACTGACCAGCGGGTGGCTGATCTCACAACTAGTCTCTAGACGACCCAGACTCAGATAGCTTGGTTTCTAGAGTCTACGCTGAGGACTATGATAGAGACCGTGAGGCACTGCCTCCCCCATCACCTCCAGCTTCTTGATGTACTTCTTTTATTTTTCTTTTTATATTTCAGAGTAACTGTCCAGACTGTAGACTGTACTCTGCTTTAATCATATATATATAAACATTTGTTCTTCCTTTTGATTGTATATAAATTTGTTTCTCATTTAATAGATTTAATAGATGCATTATTCTCTTTCAGTTTAGTCTCAAACAACACAGATGCTTATGATGTGTTATTATTACATCTTTTAAATTTTTATCCTATCTCAGTTCACGACCTTTTGTGGAAGTATACGGTTTCACAGATAAAGCCTGAGATGCTCTGATACCAAGTTGTCACACCCCAATTCTGCACATTCTGAACGGTGTGATGAACCGCTAATAAACCAACGGTTCAACCAGAATCTCTAATAGGTCATATCCATTAAAAACAAAACCATGCACATCCACAACCATAATCAGAATAAATACACAATAGCGGAAGTCTTATATTAAATGAACTGAGAACTCTAACTGTAATAATCATAATTAAAATATTAAGTTATTGTTGTATCGACTGAGACATAAATAAATAAAATATCAATTACATCCCTTTATAAATTCAAATAAAATTCTAATAGAATACGCATGAGTTACACTCGCATGAGGGGTCATGTGTATCTACTAAGTCTTCGGCTTCCATTGCAGCAACACGTGCATACACCGGAGCACTCATATAATCTTCAATTGTAATACCTGCATGATCAACTAAAAATATTCGACGTCGAGAGGGTGAGCACACATCATGGCTCAGTAAGCAAACAAAACAATGCAACAAACATATGCATGCATTCAATTCAGATCTTTGGTCAGGTAAATAAGTTTGCAATGTGCTATAGAAAGTATAGGTGGCCAAAGATCACGTTTATCGATGCCGCACCCCTATACACGAGTGTGTGAAGCCGCCCAAAGGTAACGTTTATTGTCGTTCCACATGCACCCACCATGGACAATGTACACGCAAAGGTCACGTTTATTGTTGTACCCGTTGCCCATACCAACACGTAAGCCCCTGCTGGCGAGGGCTCTCAAACTGGGCTCGCAACTAACCAATCCTAATGCCAATCAGTGTATCCAAGGCCTCACCCTAGTATCCCTCAATACGTCCATAGAGATAGGGCTAAGGCCCCCCGACAGAGTCAGAGACTACACGGTCCGAGACCACCTCCCCTCATACCCTACGACGTAATAGTTCTGTTAAAGTAATGGCAATACGACGATGTCAGTGGACAAGATTTGAGTTAGAGATAGAGCTAGAGTGTTGAGGCCCCGCCTATGAAAACTCCCCCTGATACTCGCTCGCATCAAGCACACCAACCACACACATACATCCACATGCCTATTCCTATCATCATCATCGTCATCATGTTATAAATAATAATTTAACTATGCATGAACAGTAATAATAGAAATATTGGATGACATGTTGATTGCACATAACAAGCATACACGCATAGAATCAATCATGGCATTGGACTCAAGAATAAAATAGTTTATTATTAACCAATTAGTTTAGGTCTTGTTCCCTCGCCTTTGCTTGATCGTAGGTCCTCTTTCAAGCTTTAAGAATCAACTAAATATCAATATTATATCACTAGAAGACCTAATCAAGTCGATAGAATTTAATTAGAATTAATTCTGATTTTAAAAAACATGTTGTTAACTGGGGGTCGATGCCAGGGTCGGAGGTTCCATCGACCCTGGGTGCAACCACCCACAGTTTGGACTTCCCGAACACTGGGGGTCGATTGTTAGGTTCTGGTAGGGTCGATTGGCCATCGACCCCTCGTGCGACCCCCTGTGGGTTTAGTCAAATTTTCATCCTACAGTCCATTCCTTCGTGTTTGGGGTCCTATGGCTTGCTTCTACAATCCATTCCACACATGTTCTATGGTCTAGAACCGTAGTTCATTCACCTATATGGTTTTTATGATTTCCCCCATGGTTTTCCATGAAAACCTAACCATGGATGGATGATTTAGGCATTCGCTCTTCACTATCCATTCTAAGGTCTGTAGAATTACATGGAGATAGTATCCATACTTCAGAATTAGGCTCATCTCTCTGAAGCCTTCTCTTTGATCTTCTTCTCCACTTTCCTTCTCTTCTCTTTCTCTTCTCCTTCTCTTCTCTTTCTCTCATTCCAATTAGGTTTCTAAAAGGAGTGAAAGAGGCTTAGGGACGTCCTATTTATGGAGTAAAAACTCCCAAAATAAGTCCCATTGAGATTAGGAAAGAATCCCATTGAAATTTAAAAAGTTTCCAACTCACGGTTTCTGTCGACAGACTAGGGATCGATGAGGGGGTCGGAGATCCCGTCGACCCTTGGTTCTAAAATGTCCGACCCCCGGTTAAAAACTCAGGGTCTGACTTTCTATCTTGGGGGGTCCGACCCTGCCTAGCTGGGTGTGCGACCCTCCCCCTATTTTTAGTATTTTTGGGTCAGTTTAATACCTGGGATCGTGATCTCCTTTATGCACTTGATCCATTTGGCTTGACCATGATGGGTAGACCTAGTTCAAGGTGGTAAGACCGGGTTAGTTCGATACGGGTCTTACAGCCCGACCCTGCTTTGCTGGGTATGCGACCCTACCCCTTATTTTTATGTTTTTGGATCAGTTTAATACCTGGGATCGTTATCTCCTTCATGCACTTGATCCATTTGGCTCAACCATGATGGGTAGACCTGGTTCAAGGTGGTAAGACCGGATTAGTTTGATACGGGTCTTACAGTTCTTCTCCATCAGGCTACTGAACTTGAACAACGACCTAAATAGGTTGACGCTTGGAGTCTCATCGATTCGTGATAAAGGCGTAAACGCAACACCACCGGTTCAGAGTCAACTGAGCGAGGGTGATGCGATGGGTTTTCAAGATGTCGACCACGAGGGGATAAAGGGGGAATCGAAGGCTAGATTTTAGGGTGTGTTCATACACGCAGATTTTGGAAGGGGTCAGGCTACAAGCCCTTTCCCCAGGTAAAGAAAGCTGGGCCGTGATGGCTGTCATAGGGGCCTCGAGCTGGTAGGTTAGGCAGATGTGGGACAGAGACAGTTCAGAAGTTACCCTACTACCTACTTCCAGAGCAGGGAGCTTCTGTAAGACCCGCACTCCATGAACCCGATCTAAACCTTTAATTCATGTCGTAACAGGTCTTCCAATCATCACAGGGCCAGACGGGATGAGCGGATGATAACCAGGTATGAAAATGGACCTAAAAATGATATTGTTTCATACTGGTCGACCTGTATGTCTGCGCAGGCAGACTACGTAGATCCGAAAATAGATCTCTGTGGGTTCCACTTTCTAAATATCAAACACTAGGACTTTCCTAACGTAAGGGGACTTTCTAAACTCAATCCTAATCTATTTAAGGACCCCTAAACCTCCTTAAATCTCTTTCATTGATCCTCACAAATCCTAGAGAGGAGAAAGAGATCGAAGAAGGAGAAATAGCTAAGGAAGGAGGGAGAGGAGCCGTTGTTGTCGTTGGACGAAGAACACCCTACTGCGAACCAATGGTAAGTGCTTGAACCTTCCTCTAAGTTAAGCATTATAGAAGATTAGTCATGAATGGATCAATACCATGCAAGGCGAGGTATTGATCTAAACCTTTGTATTTGCCGTCAAACCCTAATACAGTCGATAACCCTAAATTCAAGTTCTAGGTTGAGGATCATCGAAACTAGGATAGGACTTGAATGGAGTATGAAACAACTATAACTCGTTGCTCAGACCTAGAATGTATAGGAGAAACCCTATAATTAATAGGGGATGATCGACGGAAGGCGAGAACCGAGCTTATGGTCTTCCAGAGGCATACCGATCGACCATACCGGTCGCACCATATGCGATCGGTACTACGATCGGTATCTCTCAGAGATTGGTCTGTGGGGACCGATCGACCATACCGGTCGCACCTTTTCCCACAGTGCCGCGATCGGTACCTGCGACCGGTACGTGTGATCAGTATGCACTGTGGAAGTGTTTTTGACCCAGTTGATTTTCCGACCAACGTAAAACCTAAGAAAATTATTCTAATTCAACCCTAACATCATGTAGGACCTTGTGATAGCGAGTTTGGATTCTGTGACGTGGAGCAAGTTAGTAATCAAGCATCAGATAAGGGAATCGGACCTAAACCCTAATAACTTAATAACAGTAAAACATTGTTAATAATTATGATTCTATGGAATGGTGTTTGTGCATACTCGCATGTCATATTTACTTTCAGTTATTATATTGTTCATGCATACTCGCTATGCTAGGATGTGACTGTTAGGCATGTGATTATTTTCATTGGTGTGCGGAATGGGAAGGGCCTGGGGTCTGGGATCATTCCTCACACTAGCACCTTTTCATATCACTTCTATCCTAGCATGCTTGGTGCGGGTAGGGTATCAGGGGGAGGAAGTGGCATTGTAGTCTCTGGCCTGACCACTAGACTCTAGCTCTATCTCTATGCCGTAGGGAGCTGTGCTGGGATAGGGCCTACTGTGATGACATATAGGATTGGTTAGTTACGAGCCCAGTTTGTAAGCCCTCGCCAATAGGGGCTTACGTGTCAGTATGGGTAGGGCATTAGGGGAAGTGTTGGTGGTGTTTGATACGGACGCTTTAGCTTTATCTCTATTCCATGGTGGGTGCATGTGGGACGACAGTGGTGTTTGATCTATTGGGCGGCTTCACACACTCGTGTTTAGAGGTGCGGTGGCCGCCAATCCTTTCTATAGCACATTGCAAACTTAAAACCAGACCATAATGTGAATGTTATTCATGCATGATGTGTGTTATATTGTCTGATTTTCTTACTGAGCTAAGTTGTGAGCTCACCCTTGTGTACACACTATTTTTAGATGTTGATGCAGGTTACACTGTGGAGGACTATGTGGATGCTCCAATATATGGAAGATTTGCTGCCTTGGAAGTGCAAGCAGGGGAGGACGAGCATGACGCTTAATGCGAGTGCCCTTTCTACGTGTACCTCTAGGATATTTATTTGTTTATTTTATTATTTTCAGTTGGATTTACAAATGATGTAAGGATAATTATTTACGTTCTGGTGTTTTGAATAATTAAATATTTTATTTAAATTATCAATAGAGGTACTCAGTTCATTTAATTGAAGACTTTGGTTGTATTTTATTATATTCTGATTATGGTTATGTGCAATGGTTTGTATGAGTGGATACGGTCTTATTGAGATCCTGGTGTGAACCGTTGGTTCAGTGACGGTTCACTCACACTTCTGGTTCAGTCGGAATTGGAAACTTGTCTAAAGGAGGAATGGTTGGTTTGCCGCTCTTCAGACGAGTGACCCTCCGAGTAGAGGTGCTGGCTGGTCGGCTTCTCTCCACCGCTTCAAAGGAGCTGTGTTCGGGGGCTTGTTCAGAAGGATGTTCAGAGGCTTGTTCAAAAGGGTGTTCAGAGGCAGATGGCACAACCTCCGAAGACCTAGGAGGGTCTACGGCACTAACTGATCCTTCTGACTCAGTAGCCTTCGAGTCAAATTCTAGACTTACTGAATCCCTGGGTCTTTTTCTCTTGGGTGGGTTTTTCTTAGTAAAGGATGCACCACCCTTGGTGATGGAACTCAAAGATTCGTCTGAAGATGAAGTTCTATACCGGGCCATGGTATCTTTCCTACTCACACTCCCTCTCATGGTGGGATTGACACTACTAGAGGAAGAAGAACTTAAAAGCATACACAAAGGAGGAAAAAGTGAAGAGCAAGGAGAGGAAGACTTACTGATTAAGAAGGAAGCAAGGAGATGCATGAAAAAATCAAAGGTTGAGAGAGCTTCCGACCCGACGTTGCTTGCTCAAGCTGCTAATCATCTAAATGGTCAAACTGAGGGCGAGAGCGGTGTTTATAGGTCTTGGAATCTGAAACGGCTTGAGTAACACTCATCCAAACGTTGCCACCGTAGTGGCTAGGGGTCTGCCATGTCGAGTGGGACATGATAGGATGACGTCAGCCCCTCATAACGGCTCTGCCCGTTGCTTTATGGCACGTATTCTCAAGTTGCATCGGTTCGTTTCTAGCCATTAAATGAGACTGAAGGTCTACAAATGTCGAGATCAACGGTAAGGCACGCTTGACATTTTGTGCTCGTGACGCCTCACGTTTTACATCCTAACGGCTAGTGGAGACAACTAGCTCTAACTATGGATGCTTGGTAATGAGTCCTGCTTGCATTAGAGGCCGACGTTAGGCCGATTAAAGGACTCCTGCCGCACACCTTCTAGTACGCACGCCCTC
Source organism: Protea cynaroides (assembly GCA_028583415.1). NCBI lineage: Eukaryota > Viridiplantae > Streptophyta > Magnoliopsida > Proteales > Proteaceae > Protea > Protea cynaroides. Next base: position 9,944,775 of record CM053268.1, on the reverse strand, counting down.
ATGCGTAAGTTGTAGCCATCCATTGTGAAGTGACGGATCTGGAGATGTTTGCCCTATCGAATCCCTTGTAATCGACAGCGCAAGGGGCAACTGTTGGGGGGGGGGGGAAATACCACCCAATAAAAACCTCACACGTGGCATCCTAAACTGTCTAGGCCGACCAGGCTCGATAAAGTGGTGCTCGACCTTGTCCACTCAGAGGCATATTCCCATCCGAGTATGTCTCCTGGACTGAGGTCCAGTCCTATCAGGACACGATGCCTGATCGGAGGTATAATCCTACCGGGGTATGTCTCCCGGTCAAAGTCCAGAGTTCAAAGGCGATTAGCTTACGTCGTAAGAGTCCTTCTCCTATTACAATACGATGTCGACCATTACGGCCATATGACCACTCATATGGTAACACCTGTACCCTTATCTCCACCGACCTAGCTTCATTGGCTACAGTCTCCTATTCCTACTCCGAGTCTATGACCTGGGCATCCCACAACGCAACACCTGACAGTCCTATTGGCGAACTACCTTGCAGAGTCCTGGTACCTCCTGTAAGCACCCCATTTTTGCCATCCCAGCTAAACAAAGTCCTGTGGGCGTGTGGACAACAAAAGGAGAAAGATGATCGAAAGTTTGGATTTTTGACTGTGAATTTGAGAAAGTTTTCAATGGGTCTATGAATTTGAGGAAGTTTTCAATGGGTCACAGAGGTCATGGGTTATAATTCTGCATGGATGCATAGGTCATAGAATTATCTTCGAAATGAGACCAGAATTGCTCAATTCTGATATCAAATGAAGAAGATATGATCATTTTAGTCGAATGATACATATAAGGGAGGCTTCTGAAATTATTATAAATAATAATAATCCCAGGGGCCTTCATGCAAATTATCCTAAGTCGGATTGTTTGAATTTCAAATCATCATATCTTGATCATCCGACATCGGATTCAGATGATTCCAAGACCATTATTCTTCATTCATGATGTTCTACAAAGTGGACGTAAAAAAATCCCGGGTAGAAGTCACCAGTGGGTCCCATGCAAGCTTGCATGCAAAGTTATCGTTAGAACTTCAAAGCTTCATATCTTTTTCGTTCCACGTCGGATTCAGATGATTCCAAGGCCACTATTCTTCATTCATGATGTTCTACAAAGTGGACATAATGGATTTCAGACAAGAAGTCTCTGAGGAGTCTCATGCGAAATGGTTAGATAAATTATCGATAATTGGCCCGCTTAAACTTCAAAAATTCATAGGTTGGCCATTTCATTTCCAAATGAGATGATTCAAGCTCCAATATTCCTTATTTTTAATGTTCTACAAAGTAAACGTAGAAAATTTAGAACAGATGCTATCAGAAAATTCCATATGGAAGGGTGATAGAAATGGACTATGAAATATCAACCTTAGTCCAAACCAGCTTAATCCAGCTTAGTCTAACTTAGTTCGGCCCAGCTCAGACCAATCCAGACCAAGTTATGTCAGTCCATAAGCATGCATTTCTTTTATATATGTATAATGTATAATATATTATTGTATATAATACATATATATATCTTATGGATATATTATATGTATTAATACATTTATATATATATATATATATATAGATATATAATATAATATATATATATTATTATATTAATATTTTATATATATATATATATATATATATATATTTAATATATTTATATATATATATATATATATAGATATACATATCTTATGAATATATTATATGTATTAATACAGTTATATATATATATATAGATATATGTATGTATTAGGAAAGAGAGAGGAAAGTGAGGCCGTCGAAAGAAAGAGAAAAGAGAGGCCATAGGAAAGAGAATGGGAGAAAGAAAAAAGGAAAGAGAGAAAAATAAAAGAAAAAAGAAAAGAAAAAAAAAGGGGGAAAGATTCCCCTTCACGTTTTCTAGAAAGAAAACGTGAAAGAGAGAGAGGAGAAAGAAAGAAAGAAAAAAGGAAGGAAAAAAAAAGAAAAAAATAAAAAAGAAAAAAAAAAGAAAAAAAAAAAAAAGAAAAAATGTTTTCTAAGAAAGAAAACGTGAAAAGAGAGGGAGAAAAGAAAAAAGGAAGGAAGAGAAGGAAGAAGAAAAGGAAAGAAGGAAGAAAGGAAAGAGAGAAAGATTTTTTCTAGAAGAAGGAAGGAGAGAAAGGAAAGAGAGAAGGGGTTTTTTAGAAGAAAAATGAGAAAAAGGAAAGAAAGGAAGAAGAAAAAACGTGGGAAGGAAGAAAAGAAAGGAAAGAAGAAAAAATGAAAAAAAAAAGATTTTCTAGAAAAAAGAAGAAAAAGAAGGAAGAGATAAGAAGGAAAGAGGAGGAGAGGATTTTCTAGAAGAGGGAGAGATAGAGAACGTGTGCATGGAGAAGGAGAAGAGAAAAAGGAAGGAAAAGAAGAAAGGAAAGAAGAAAAAGGAAGAAAAAAAAGATTTTCTAGAAAAAAGAAGAAAGGAAAGAAGGATCTTCTAGAAAAGGAGAGAAAAATTATAAATAGGCAAGAGAAGAGAGAGGAAGGGTGGCTTTTTCCAGACCATAGAGAGAGGAGAACGTGGGTGAGGGAGAGAAAAATGTGAGTGAGAGAGAGAAAACGTGAAAGAGGGAGAAAGAAAGAGAGAGAAAAGAGAAAAGAAAGAAAAGAGAAGAAGAAAAGAGAGAAAGAAGCAGAAGAAAGGAGAAGGAGGATTCACATTCAAAGGGGGTTGATACAACCTCCAATCACCCTTCATCAACGATTTCGCTCAATTTGAGCCCAAGTTTAGTACTCTAAACAAATTTAGAGGTCGTTATAATGCTCGAATGCCAATTTTGCTTGGAAAAGGCTAATTTTCATGAAATCTCAATCATGAATGCTCTATTACATGCTTGTTAATGTTAGGATTCCTATGTCTAACATTTTTCATGAATTATAATTTGTCTAAGATATTCAATTATGAATTTTTTATTGATATACAATGATGTTTGATGTTTTTTGTAAATTTCATAAAGTGATTTTCTGATCTGAAAATTCCAGATTTAGGGTTCAAACTTAGGACGTACATCATATGTATTTTTTCTAAGATTTTGAAGCCCAAAATTTTATGGGAGTCTCTCTGATATGACATAAGACTACCCTAAAAATTTCGTTCCATTTGGAATTGGGGAAATATATCAAAAAATTTGTCTTTGACATTGTTATTTTTCTCAGATGTAATGCAATCCTCCATCGAAAAGTCTCTAGACAAAGGCCTTATGGCCATAATCAGAAAATCCACTTAACATGAACTTTTTAGACATGAAAGTCTTATAAAAAAATGGCACTGGTTTCATATTTTTTCCATTTTTTGTTGAATTGATATCAATTTTTAAGTGCATAGTGCTTTGATTTCAGATCTATCATGATGTACTGATTTGCATGATTGAAAAGAGTCATTTTTCACAAAGAAAATATACTGTTTTAACTTGTTTTTCTTAATAAAATTTTAGATCAGACAGTTATCTACATAGACATATGTCTGTATTTAATTTTCATTAAGAATAGAATTTTATTTGGAATTTATGGTGCAACTGGTCAAAAATCTGGAACAGACCTGACCAGTGTATTTGCCTGTACTTGGGGAATGTTTTCGACCTGCCTATGGTCTCTTTTAGGATTAGCTTCCTTGAGACAAAATGTTGGCCTCTGAGTCCTCTTTTCGAGGATATCTTTTAAGAATTTTTTGAGTAAGTACAATGCCCTATGTGCCCATTTTGGTCCAGCCTGACAAAACTGTCATCTTGCTGCGTGTTCGTTCCATCATGTTTTGATTGATTCTCATATGCTTTGGTTGTTTCTCACATGCCATATTTGATGCTATATTTGTTCACATGCTATGTTCGGATGCTCGTATGCATACACTACTATAATTGGAATGGTCACACTGCCATAATTGGAATGGTCACACTGCCATAATTGGAATGATCACACTGCCATAATTGGAATAATCACATTGCCATGATTGGAATGCTACACATGCTTATTGCCATATTTGTCTGCTACACTTGCTCACATGCTATATTGAATGATTACTAATATTTTGGATGCAAACTGCTATATTTGGAATACTACCATTGATATAGTTGGAATATTTTCATTTGCCATATTTGTCTTGGAAAGAGAAAAAATAAAAAAATAGCAATTAGGGCAAGATACACCCTGAAATAGAAAGAATTGAACAATTAGAGTAGGAAACCCTAAGATGGAAAGAAAAAAATAATTAGGGAAAGTGAAACCCTAAAAATAAAAAATAGCAATTAGGGCAAAATAAACCCTAGAATAAAGAGAATAATTATGGTATAAAACCCTAAAAAATGAAAATCACAATGAAAATGGATAGGAAACCCTAGAAACCTAAAAATGGAAACAATAAAAATGGTAGGAATTTAGGTCTCATCCCTAGATCCTATTGACAAAAATAGAAATAATTTGGTACACATCCCAAATAAAAATGGTAGGAATTTAGGTCTCATCCCTAGATCCTATTGATAAAAATAGAAAGAATTTGGTACACATCCCAAATAAAAATGGTAGGAATTTAGGTCTCATCCTTAGATCCTATTAAGAAAGATAAAAAGAATTTGGTACACATCCCAAATAAAAATGGTAGGAATTTAGGTCTCATCCCTAGATCCTATTAACAAAAATAGAAACAATAAAAATGATAGGAATTTAGGTCTCATCCCTAGATCCTATTGACAAAAATGAAAGGAATTTGGTACACATTCCAAATCCGACTCTCACAAATTTCGAACTACGTTGTACCTGATTTCTAGGGCACACCCTAGAATACGTAGGCAATTTGGGAATCCCAAATACGGTACAAAGCCACCCATCAACCATACATTCAGCATAAACTTCAACTTGAACAAAAAAAATCTAATTGAAGTACATGCATAAATCACTTTCATAATCTTTAATCACAAAACCCAATTCGAACTACGTTTTTGGACTTGATTTTCAGGATTGGAATACGTAGGCAGTTTGAGATGTCTTACACATGTCAGATTCAGTCTAAGATGGAACCATCTTTGGTTCGGTTCACTGTATAATATTGTACATTACATTTGCTTGTTTATTTGCTTTAAAACATGATTGACTGAACCCTAAGTTAGAATAACTTAGCAACTTGGTTTAGGACATCCCCCATTGAACCCTAGTCATCCAGTTGACCAAGCACAGTTAAAATTAGAATTTAAAGAAAGTTTAGGAGGCCGATATTGATCGGGCGGTTTGGGTGCCTAACACCTTCCCATAACCGTACCCTGAATACTTATCCGATCTCTTGCAAACCAAAGAACCGATACATTGGGTCACGAGTCAATAGAAGTCTTACCTTAGGGTGAGGCTACATTTTTAGAGGTCCTAGACCTTAATCTAGGTGGCGACTCCAACAATACAATCTATCTTCATCGATACGGATACACATCCATCCCGAGGAGGATCACGTCGATTTCCCATTGTCCTCACACCTCCATGCTTTGTCCCAATCCCTATAAGTAAAGGGCAATCCCCTTGGGTAAATTATCTCACTATTCACCCATTTACTCGTTCTTTTTCTCCTATGCTCAAGCTCTTTCTACGTTCCCCTCTTTCTTTAAACTAGAGATAGCTTCCGGCTATCTCTTAACTGTTTACTTAGGGAATCTGACTTAGGCATCGGAGTGTACCCAGGGTTTAGTCACCCAACTCCCTTGTCTAATCTCTGTGATTGCAGGTTAATCGGGTCATAGATCGATAGGAGATTTTCAACTGTAACAATACCTAAACTTTTGGTGACTATCTGGGCCCACAAAGGAGGCTTTCGTGACCTCTGTGGAGCTACCATTCTATCACTCCTGCCTACTCCACTACCTTGTTCGGACCCAGAATAGGGTTAAAAATCTGACAACGGATGGGCCGTAAGTGGGCTTCGCCCTTACCAGTTGGCCTCCCTTTTGTCTAACCACTCGTGCCATTAAGTCAGCTATAACATAAAAATCGATGGTTATCCTCCCAACTGATGTCAACAAACAATGAAATTAGGTCTGACCGAACTGGGTTTTCATTGGATTAGGTTTTCTTTTCTTTATTTTTTTTAAATGGTATTTCACTGGTATATTTGTTCTCCTAAGTGATAAAAGGTAAATCTTTTTCATATACGATCGTCTGTATATATAATGGTCGTATTTTTCATTATCGGATAAAGAAGGATAATCTCAAAATTATCCTTCCCTATCAAATGAGGTCTTGACACCTGATATCTCAATCATGTGCATATATTGTACCAAAACTATCCCAAAAAAAAATTTATGTAGAGAAAATTTCACCCACCCCATTATGTATACTCATAATTCAACCACTCCCATCGTGACCCATAATGTCAGCCACCTCCCCTAATTGTTAAGTTCTCTAATCGAAAAAATTGAAAAGTCTATTTTACTCTTATAGTAAAAAGATTAAACTTTTCTTTTAAAAAAATAAAATAAAAAAGGTGGAAGGAACCGCCATTAACAAAACACAATAACCTCATCCAAACCAAGCAGAGAGAGGGAGAGAGAATTAAAAGAAAAGACATTATTAGAAAGAAGTACAGTGGAATGAGGTTTCTTTTGGTGGCTTCTATCTTTCTTTTATGATTTGGATTTCTGCAACACAGACGCAATATAAGGGGAATCATAATGATCTAATGAGACTATGATTCCTTTTTAGAGTCTGGTAAAGGGGAGTCAAAATAATCTAATGGTAAGAGTTGACTCAATTCCATCGTAGAGCCAATCCCTCTGTTGTATGTTGGTGTAAACTTGAGTAAGGACAGCCATTAAATCAGTCTTGAACATGGAAACCTTGTAATTTCAACCCCAATCAAGGACTGGATATTAGATTTATGTGGGCTTAATTAATTACCTAAACCAGTTATTCAGTGGGAGTTAAATTAACACGGTCGAACAGGTTTAATTGGTTTGTCACATGGTATGAGGTAGGTTTAACAACCCTAATTCTATTGTGGGAAGGGTATTAGGGTTATGTCAGTATTCTTTAAATACTCGGTTAAAGTCCCTACAGCCATAGTTAGTCAAGTTCTCTCTGCACCCATTAGCAAGAGACATTAGAATATCCTCTAGAGGCTGTGGAAGATTGTAACCGAAAGATTTTGATCAAAACTTGGAGCGTCTTGGAGCGTATGGGAATCAATCTCTTCAAATAAGTTTATCTTTATGATTCATAGTTAATGACTTTTTCATTCTGTTCTATGGTTCATATATGGATTGTGATGGGTTTGGTTGAAACCCTAATCACAATAATTATCTAATAGTTGGTATCAGAGCGAACCATATAGAGCTAGAATCGATGGTTGAACATTGTAAAGACCTACCCATTAGATTTGAATGAATATAAAAGAAAAATTTTGGTTTTTGGATCGGATCTATCAGAGTTTCCCACCAACAAAAATTTTTCGATCGACAAAATAGATCATGATATATGTCATTGGAAAGAGCAAGAAAAGATGGTGCCGACGATATAAAAATCATCAACCCTGGCCATTGGACTCGCCGCCACTCACCAACAACAGAAACGAGTACATCTCACTCGCAGGGAAAGTTTATAAAAAAAATTCTGATGGCGTCAATTCATCGCCAAGTTAACCCGGCGATGAATCGAGAACCCTAATGCTTAATCGGCGGGTCAACTCCGTATTGGTTAACCCGATCTAGGCTGACTCAAAATTGGCCAGATTGGCTTGGATTTCAGGGTCGAATCCAAACCGGCCAGCCAGAGCTGGGGTTCAGGGCCAACCCAGCCCTCCAGAACCAATTGGCGCACGTATGGGTAAACACATGCGACCCGGACCCAAGCCCTTTGACCACCCGAAGACCCAATCAACAGGCCTTATGGGTCAACCCAGGAAACCAGAATACTTGACCCAGGGGGGCCGACCAGAAAACCCAATATTTTAACCCGAGGATCCGACTTTATTGAACTAGGTTGAGTCAGTGGTCGAATCAATGAACCGACTCGGTGGTTCATACCGGTCAGACCATGTGGTTCAGTTTGAGGCATCTTAACAAAAAAAAATTTTGAGATATTTGGTTTGGTTCAAATCGAGCCAAGCCGATCTTAGGCAGACCAACTCAAACCGAGCCGATCGAACCCAACTAAACCTGAAAGGGTTCTTAAGGGCCTGTTTGGCTACTATCTTTTAATAAAAGGACATTAATCCACACATGTGGGCGCTTGGGAGGTCCATTTGGACCACATTTTTTTTGCGTTATACTAAATATTTTATGCTCTTCATTTTAGTATATAGTTTGGTATATTTTGATACATTGAAAAACATGTTTTTCTAAAATAATGCCCTTTTGGAGCCTAGTTTATAGTTTTTCTATAGATTTTTCTTAAATTTATCATTCCAAATTGATCATTGAGCTAATGTGCATATTTATATGCATGTTTAGACTTGTAAAGTATTTTAAAGCATTCATAGTTAAATAAATATCCCACATGAGTTATAAGTTGGGATTTATTCATATCATGGTGGAACTTGGTGTTACCACCAAAGTGGCAATCTTGTTTCATTATGATATATTCAAATTTAAGGGTCTGTGCTTTGTAAATGTTTTAAAAAATGACAGTGTTCACCCAAATGTGACATTGTCCAAGTTTATTTAAATTAAGATTTGTAACTGTTGTGTAAGGATTTTGGTGTGATCACCAAAGTGACAACTTTGGTTCTATCATAATATGCTCAAATCTAATATTTGTGTATTTACAAGCTACAACAAAGAAGTACAGTGCTCACCCAAAAATGACACTGACATAAACTCTCATTTTTATGGATGCAGCAAAGAGCGGTACTGTCCACCCAAAGGTGGCGTTGTCAAAGATTATAAGGAACTCATGTACATGGTTGAAGGATCTTGGCTTTAGGGGTTTCATCTATCCAAAGGTGGTGAGATTTCTGGGAGTCATTATCTCTTCACAGTTATTACACAGTTATCGAGATGATCAATGTATATTTTGTCCCCAAGGATGAGTGTGTAGCCTGATTTACTTTCACATAAATGATTTGCCTACATATGTTTAAATTGTAGGTGTTGTACTTGATGTGAATTACTCATGTGTGCCTCATTGTTTGAGTTGTTATCATGATTGTTAATTTACAAAGAAGTGATATGAAAATATTAAAAACTAATCTAAGATTACTTGACCTAATTGTATTCTTTTGAGAAATATTTTCTGCCTATATAGTGTTCTTTCCTTGATGTCTTGTGCGGTAGCATTCAAATGGAATTCGTTATAAATGAAATTATCTGAGAGAAATTCAAGGAAAATTTGATAATTCTAAAATAAAAAGGGGAGAGATAGTTTAATGACTTAGCTCACTAAATATCAGTTATGATAGGTAATGATAATGTGAGGGTGAAATGGAGCTTGATTAATTTCATCTATACTTGCTAAAAAAGGATCCTAAGACTGAGTAAAAATATTTCATGGTTGAAAAATAATTAATTTTCTTAATTTTATTAGATGTTTGAGTAGCCAAATATCAAGGAATCAGTGGGAGTCTCTTGATATGCTTAATCAGTGAGAGACTTTTTATGTTTATGTTCTAACATTATTTGTTTGTGTTTGATTGTGTTGCTCATGGTTTGATAGACACAGTTTTATAACCATGATTTTAATAATTTAGCATTTACATTATTACTATTTTTCTTACATAGTTATATGTGTTTGACATGTAAAAGAGTTTAGGCAATATTCAGTCGGTGTATCAAGGCAGTATTCAGCCAAGGTTACTGAGACAATATTTAGCCAAGGTGTACAAGATGATATTTAACCAGAAAGTATAAGACAGTATTTAGCCAAAAGATAAAGGCGGTGTCTAGTTAAAGTATGGTATTATATTTTTAGATTATTTAAATATCATATTTTGTTGCCTATAAAGGTTTTGGGGCCACTTTGATTAAGGATCTTTAATCAAGTTTAGACTCGTATGAGAATTTACTTTCATGCATTATCTTAACAATTCATGTATTGAGTAGACATCTGTTGTGGCTGACAGAAAATCGTACACCGTATATTGAGGTGTATTATCCGTTGTTTGCATTGGTAAACTTGATGGATGGATCAAAATAAGTGATGATTTAGTGTGTTGGATTCCATGGTCACACAGATTGATGATGGTTTTGTAATTAATGTAGTCCAAGTGGGATATTGTTAAATTTATGTGGGCTTAATTAATTACCTTAATCAGTTATTCAATGGGGGTCTAATTCGATAGAACCAGTTTGGTTTGACTCATCACATGGTAAGAGGTATGTTTGATAACCTAATTCTATTGTGGAAATGGTATTAGGGTTATGTTAGTATTCTATAAATACTCAGTTAGAGTCTCCACAGCCACAGTTAGTCAAGTTCTCTCTGCACCCATTAGCAAGAGACATCAGGATATCCTCTAGAGGCTGTGTAAGACTGTAACCGAGAGATTTTGATCCAAGCTTGGAGCGTCCTAAAGCGTACAAGAATCGATCTCTTCAAACAAGTATGTCTTTATGATTCATAGTTAATGATTTCTCCATTGTGTTCTATGATTCATGTATGGACTGGGATGAGTTTGGTTGAAACTCTAATTACAATAATTATCTAACACTGGAAACAAAGCCGGCTCAAAATGTGTGTGTGTGTGTGTGTGTGTGTGTGTGTGTGTGAGAGAGAGAGGGAGTACCATTTTTTATACTACAACTCTTGATTTTTTCAATTGCTTTTGTGGTCTTGAACATAATTTAAAAAGATGATTCTAATGTTCTCCCTTTTATACAGCTCTTTTTCTTGTCATCCGATCCATAATAATCGTTCGATCTTTAGAGAATCCCAACTTGAGCTTTGAGGAAGATGATGTAATCTGCAATTTCTTTAAACTATCGATCAGCTTTTATCTTTTCGTTCCTTGCAAGAATCCAATTTTTGAGAGCTTCTAGTTTGGCTAAGATACCGAGCTCTACTCTTCTGCCATTACGGACATTTCTCAACCTTCTCCGACATCTACAAAGGCTTGTCTTTGTTTGTCGACTCAAGCTTCATTACTTTGTTTTCCATTTCTTGACGAAGCTTCTTGGCCTTGAACTCATGGAATAGGGAGTAAGGATCTGTGAAAGAATCACTCTTGGCTTCAACTAAAAAGTGATTAGCCTGGAAAGAAACCAAAATGAAAAATCGGAGACGATGAAGACAATACCTGATAGAGAAAATGAGTGAAGTCAAAGGTAATATTGTTATTAAAAACATAAGTGACAATACACTTCATCACCTAATAAACTGTTAGGGTATAGTTGATACTTAATTTCCAAATTAAAGAATCTAATTGACATTATGAATCAAGATGGATGGTAATTGAATTATGAATATACCACAGGAGATGGATGAAAATTTCCCTTTTTTTTAATTGTCTGGGCTAAACAGGCCCAAGTCCCAAATAGATGGTTCTTTCATGGTTTACTGGTTCTGCAGCCGAGACGGTCCAATTCATTGAGTAATATTGAGATTGATATTATTAGTCAACATATCTCAACATTTAGACCGGTTCAATCCCATCAATCTGAACCGTTCAAAATAATAAATAAGAAGGGGCAAAATAGTTATTTTCTTTTTGGTAAGAGCATAATAGTTATTTCACGGAAGGAAGACAACCACATTGCCTAGGACTTTAAGAGAAAGGGAAAACGTGGTGTCCACGTGCCAACTCTTTCGGAGGAAATTATGGATTTGGAGCGCGATTTTCTCTTTGAAATTCTAGAAATTTTCAAAGTTTTAATTCTTGGAAAATAAAAATAGCTAATAAACAGCTTTACTTCAGTGGCATTTTTTGTAAATAAATAGGGAAGAAGGGACAAAATAAGTGGGTGTTTACGATAGCCACTTGACATTTCCTTCTCGGAAACCGTAACGAACTGGGGGCGAGTGGCATGTCATGCATGGTGATGGGTTATGGTGGGAGCGTCATGCATCATATATGGCATGGCCAGTTTTATGACCATATCAGCTCAGCTGTTTCTTTTTTCCTTGTTTATTATTCACATTTTTTATTTCCAATTTGACCGCTCCGAGACGAGGACTGTTGAGACTGGAATCAGTGAATCACAGAGAAGAGAGGGAGACTGAAAGTAAATAAAAGGGGGGCTTCACAGAGGATGAGAGAGAGACTGAAAGGAAATAAAAGGCTCTCACAGAGATGACTGATAGAGATTAGTAACAGAGAGAGAAGAACAATTGAGGTATTTTAAGTAATTTTGGTTTTTTATAGAGAGAGATTTGTGTAGATTTGTCTGTCTATTTCGTTGTTATTCTTTCTGAAAGATTATTTCACACGTCTGCGGAAAATCGAAAATAACTCGATACGATTTTGTCATATTCTGGTTGTGAAATCGTGGCCATTGATTCGTAATCCTCTTCTGTGCTTTCTTCTTTTGATCTTTCTGTTCTTTTGGTCCTCTGGCGTTCTTTTTATGCTCCTATGTTTCTTCTTTCAGGTTCTCTTTCTCCGTTGGAAATCGGAAGAGCGAAGAGAGATATTTACAGTGGTGGATTTGAGGATTTATGTCGGCTAGTTTTGGTCTGTTGATTGGTGTTCTGGAGAAGCTCTGGCTTTCATCTTGTTCTTCTCAATCTCATCTTTTCGCAAGCCTTCTTACTTTCTTCTATTGTTTCTGCTTCTGCTCACCTTGCATGAGACCTTGCCTCCTCTGGTTGAGGAGGCAAGAGGGGTCGCAAAAGGGTTCAATGCGATTGAGATCAAAACGGTATGTCCGTTTCTAGATGGGTTCTTAATGGTTTCTATTAATGGCTTTTGTTAAGGGTTTAATGGTTTTTAGTGTTTGTGGGTTTTGCAGGATTTTTTCTGGAGCCGAATGCTTTGGGGGTTTTCATACAAACTGGTTTTTACAAGTTTCTTGGGGTTCTTCCTTGACACGAGCGAAACTGTTTTTCGGAGAGAGATTTTAGAAATGACAGGACGTGAGAGGAAGCTACTGAATCAAGATAAGGTCTCCAAGCAAATCGAAAACAAAACCATGAGAAAGATCCGTATTATTTGCTACGATCCTGACGCGACAGATTCTTCTTCTAGTGAAGATGAAAGGACGAGGACGAGTTCTGATAACAGGAATGACATGTCGGGGCTAAAGCGTCGTCTTGTTCAAGAGATTCGTGTTCCGTTTTCTTCATGTGGATCCTCTTCTTATGAGATTGAGAACTCTTCTCAAGACAGCAATTATGGCGCCAAAAACCCCAGTTCTAGAATCACCAAAAACCCTAGCAGAAAGGTTCTAAAGAGGAATCCCAGATCTAGCTCTAAGTACAGAGGAGTTCGACAGAGGAGATGGGGTAAGTGGGCTGCTGAGATTCGTGACCCTCTTCGAGGTGTTCGAGTCTGGTTAGGTACATATGAGACTGCAGAAGAAGCTGCTAGAGCTTATGAAGATGCTGCTAAGAGACTTGAGTTGGAGAGTATCAGTGTCTCAAACAAGAGCAACAATGTTTTATTTGCACAGAAGACTAGGAAGATCAACGCAGTTTATAATTCTTCTGTAGTGGGTTCTTTGTCACAATCTCAGTGTCAGCCCTGCATTTCTGAAGATTCTGAGATTCTGTTTTCTCATTCATCTCCATCTTCTGTGCTTGATATCTCTACATCTGTTTCCAATGTAGTGGACTGTCCAACCACAGAGGATGATTATCATTCAAAGCGAATTATGGAGCCACCAGTTCATCACCAACTTCAGTATCAAGATACTCCAGATAATAAGAAGGATTCATTGACAGCCATAACAGGGCAAGAGACGATGGATCTTGATTTTGATTCATTTCTCATCCAAGATTTGCAGGCGTTTGGTGATTTTAGTGACTTTGGTGATTTCCCATTGTTTGGGTTTGAACATGATGCTCCAAAAGATCTTACAAATTTCGACTTCGATCTTGACGCTGAAGCACTGGCTTGGATTAATGAATCGTTGAATATTGTCTGTCCTTAAGAATTTCTATTTATGAGTAGAGTGTTGTCAGGTAAGTTTTGCAGATATAGGATTTTTAGTATTATATTTGATAGAAATAGCTTTTATTTTTTCTAAATTTGCGGTATGTGAACATGTTCTCAAGAACATGAAGTTCAGTTCTTGAGATACTGATTTTGGGATTTGAGTTTGTTCATTCGTCCATAGAAGAAAAAAGTTTTTGGTTATCAGATTACGAAGAGTTCCTGGGTTTTCCTGTGCTATTGGAGCCGTCCAAGATTCAACTCTCATTATTAATATTAGAAATTTAAATTTCATTTATGTTTTAATCATTTTTAGGTATTTCTCTGTTTTATATTTGGTATTCTTGACTTTGGATGACTTTCTAAGATAATTCCTACATGCTTGTACCTGACTGTGAGGAATGAGACGCTGAGTTTACTTTCGTGAAAGAGGAGGATGTTGAAAGTTGGAATTCTATATTCTTTTTGGTTGTGGTTTTTCAGTCTTTTTCAATGGAATATCCCACCAAGATCAAGTGATAAGAGATTTTAATCCTCATGTCTAATGAATTGGTATACGTCCACAGTGAATGACATTTAGAAGATTTTTCTTGTGTCAACCTTGATATTTCTTGTGTCAACATTGATGGTAATGAATGCACAACCAAGAGAAAGAACGAAGATCAAACAAATATACTAATACAGGATTTGTTGTGGTTCAGCATTCAAATCAGAATGTCTCCCTCCACCACAGAGAAATAGAGATTCTTTATTGTCAAAAAAGTTCTCTACAATTCTCTTGACTTAACAAAGTCTTCTCTTTGTTTATATATTACCTAGGTTTTTCCACACAGAGACAATATATAGGAAAACTTAGAAATCCTAATCCCACAACAATTATAAGTTTAATCCGTATATGTAATAGAATCATACTTTAATACAAATATTATCCATTATAATTACGTTGGATCTCACACAATATAAGATACCAACCCAACAAACATGAGGACATGAGAAGATTTGAATTTGTATTGGGTGAAACCGATACAAATCGAAATATCAAATCTAGGGTTTTCAATGGAGCCGATCCATTAGCAATCCGACTCTTAAACCCCGGCCTCTGAATGAGTGGAATTCCTTAGTAGACAGTCACGTCTTGGTGTTTCTTCGGTAGTGAGGCAGAAGTGGCAGAGAAGATTTTAATTACTCAAAGTGTATCAAGATGTCTTCACTAGTCTAAGATGTCTTCACTAGTCTAAGATGTCTTCACTAGTCTGAAGCACTTTGGGTGATTAAGATCTCATTATTACTTCGTGGTCATGTCAAATGAGGTTATGTATGTTTTTAAAAGTTGTAGAGGGTGAATCGATCAATCAGAGGGTGAATCGATCATTGTTACTTCGTGGTCATGTCAAATGAGGTTATGTATGTTTTTAAAAGTTGTAGAGGGTGAATCGATCAATCAGAGGGTGAATCGATCAATCAGAGATGATGACGGTGGCAATGCCATTTGATTGACGCAAAAAAAAATTTCCCTCCTAAATATATCCCTTGTATGTTGTAGAACTGTAACGGTGTGTGCAAAAAAGAATCAGATGTCAATGGCGGCCAATGGTCATTAACACATCCTTGGATGACACTGTTTATTCCAGGGAAGTTTGAAGTCGCTTTTCTGTATTGGTAGTGCTCAATGGCGAATGGGCCCCCAAAATCATGGAAGATACAATAAAGTCCAAATCTTGCTCAAGTCCAGTTTACGTGCTTGTCATGATGGTTACTTGAGCTCTAAAAATCCCTCTCCAATGGTCCACCCAAAAGGAATTTGGTATTTTTTTATACAGGAAGAGATTCTCTAGTTTTTACTTCTTAAAGCAAGCAGAGAAAGTAACGGATGCAGAGGCGGGAAGGGGCATTACCATCATTTTTCATTAGGAATGGGTTTTGCACTCTCATTTATGGATCCAAATCGTTTTATCCCAGTAGTTCAGGAGGAGGCCCCCCCCAGGGAGTTGGCCGCGGGGGGGGGGGCCCCCCCCCCCCCCCGCGAGCCGATAAGTCGAGCCGACAAGGGAGTGTCGACTCTAATGGAAAGGTTGGCTTCATCCGACCGCCACGCGGCGATCATCCACTGAGTCGCCGCTCCTCCTCCCTAATATACCGGGAGGAGACGATTTGAATCCCCCATTTGTATAGCCGTATAGGGGTGGAGGAGGGTGGATCCGCATCTTATCCTCCCAGTGGTTTTGGGAGGACAGTGGCAACCTGTCCTGGATGACCGCCACGTGGTTCTCAGTAAATCCGAGACCCACGTCCGAGCCGACACCCAGCCGACAAACCGAGCCGACAGGGGTTGTCGGCTCAGACGTGGGTCTCAGATTCAACCGAGACCCATGTGGCAGCCATCTGACATAGGTTGCTGCGTCCTCCCAAAATCACTGGGAGGAGACGATGTGCATCCGGAGGAGGGTTTGTACAGTTTTGATGGTGGATGTCAGTATACCATGTTATGACATACCATGTTATGTCATGACGTGCCATACTTCGTTTGCCTGATCAGAAATATTTGCACGTGGATGCTCTCCGGCGGCTGGGCCCATCCTGTGAATCTAGAGGCCTTTGGATCTCTCCTTGGTTGGCCCAGCCGCTGGAGAGGATCGAAGTTTGAAATATTTTTGCTCTTTTGTATTTAGGTTAGGACAAGTTTTATTGATCGTGGGATTAGGTATCTGATTCCATGGTCTATGGACATTCATTGGCCATAAAGGATAATAGTATAATACTCACCCCAATTTATGAATTGTTTATAATACTTCCCATTTCGGTCCATGCGGGCGTCAATTTCTATGGTCTACCTCTTCGGTCAAGTTAAGAAAATACTTACTTCTCTAGAAGTTGCACCGTTTGTCCACTAAGCCAAATGAAGCCTTGTGGTCTTATCGTAATCTTTGATTAAATGCTTTCTATGTTGGTTAATCATGAGGAAAAAGATATCCTCCTATTTTCTAATTCTTTAATCTTTAATCAATGACGGGTAGATTTATAAGTCATTATTCAGAGATTGGAGTTCATTAGGCACACATATCGATATATTGATATACGTGCCAAATAAACTTCAGTCACTGAATCATAATTGAAACCCCTCCAAATATGGGAGAAGATCTGATCCCTTATATACGGACAAATATGGCGGGATAAAATGTTTATAAAAAGTAGACTCATATGTCCCTTTGTTCTGTATCAAGTTTTGATTTTCAATCAGAGTTAGTCTAAGTGATAATTTTTTTTTTTTACAAAATGTTTAAGTGATAAATATATCTTTCAAACATTTAGGACTACCAAGAGAATGCATGAGAATAAATGGAGGGTATTAATTATATAATTCAATTTAAGTAAGAAATTTGGCAAATGGTTAATTCCAATCATTCTCTAGATATCCAATGGTCATGATTGCCATGTCAATAATCCACATGGCACAACCCCAGTCAACCATAGATACTCTTAAGGGTGTCAAAATGATACTGAATCTGTTGAGCTTTGTATCCTACTATTTATATCGAAACCGATAAATCAATTAATAAATGGTACAGTAATGATTCTAAAATTGGGTATCATTTAATTAAATGGTACGTTATAATTTTATATCGACTAATCAACGATATACCATTTAATTGGTACCGTGTATACTGTTTAGTCCTGAATGATGGTTTAAGCATGAATACCTCATCTCAATTCGCACGGATGAATGATTCAATAATTAGTAACTAGAGTTTCGTGAACTATTTTAATCGTATGTTTAAATACTTGTGTTACACCATAAATTATTCTAATTATATTTTTTGAATACTTATATTATTTGGTTTATTTCAATATTCTTGATGATATCACATCTAGGGGTACAAGTTTTACCTTGACGACCCGAATCCGCCCAAGCCTGCCCTGAACCCTGACAGGGTTGAACCCGGCCCAAATCCTAATAGGGTTGGGTTAGGGTTTAATTTTATATGAACCCTGGCAGGGTTGGGCTGGATTAGGGTTGACCCCCTGGGTTGAACCCGCCCCAACCCGACCCTGTATATATTTGAATATATATATATATATATATATATATATATATATATATATATATAATATATATATATATATATATATATATATATATATATATATATAAACCCTAAAACTAAACCTAACCTAAACCGCATCTCAGACTCAATTCTCATTTCTCACGGCTAAGACGGCTTCACAGAAATCAGAATCACATTAGCATTCCCCTCTTCTCTCAATCTCGCTCGAACGAACAAACAAATGAAACCCTAAGGCTAAGATTTACGGCACTCCTTCATCTCTTCTCTTAGTCTCCCTCTCAAACGAAACAGCACCTTCAGGCTTCATCTCTTCTCTCAATCTCCCCCTCTCAAACGAAACCCTCAGTCACTCAATCTCTCATTCTCTCCAATTCTCTCGACTATCTCTCTCTCGACTCTCTCTCATGATTCTCTCTGATTTTCTGATTAGTTGCTAACTTGCTATTGTCAAGATTTTGAATCGGATACCAAGTAAGTTACCTACAACAAGGTCTTTTTAAATTATCTAAAATATACATATATTGCTAATGCTGATCATTATGTTGGACAAACAAGAAAATGAAGCTTCAATAGTCCAACCCTGAATCAGGGTCAATATCAGGGTCAATCAGGGTCAATCTAACCCTGAATCAGGGTCAATATCAGGGTTGACCCGGCCCAACCCGACCCTGTCAGGGTCAATCAGGGCAGGTTAGGGTTAGGCCCAACCCTATTATGGTCAGGGTTAGGGTTGTACATTTTCTGACCCTGGCAGGGTTGGGCTGGGTTAGGGTTAAGTTTCAATAGTCAGGTTTGGGGTTAGGGTTTTGAAAAATCCAATCCAACCCGGCCCTGTTGCAGCCCTAATCACATCTGATTTCCTTCTATTGTAATTGTATTGGTGGATAAATGCCATTTTTTTTTTCAACTGAGTAAAAATTCGTTTCTATTTTGTTTGTTAATTTCAGCTATTTTTTTATGTTTATTTCAGAATATCTGATGCTTGTCTAGCGCAACCAAAAATAAATTACTCTACCTATAATGAATAGTAATGATAAGTAAAGGTCGATCCACAGAGACTAGTTAATCAAATTGTCTACTTACCAAGAAAAAAGGGGGATTTTCTTCTGCAATTTAATTGACAAGAAATTAAATAACAAAAATTCAATGGAAGATGTTGTCGATTCAAGGAAATTGTCTCACGGCTGCAAATTGATCACTGACCTCATATATATTATTCTCTATTCAAATATTTAACCAAGGATTATCAAAAAGCCAAACAATCCTTACCTTTCTTAATTTCATTAATTTGAGTCCAGCACACAATTTAATTCTTATCAATAAACCAATTGGTATTAAGCAATCCTCATGAATTTACTGATAACATTACACTCTTGGAGGGAGTTAAAAATGAACAACAATCTAACAAGCGTCAGATTATTTAATTCATTCTATGTTTCCTTTAAGCAAGTAACAAAAACTTGGATCATAATTGTTCTACTCAATTGCTACTTTTCCTGAACTCCATAACAATTACGAATTATGGATTCAGGTTAGTAATAAACCACATAACTCAATCAATTAATAGACCTCTTAATAAACTGAATCATACAGTCATTAACTTGAAAAATCAAGAAACACAGATATTTGAATAGAAAAATAATTAAAATTAAGAACAAAATCTCATAATTTTACTAACCGGATTGAATTCCCCTTGAATCGACTACAGAACTTAGCTAGACATGATAGAAAAGAAAGACAAAAGAAATAAAACTATCTTCTTAATAATTCTTGGATGCTCTATTACGTAGCATTTACATTGCTTAAACAGCCAGAGTAGAGAAGATTAAAACTGGTATGTCTAGAATTGACAACCTTATTATATGGAAATAAAGATTAAACAAAATCTGTTTGCCTAGATTAGATAGAGAATCATTTTATCATTAACCAAATGCCACCTCTAGATTTATCAATCTTTGTAATATTCCATAGAGGTATATATTCTTCTCAAGATTTCTGACAATCAACAAATCCTTCCAATAATAAACCTTCTATGGGTGGTAATCTTCCTTCTCTGGTTTGAATTCAAATCAGCTTTTCAGATCTGATTTTTGGATCACGTTTGATTTCTAGAATTCTTTCCATATTAAAAACTTGCATGAAATTCAGAAGGTCATTATTAAGAATATTATAATTTTTTTCATTTTAAACATAAATCACCAATACTTTCCACCAATGTCTTATATATAAGGAATCATCACAAATGAGTACCATAAGACATATAATATGTTAAGTAGACTAAATATAAGGAAAATAAATATATAAAATTATGAATCCATAAAATTCCCTCATACTTAGCTCTTGCACGTCATCGGGCAAACTAAATACTAAATTTTTTTTTTCACTTTCATCCCACAGCATTCAAGGAATATGTGTACCATGAATCAAAAATTAATTCAAGAGATCAAGAGAACAATATATGTCATAGTCAAAGGTCACTTAGTAAATATGAGCAATATCTAACATACTAGTCTTATTCAAAAGTGAACATGCTAATGTTTAGTAGATTTTCTCTTGGAATTCTCTCTACTCATTCAAGAATTCAAGGTTTAACTGTTTCACTCAAGATCTTCCTATGAAGATGCACTACCATAGGCTTGCTTATTCACCACAATCTCCATTACTTAGAATACACACATCCATGAATCAAAAGATCTTTAAAAAGATTGTAATGGGGCTAAGGTTCAGGGTACGGACAAGAAAAATATACTGACGTTAAAACCCAAGGAACTAATAGAGCATTAAGACAAAAAAAAATTAAACAATCTAAATGATAAGGGCTCATAGATAAAGCTCTTCAACAAAACATCCCAAACTCCAGTTTTTTTTTTTTTTTTTTTCTTTTTCTTTTCATTTGAGAACTATGCTTTGCTATTTGTTTTTTTTTTTTTTTTTTTTGAATAGCATGACATTTTAAACATAACAAGGACTATTTACTCCCATTACATCCCACTTCTTAACATACAACCATCACTTTTGAGAATAGCACCCTCATACTTATTCAATACATATCTCTCTCAAACCCATTAGATAATTCTCAATGCTCTACTAGCTCAAAGGTTGGTAAAACATGAGAAAAACAAACAATTTAAGACTCATGGTTTAGGGTTCAATGAAAAATAAAGTTTAAAAGCTCAAAGTGGGTCCACTAAGGGTAAAAATATATAAGGTTGGCCATTTAAGCTAAGTAGTTGTAAAATCCTATTTGCCTTTATCATCTTCATGTCTACACATATCAATGTAATCTTGACACGGTTCAAAGCAAGTTCTAGAGATACAAAAGCATAGTAGAATATCACTCTTCAAAGAAAATAAAGACTGACATAGATGTTTCAATCTAGTTTGGCTCAAAAGCTCACTTGGTTGGATTCCATCTACTAAACCTGCATGATTTACCTCTAAATGCAACTATCAATGTTATTCAAAGCTCATTTAGCAAGTTATTTCAACTAATTCATATATGTAATTTTTTTTCACATTCAAATAGTTCTAATCTATGGCATACATATTTTCTTAGTCTATTGAAGTGAATTTTTTTTTTTAAATTCAACTTTTGAAATTTTTTTTTTCTAACACATCATACAAAAATTAAAAATAAAACTTAAAAAATAAAAATAAAATAAAAGAGAAATCCTAATTCCTCCCCCCACACTTAAATCTAACATTGTCCCCATTGGAAGTTAAAAAAGTAATGGAAAGATGTAAAGAAAAGTAATTAAAAGTGATAAGAAAAACAAATCCAATTTCTTGGGTTGCCTCCCAAGCAGCACTTGTATTTAACATCGTCAGCTCGACTCAATACTCTTCAATTAGAATAAACGGGATCCCCCAGTTGTACTTCGTCTATAGTATGCTCATGAAAGCCTTCATAGAATGTCTTGAGTCGATGCCCATTAACCTTGAAAACCTTGTTAGTTTCGAAACTTCGAACTTCAACTGTACCATAAGGAAACACATTAGTAACTTCAAAAGGTCCAATCCAACGAGAACGTAACTTACCAAGCATCAATTTAAGTCTCGAATTGTAAAGCAAGACTTTTTGTCCAATTACAAATTGCTTGCTCATAATCCTCTTGTCATGAAACGCCTTAGTCTTGTCCTTGTATATGCTAGAATTCTCGTAAGCCTCAAGTCGTATCTCCTTCAATTCTTGCAATTACAATTTTCTATGCATACCAGCATCGTCCATCTCCATGTTGCAACTCTTGACTGCCCAATAAGCGTTGTGCTCTAATTCTATAGGAAGGTGACATGACTTACCAAAAATTAACCGATAAGGGGACATCCCAATAGGCGTCTTGTATGCTGTTCGGTAAGCCCATAATGCATCATCAAGTCGAAGGCTCCAATCTTTTCTGTTTGGTTTCACAGTCTTCTCCAAAATAGATTTGACTTCTCTATTGGATACTTCTGCTTGTCCATTTGTTTGAGGGTGGTAGGGTGTAGATGTTTTATGAAAAACACCATACTTCTTTAGCAACGCCTCCAGTGGTCTATTGCAGAAATAAGTTCCTTGATCACTAATCAGTGCTCTTGGTATCCCGAACCTGCTAAAGATGTTAGACCTGATAAAACCTATAACAACCTTGGAATCATTAGTTTTGGTGGCGATTGCTTCTACCCATTTCAAAACATAACCAACTGCAAGCAATATGTAAACAAAACCAAAAGACGAAGAAAATGGAACCATAAAATCAATACCCCACACATCAAAAAGTTCACATATAAGTATTGGGATTTGTATCATCTCATTCCTATGGGTTAAACTTCCTGTCTTTTGGCACTGTTCACATGTCTTACAAATGACATAAACATCACGAAATAATGTAGGCCAATAAAAACCACTATCTAACACTTTCTTAGCTGTTCTTTTGGGTTCAAAATGACCTCCACAAGCATAAGCATGACAAAAAGTAAGGACAGACTGAATTTCAGAATCAGGCACACATCTCCTAATAATTTGATCCGAGCAATATCTCCACAAGTATGGATCATCCCATACATAGTATTTTGCCTCGCTTTTAAGTTTGTCCTTTTTTGCTTTACTTATTCCATCAGGTATGACCCTACCAACTAAATAATTTACCAGATCAGCGTACCATGGAACCATACCTTGTAGAGTGAATAAATGCTCATCGGGAAAGAATTCGTTCAAGGGCTCGGGATTCTCTTCTCTTGCTAACCGTCTCAAGTGATCTGCTAGTAGATTTTCAGCTCCTTTTTTTTTGTCTTTGATCTCAAGATCAAACTCTTGCAACAGAAGAATCCACCTGATCAATCTAGGCTTCGACTCCTTCTTCGTCAATAGATACTTCAATGCTGCATGGTCAGAAAATACAATCACTTTAGACCCAAGTAAATAAGATCGAAATTTATCTAATGCAAACACTATAGCTAAAAGCTCTTTTTGGATCGTAGAATAATTGCACTGAGCTACATTGAGTGTTCGGGATGCATAATGAACCACATAAGCTTGCTTGCCAACACGTTGTCCTAAGACTGCTCCAACTGCATAATTGCTCGCATCACACATTATCTCAAATGGCGAACTCCAATCAAGGGGTTTGATAATGGGAGTCGTAGTCAATACAGATTTTAGCTTGTCAAAAGCTTCCTTGCACTCTTGATCAAACTCAAAGGACACCTCTTTTTGCAATAGTCTGGACAATGGTAAAGCAATCTTTGAGAAGTCGTTAATGAATCTGCGATAAAAATCTGCATGGCCAAGAAACGAACGCACTTCCCGCACACTTGTGGGGTAGGGTAAGTTTACAATTAAATCAATTTTTGCCTTATCGACTTCAATACCCTTACTTGAAACTACATGTCCTAAAACTATTCCTTGTTCTACCATGAAATGGCATTTTTTTTAAATTCAGAACAAGGTTTGTTTTAATGCAACGTTCAAGCACCCGAGATAGATTATCCAAACAAGCATCAAATGAATTACCATATACCGTAAAATCATCCATGAAAACTTCAATGCAATTTTCTATTAAATCTGAAAATATGCTCATCATGCATCTCTGAAATGTACCTGGTGCATTGCAAAGCCCAAAAGGCATTCTCCTAAAAGCAAAAGTCCCAAATGGGCATGTAAATACTATTTTTTCCTGATCCTCTGATGCAATCACAATTTAATTATAACCCGAATACCCATCAAGGAAACAGTAAAAAGCCTTACATGCTAATTGCTCAAGCATCTGATCAATAAATGGTAGAGGAAAATGATCCTTCCTTGTTATTGTGTTTAGCTTGCGGTAGTCTATGCACATCCTCCATCC
Organism: Protea cynaroides; assembly: GCA_028583415.1. Taxonomy (NCBI): domain Eukaryota; kingdom Viridiplantae; phylum Streptophyta; class Magnoliopsida; order Proteales; family Proteaceae; genus Protea; species Protea cynaroides. Next base: position 9,920,348 of record CM053268.1, on the reverse strand, counting down.
ATTCACGACCCTTGTTGGAACGAATTCATTGTCTTGGTTTTTGACCACTGTCACTCCAGAATTTTTCAGCACAACTTGGATTGGACTTACCCATTTGCTATCTGAAATTGGGTAAATGATTCCTGCATCTAATAACTTTAGAATCTCCTTCTTCACTACCTCCATCATCTGAGGGTTTAATCTCCTTTGAGCTTCTCAATTTGATTTAGCACCATCTTCCAATAAGATTCGATGCATGCACATTGATGGACTTATGCCCTTGATGTCAGTTATAGTCCAACCAATTGCTGTTTTGTTGTCCCGTAGCACTCTCAAAAGCCTCTCTTCTTGCACACTTGTCAAGTTCTTTGCAATGATAACATGTAATAACTCATCATCTCCTAAATAAGCATACTTAAGGTGGTTAGGAAGAGGTTTTAGCTCCAAGATTGGTGCCTGCACAACAGAAGGTAACAGTTTGTCATGAGATGGTATTAAATCCAATTTCTTAACTTCATACTCTTTAGTAAATGAAAGTAATGACTGTAATGTCATAATCATTTCTTCAATCTCAGGACTCAGATGCATTGTTGTGTTAGTCTTTCTCAATCCTTGAATAAGTACCACGTCCAGCTCATCCTCATAGCTCAATTCAAAAATCTCATGTACAAACACATCAACTATATCAATAGAAAATACAGATTGAACATCAGAGTGAGGATACCTCATAGCCTCAAATATATTGAATTTGACAATTTCTCCATCGAACTTCATGGTAAGGGTACCATCATGGACATCAATCTTTGTTTTAGCGGTTTTAAGGAAAGGTCTTTCTAACAGTATTGGGGTAGGATTTGGGGAATCACCGTCTTTCATATTTAAAATATAAAAATCAGCAGGAAAAATTAACTCATTTACCTGTACCAAAACATCCTCAATTACTCCCTCAGGATATGCATTAGAACGGTCAGCTAATTGGATGATTACACCCGTTTTATTCAAATGACCCAAATTTAGAGATGCATAAATTGAATGTGGCATAACATTTATAGATGCACCTAAGTCTAACATGGCACGTTAAAACTTAGTATTACCAATCACACATGGAATCGTAAACGTACCTGGATCTTTGCATTTTGGGGGTAACTTACACTGAATAACTGCTGATACGTTATCCCCTACACTAATTTTCTCATCACCCCTCAATTTCCTCTTTGAAGTGCACAATTTCTTGAGAAATTTAGCATACCTTGGGACTTGCTTAATGGCATCAAGTAGAGGTATGTTTACTTCTAGCTTTCGAAAAGTCTCAAGAATTTTCTTCTCTTGTTCTTATTTTTTCGATTTAGATAGTCTGCTGGGAAAAAGGAGAAGAACAGAATTAGTAGAATTACGCACAACTGGTTGAGATTTTACCTTGGACAAATTTACATTATTGTTGTCGGCTTTTGTTTCTTCTTAAATAGTCTTGGTCGAATCTGCAGATTTAGCAATGAAGGGCTCAAGTTCTCTTCCATTCCGTAATGTAATGGTGCTTACATTCTCACGTGGATTTATGATGGTCTGAGATGACAACTTTTCAGATCCTTGAGCTTCAAGTTTGCTTACTGAAGTTGCAAGTTGATCAATCTGCTTCTCTATATTCTGAATGCTGTTTCTTGTCTCATGTTGAAACTGCTGTGTATTGCTAGCCAGTGCCTTAACAATCTCATCAAGTGACATACTCTGATTTGCTTGCTGCCTAGATTGGAATGGGGGTTGGTAACGATTTTGGGCAACTTGATTCCCATAACTCAGATTTGGGTGATCTCTCCATCCAGGGTTATATGAGTTTGAGTATGGATCATACTTTCACTGAGGTTGCCCTTGAAATCCTCCCATGCCATTTGCTTGTTGGACTGATGTATCTTCTTGAAGTATGGGACACATATCCGTAGCATGACTGGTGGCTGAGCAAATGCCACATGCTTTAACTGTTTGTAAATTTCCTACAGTCATTTATCTCACCAAAGAAGTTAGATCAGAAATCTGACGTTCAAGGTTTGATGTACTTACCTCATTAACTTTCTTCGATGTTTGCTCCATCCTTGTACCAAATTGCTGTGAATTTGCTACCATATTAGAAATTAACCTTTTCACGGCTTCTGGAGTTTTATCAATTAAAGCTCCTCTACTAGCGGCGTCCACCATACTCCTCTCCATTGGTAGCAATCCTTCATAGAAATATTGAATCAGAAGCTGATTACTAATTTGATGTTATGGGCAGCTTGCGCAAAGCTTCTTGAAGCGTTCCCAATACTCATATAATGTTTCTTTATGGTGTTGCCGAATTCCACATATCTCTTTCCTTATATTTGTCGCTTTGGATGCAGGAAAATATTTTTCTAAAAACTGACGTTTCATCTCATTCCATGAATTGATTGTACCAGAGGGAAGGTAGTATAACCAATCTTTAGCATATTCATCTAAAGAGAATGGAAAAGCGCGTAACTTAATCTGTGCCTCTGTAATACCCTGCGGTTTCATGCTAGAGCATACCACGTGAAATTCTTTCAAATGCTTGTGAGGACCTTCTCTTGCAAGCCCACAAAATTTGGGTAATAAATGGATTAATCCTGATTTTAATTCAAATGCCATTTCTAGATTTGGAAATTCAATACACAAAGGTTGCTGGTTTAGATTAGGAGCAGCCAGCTCTTTCAAAGTCCTGTTTTCAGCCATGGCTTCCTCTATTAGTAGCTCATTAGCAACTATATCAGAAACAATTGCTCCTTGTGATGTTGAAACCTATTCTGTCAAAATTTTCTTAGCTTCTTTCTTTAATCGATGCAAAGTTCTTTCGGATTCTGGATCAAATATCAATTTACCAGAGTTAGAAGATCGAGTCATTAACCAAGATACCCATACAATGGATAAAAATAATAATAATAATAATAAAAAGAATCAAAAAAAAAAAAAATTCTGACCGACAACACAAAGTGCAAGAAAACCAAGTAAAATTAAAAATAGTAAATCATGCTTTTTTTTTTTAATGTTCTTTAAAATAAGCTTCTTGTAGCGCCCCTAAGTCGTCCAAAATTTCATGCGCAAGCAATACCTGTCGGAAAAACTATGGACACCTGAAACAAAAAACAAAAGAAACTTCACACAAAGGTAAGAACACAAGTGACTAAAAAAAAAATTAAATAAAATGAAAAAAAATCACAATCTGATTAAAACTAGTCCCCGGCAACGGCGCCAAATTTTGATGTGTGTCGAGTGCAACCAAAAATAAATTACTCTACCTATAATGAATAGTAATGATAAGTAAATGTCGATCCACAGAAACTAGTTAATCAAATTGTCTATTTACCAAGAAAAAGTGAGGGATTTTCTTCTGCAATTCAATTGACAAGAAATTAAATAAAAAAAATTCAATGGAAGATGATGTCGATTCAAGGAAATTATCTCACGACTGCAAATTGATCACTGACCTCATATATATTATTCTCTATTCAAATATTTAACCAAGGATTATCAAAAAGTCAGACAATCCTTACCTTCCCTAATTTTATTAATTTGAGCCCAGCATACAATTTAATTCTTATCAATAAACCAATTGGTATTAAGCAATCCTTATGAATTTACTGATAGCATTACACTCTTGGAGGGAGTTAAAGATGAACAACAATCTAACAAGCGTCAGATTATTTAATTCATTCTATGTTTCCTTTAAGCAAGTAACAAAAACTTGGATCATAATTGTTCTGCTCAATTGTTATTTTTCCTAAACTCCATAACAATTACGGATTATGGATTTAGGTTAGCAATAAACCACATAACTCAATCAATTAATAGACCTCTTAATAAACTGAATCATACAGTCATTAACTTGAAAAATCAAGAAACACAGATATTTGAATAGAAGAATAATTAAAATTATGAATAAAATCTCACAATTTTACTAATCGGATACCTTGAATCGATTAAAGAATTTAGTTAGACATGATAGAAAAGAAAGACAAAAGAAATAAAACTATCTTCTTAATAATTCTTGGATGCTCTATTACGTAGCATTTACATTGCTTAAACAGCCAGAGTAGAGAAGATTAAAACTGGTATGTCTAGAATTGACAACCTTATTACATGAAAATAAAGATTAAACAAAATCTGCTTGCCTAGATTAGATAGAGAATCATTCTATCATTAACCAAATGCCACCTCTAGATTTATCAATCTTTGTAATATTCCATAGAGGTATATATTCTTCTCAAGATTTCTGACAATCAACAAATCCTTCCAATAATAAACCTTCTATGGGTGGTAATCTTCCTTCTCTGGTTTGAATTCAAATCAGCTTTCCAGATCTGATTTTTGGATCACGTTTGATTTCTAGAATTCTTTCCATATTAAAAACTTGCATGAAATTCAGAAGGTCATTATTAAGAATATTATAATTTTTTTCATTTTAAACATAAATCACCAATACTTTCCACCAATGTCTTATATATAAGGAATCATCACAAATGAGTACCATAAGACATATAATATGTTAAGTAGACTAAATATAAGAAAAATAAATATATAAAATTATGAGTCCATCAATATCTCATCTGAAAATGAATTATGTTGATTGAAGCTCTCTATTTTACTCTAGATTGCTTCATGTTATTTATTCAAACATAACAAGACATTATTTATCGCCCTGAAACTACAATAAGGATGCCATTGAAAATAAGGATAATTTAGTAAATCACTTCAATATTAAAACAAAGATAAAATTAGATAAAAACAAAAACTTTAATTAATTAAAATTTATTATTGAAAGAGTAGAATCGTAATTAAGCACAACTGTCGATTCTTATCTTTCTCCTTCCCCTCTCTCCTAGGAAGCCTCTCGATTGTTGCCTGGAGAAGTTCTAGCCCCTTCATGTCTCTACGAAGCCTATCCATCGGCTGTGTTTAGTAGCCATTGCAACATTCGAACGAGAAGGTCCAGTCCATTAAAGAGGTAAGTCTGCAATCTAGCTCAGTTCTTTTCTTTTCTCTCTCTATTAATCTCTCTTTATATTACTGTTTCTCTCTCTACCCAATCGCACCGCCATCCGCAAAATACGGTTTCAAAATGGTTTGGGATTCCCATTTTTTTTGTTATCCTCATTTTAGGGTGTCGTTTGCCATTTGGGAGCATTTATATAATTTTACAGAAGAGAAACGCTATGTAGAATGTCTCCAGTTGGAATTAATTGGAATTGGAGTTTAATTTAGAAATAGCTGAACGGACGTTAGACTGTTAAGAGTCCTCTTTAACAGGTTAAGTTTGTGCAGTGGGGTTCTTGAGTTCCAGGTATAGTTTCTTGAGATGACCCTGCCATTAGCCAAAGTGTTGTTAGTTATAGAACTTTGCATTGCATTTGTCTTTAGCAAGTTAGGTTTGTGCATTTGACAGCTTCTTAGCTAGGCATCGTTGCATTTGCCTTGAATGCTGTTACCTTTTCTTGATTTATTTGAGATGAATGCAGTTCACACTTGTGTTATCAATGAGACACTTTTGTCCACAGGAAAGCCCTCAAAGATGTTAGATACAAAGGTAAGTAGGAGGATCACTGAGAGAGATTAACTTGAGATTTATTGCTGAAATTTATTTACTTTGGAATCTGACCCATTGTAAAATTTTCAACTATTTGTTTTTGTATTAAAAGGGTATGACATTCCAAGTGGATGGAAAATTTGGATTATTTTCCTTTTGCCTTTTTTCTTTGGAAAAAAAAAAAAAAAAAAAAACTAAAACATGAACTTAAAGTTTTATTATTTTTTTTTGTGAGTGATAAATATACCTGTACTTAGTTGGATATTTTGATATCTTTAAACTTGAAATACATATTGTATTAAAAATTAAAAGTCTTCCTTTGTTCTCCATGGTCATCTCCCCTTCCCCCCTTTAATTTAACTTAAATCCACTTATATACACATGTTCATGTATATCTTTGGGTATGCTCTTGACTAGGAGTACATTTGGTTATGATTCATCCCACCATTTATCGGGAACAGTCTGTCTGTGAACCAGAGTGCTGGGTCGGCTTTCACAATGCTGATGCATTCTTCTTTAACCTAAGAAAAAAAGATGGAAACTGATATTAGCGAAAAATCTTATAGGATGATGCTTGCCTTGAAGATGTCAGCTAGTGCCACTGGTAAGGACCTAGAATAGATGTTGCCAGGCCTTGGGATCAAATCCTTCCTCCATCTTGGGGTAGGTGGATTTTTTTGTCTGTTGGGGTAGGGTGAGAGATTTTTTTTTTTTTTTTTTTTTTTTTTTTTTTTTTTTTGGGGTGGGGGGGGAGGTAAGGGGAAGGGCAAGTGCCACAATAGTGATAGTGACCTCCTCCCCTCCCCTCCCTCCAACCCACCCACCCAAAAATTGGAGGTGATGTTTACTGTCTATTGTGTACATTGTGTGATTGAAAAATTATATTGATTTGCTTCTTCGTTTTGTCTATTGTATTTTTAGTCGAATGGCTAGATAACCATAACCTTGAGAAAGTGTTGTAATGCAACATTTTTTTCCTTGTAGATATGAGACATTTCCTTGTAGATATGAGACATTTCCTTGTTTCTTACTTGGAGTTGGTAGTATTGTTTGATGGCCCTTTGTTGAGAGTTGATGGCCTGGGCATGGCCTTACATTCTTGATTCTGATTTTTTCATAACAAGGTTGTGTTGCTAATTTACTTTATATTAGTACTTAAGTTTGTTAAATCCTTGTAATAATTCATGTTTTAGATGAAACTCTTGGAGATCCAAGCTTTCCAATTTTCTTAACCAGATCTAGAAGCTAACCTGAAAGACAGAGTTGCCCTTTTGGAACCATGAAAGCACAAGAGACTTCCTAACTCTTACTTTTATTTCAAAATCAGAACCCATACCTACTCAGCCAAGCTAGTCAATGTGGCTTGCACTGTTGTCGATTTGAACAACCATAATGAATGCTTCAGTTGCCCCCACTTACAAAAACAGCTTGTTCAGAGCTGCTGACTCCATGTAATAATCAGCACATGATAGCATAAATCAGGAATTTCTAATATTGGTTGGCTTAATATATGGTGATCAGTTGGTAACATGCTCGAGATGTATTGCTTCAGCATAAGGTCTCTCATTAATTGTATATTCTCTGTATAATTTGAGGCAATGACTAGGCTATATAATATATTCTTATTAATAGTTGCTAGAGATTCAATTCTAGCATTCAAAATGTAAATTTTTGTTAGGAAACAAATATTATTAGATTTATAATTAAATGATAATTCATGTCAGGATAACCATTTTTTTTTCTTTTACATTATCAAGCTTGAGAAATTCATTCATTTGGTTTTTTTAGTTTTCACATTCTTTCATATTGGTGCAAACTTTGATTTATCACTTTTAGTCACAAGATGGTAGCCTGTGCTAGTAAATTTAAACTGTTATTCACGTACGATCTAGTTCTTGTTTGAAATTACTGGCCTATACTTTGGTATTTGTCATTTCTTCTAATGTGAGAAGCTAAACAATTGCTGCAGAAACTGAAGACCTATGTGATAAAAAAAAGAACGTCAATCCTGAGTGGAAATGAAGACCTAATTCTCTCTGTTCAAGAGCCTCTTCTTTCAGTCAACCTTGTAAGTATTCTTACCTATTTGTTTTTGTTGCCTCAAATTTTACCTATGTCATCTAATGGCTAAAGAGTTTGATCATCCCAATGCATGGGAACACAACAAATGCAGGGAGAACCAAGATTTCCATCCCAGGTAAAACGGTAAATGACTAGGCAAAGGAAGTAACTAAGTCTGAAAGCCATGTCATGATCTAAAAACTACTATTTCTTGTACAGAAATAATTGATTAGGACAGTTGATCCTAGTCCTTATAAGCATATTGTGGATGCATGGTCTTGAGCTAAGAAAAGCAGCATTTGAATGTGTCGACACATTATGGACAGTTGTCTCAATAAAATGAATCCTTCGTCTTTCATTGTTCCTTACCTTAAATCTGGTTTTAGATGATGAGAATTAACTTTGCTGATTTTCTTTGTATCTTAAATTGAATCTCATTACTTTGTTGACTCATCATTTAAATCTTTCTAATTCTCTAGATTGTTAATACTTACTATAGATATATAATATATTATGCTCAATTTAACTAAAGAATCTTAGCATTCATGACAGTGCCGCTTGTTTTCTCACTTGAACAGGAAGAAGCTCGCTGTTCTTCCAATTAGTACGAACTTCTCTGGTGGTATGTTTTAGAATTTTTATTTTGTTTCAGTTTTGCAAGGTGTCTCATAGAGGTGTCTAAGAAATTATTGTTGCTTTAAATGGTTCTATTTACTTGAATTGATGTACTTATCATAGAAGCACTTCTGGTTTCTAAAGCAACTGAAATTTATTGCATAACAATTAAGGAATAATCAAATGTTTTGTGTTTAACTCAGCCGAACTACCATGTTGATAAGATCAACTCTTTAGAGCCATTCATAGATGTGAGAGACAAACACTCTCTTTTTTATATTAAGGCCTCTTGTGCCGTGTCACTTTCAGAATAATCAACCTCACATCATGTATTGGACATGTGATATTCCTTGCAATTCTAGGTTGGGCTATTGTTTGGCATCTAATATATAGAATTGTTCAAGAAACAAACATTTGAATGAAGCTTTCAAAGATCATGTGAACAAATGTAATCTTGCTTGGAGCCTTGGATAAGGGACTTTCCTGGTGTGAAAGTAAGAAAGATTTCCTTTTCTCTTTATTATGTTTTGTATTGTCTCTCAAATTTTGTTACTTGAAAAGCAGACTTGATAGTAGTAACTTGTGTTAGACAGATTGACTTGGAAGCATAGATTGTATATTCGAAAATTCCCACTACTAGGGTTGTTACCTAGTTACAACTTGAGCAATGAAAGCAATGGGGACACATAACATTCTTAATGTTGCATTAGCAGTGTTCTCTGTTCTTGGATTAGATGTTGGGAATGATCCTGAAGGCATGAGTACAACATTAGCTGCGTTGAGTGCCCCACTTCACCGGATGCAAATTAGTGATATTGAAGAATAAACATATACTTTTGTTGATCTCAAGTCTTAGATTGTCGTTTGTTTAATCTCATGTCTTAGATTATGTGTGCTGATTATTATGGTATAAATGCAAATAATAATTACAATGGAAACAAACGGGCTTGCGTGCTAGGCTTGCAGCCGTGGATGCATGGTTTTGTGACCATGCTTGCTTGGTCTTGGGGCCATGTGGCCTAGCCTTGTGGCCGTGGCTGCATGCCTTTGTGGGCTTGCCTGCCCGGCCTTGAGCCCGTGGTTGTCTGGCCTTACGGCCATGGCTGCATAATGCTTTTTGCAAACATGCCTGCATGAGCCTTCCTAGCATATTTGCATGATTAATGAAAAAAAATTGACTAAATATGTCTGAATTTTTTTCAGCTTAGTGAAATCAACCAACAAATCAAAGGGTTGACAAATCAAATGAAATAATCCTAATTTTATCAAAATTTCTTTCATTTGACCTCTTTTTCAAATAATTGTAGTATCATATCTTTTAACAATATAACCTAAGGATGACAAATCAGGTGGAACAATAGTAATTTAGATCAAAATCTTTATTGAGTGATTTAATTTCAAGGATATCTCTAATTAGTGGATATAATTCAATAAATATTCTTGTTAAGGATTTACCATTTTTTTTTAAAGATTGATCGAAACTTGTGGTTGTGGTTGCTAGGCCTTGTAGCCATGGTTGAATGGATAAAATTTTTTTTTTGACTAATTTTTTTTGTGGAATTAATATTTCGAAAGGTTTATTAATTTAACAAACCAAATCTATGACAATTGAAACTGTCGCTTATCAATAAAAATGATTTTACATTAGTTTGTAATAAGGGATTTGCTAACAAGTGTGGAGAGAGCATGAAATTAATTGCGAAATTGAGGTTGGGTGATTTAGTAAAGTCCAGAGGGTGGGTGAAATTTTTTCAAAAAAAAAAAAAAAATCTCAAAACGAACCAATTTAATGAGGATGATTAGGATTTTTTCCTTATTTTAATTGGTAACATTCAATTAGATTGCTTTACACAACTAAATTTACACAAGCAGCTTAATTCAACTTAACGGTTGCCACAATCAACTCAAGACATATATGGAGCCCAATTTAGTCGATTTGATACCGCTATCGATATCTTTAACCATTGTTTTAAATCCACGTATTGCCCATGGTATGGGGCATGTCCAAAACTGATCCGATCACTCTACGGATCCAATAAGAAACTAACACATGCCCTATTTTCATTAAAGTAGTATTAAAACAGGTTGCGATCAGGGATTGAGGATTGAATCAAGCGAGACAGAGATAAGGTGACCCTTATCTGGCTACCGATCCGTATGGTTCTTCGTCTCCCAGGGCTACTCGAGGATTGAATCAAGAATTGATCGGGTTGAAAACTAATATGGATTGGCCATTTCGAAAAGAAGGGATACCAATACCGAAAACCCTGTAGCGCGCAAACCCCCTCGGGGGGGGGGGGGGGGGGGCCCCACCTTGAACTATGGTTCTATATAACGGTATTGGCCTGTCCAAAATCCATCCAATCCTATGTACGGATCAGATGGGAAACCGATACATGTGTAATCTTTATTGGACAATCAAACAAATCTGATACCAACACTGATACGAATTCATGGGGCAAAATTCTTCCCATATTTTTTTAATTTCAGCCTCGCGCAGGCCCTCTGTCTGTATCCATATACATTTTACAGGGAATGGCGTCCAAGCCCAACACCATCGTATATATCAAAGGCATTAGCTGTAGTGAAGATATATGGTCATATTACTTTGTTGATTTTTTTATAATGAATGGAAGAACAACGAAGTTTATGAAACCGAGATACTCCCTTGCACCCAAATACCTCAAACAATAACAAAAATGCTGTAAAGTTCATGAAAAGAGAAGTATAACTGGATTAATGACGATAATCAAAATTAAAAAAAAAATAAATAACAATGCCGCTTGAAATTAGGGTTCAGATAGGGAGGAAAGCGATGCGTTGTAGAACCTCAGTTTTATGTATCACTTTCTAAAAGACAGAGAGGAGACAGAAAAATCTCAAGAGGAGAAAAAAAAACAAAGACAACAAAAGGGAGAAGAGAGGGAAGAGGAGAGAAAGAGAGATGAGGAGATGATTACATAAGAAAAAACCATCTTCTTATTCCTATTCCTGTTGGAAATGCAACCAAGAAGAATGGAAAGGGGCGTATATTCCTGTATAGAAATTGTCTCCCGCCTGAGTTTGGGTGGGAGATTTGGCAGCTCGGATGGATGGATGCCACCTAGCTTTCGGGTGGATCCGAACCATCCATTCGAGCAGACACACTTGTCGGCTCAGTTTATTGGCTCCGGTGTCGGCTCGGATGGAGGGTTCGGATCCACCCGAGAGTCAGGTGGCAGCCATCCATCCAGGCCGCCAAGTCTCCCGCCCAAACTCAGGCGGGAGAGGATGTGGATCCTATATCCCTCTGCCTTCCTATAAAAAAATGCAATAGATAGGTAATTTAAATCAAGAATTATAATATAAAGACAGTAATACCCTTTTAAAATAGGATTTACAATGTAATTAGAAATTTTTTCTAAAAGAACATGAAATGTCAAGTTTGTCCCATTCATTTGAACTTTTAATGTTCAATTCTTAATTCGTATTAATAATTTTACTGATTTGTTATTTTTTCAAATGTAACAAACCCTTGTTGCATGAATAATAACAGATTGGAATGATAGCATGAGTCAGTTCCTCCCCCTACATGGTTACCCTCTTCATGACCCATCACTGGTCATAGTTGTGGAATCCACCATTGGAGTATGAGATCCATTGGGCATGGATGATGATGGATTATGGAAAAAGTACTCATGTGGGAGGGAAAAACAATCCTCTCCAGTTGAACAGCCCCTCTAGCTGAGATCAAACGGGCTGGAGGGGCTCGGCACACATACTGATGTATTGGTATTTGTTCTTAGCCCCTCTAACCGTCCAATCTTGGGTTGGAGGAACTACTCGATTGGAGAGTATCCTATCCCAAGAGAGGGAGAGAGAGAAAGAAAGGAGAGGAAGAGTTGGAGAGAGAGAAGCGTAAGATTGAGAGAGAGAGAGAGAGAGAGCCGTTCGTAAGTGGAGATTGAAGGGTTTAAGCGAAAGTTACGAAAATTATTTCAAAAAGAGAAAAAAAGGTACCAAAGTCAATTAGAAAATTGAGGGGGAGGGGTACCCGACAAGTACAATGATTGGGCTCCTCTTTGGATTGGATCCAAATCGTCTCCTGCGGTAGGAGGTTCTTGCCGCCGATCCAAGGACCTGAGTTCAGTCTGGCCGCCTGCCAATACATTGGGGGGTGGGCCGGCTGAAATCCGACCCTTGGCAGGCGGCAGGACCGCAGGAGAGGATTTGGTTGCCTTTGGATTCAAATGGTCTCCTGCCAGGGGGTTGGCAGGAGATTCGGTTGCATCCAGCCGATGCCTGATTTTTGGGCATCAACTGAATCCAAACCATCTAGCCATTTGATAAGGTGAAACACAGAGGGGTGTCGGCTTATGCACTAGCGCTGGCTGGACGGTTCAAATTCAGCCGACACTGACGCGTCGGGCATCGGCTGAATGTAGCTGCGTCTCCTGCAAATACCCTTACAGGAAACGATTTGAACCCCTCCTCTTCGGGCAATCGCCCAGTGAGGGTTTCATTGGCCGCCATGAGAAGAGGATAGGTTTGCTGGGCTGATATGGAAAAATATGATCCATTGTTGGACTCGGGTCTTAAGAGGGATAAATCCTCCTCCTTTCTCTCTCCACCGTTGGATTGTTGACTCCCACATGGCGGCCAATGAGGCTCTAACTGGACACTCGTTGGGCGATTTCCTACAGGAGAGGATCTACCGAGTATAAGCTGCAAAGAAAAAGATAAAACATGTAGAAGGATATATGCAGGCACTATTATAAATATTAGAGGATACTATTGGGAAATGAAAGATTTGTCACAAGACATTGCTTCATGTCACACCCAAAATCGGGCAATTTCTTAGGTGTGACTGGATTCTTGCAATGCAAGTCAATCAATCCTACTCAAAGATCTCTAACAAGCAGTGCGTACCATAAACCATTTAGTTCACACATAATAGCGTAACCACAAAACAATCAGAGTATATAATATGGAAGTCTTTAAATTAATAAGCAAGCTAAACTGTCTAATGATTAATTTAAGCAAGGTTTATCTCTATAAAAAACATCAACACATAAATACCTACTTTAAGTTCAAATAGGTAACCAAATACGCCTAATTAAGTTCCATGACAACATGTCTTCAAACTGGAAAAGTTAATCTAGCCTAGAACTGAGGTACGACAATGAGCTCTAATCGTACATGCATACAACATTTAGCAGGGGATTCAAATTGTCTCCTCCCTGAAGTACAGGGAGGAGGGAGACGCGTCCGTCGGATGGCCGACACGTGGTTTTTGGAAAAATCCGAGCCCCACGTCCGAGCCGATACCCTTGTCGGCTCGGCTTGTCGGCTGGATGTCGGCTCGGACGTGGGGCTTGGATTTTCCAGAGAGCCACGTGTCGGTCATCCGACGGGGGTGTCTCCCTCCTCCCTGAAGTACAGGGAGGAGACGATTCGGATCCATTAGCAGGAGGGTCCACGAGCAACGACCTCATGATCTACAAAATCAGCAGTCTCATCAGCAACTGAAACATCCATATTGTGTCAAAAAAAGTATCACTTGTATTATAATCTACAAAAAAAAATGTATACAGAGAGGGTGAGAAACCAACAAGCTTAGTGAGAGAATCAGCACCTGTCAGTAAGCAATATGAATGTGGGTTCATTATTAATGGTTTTAGTTTGTGGAAACATGCATGCATTATCAAGACCAACCTACGTTGGCAAGATACTCTCAAGTATGGGTAGAGTGACTACCCACACCCAACACCTCTGTCAAGTGTGACCATCACCCCAAAGGATGAAGACAACACCAAGACCCTCGTCAAGATGATGCCAGCACTCCCCGAGATAGGCTCCATCTTGGCGTCTTAGCCATAAGCCTCAACCATTCTCTGAGTGAACAGGTACCTGAGGAAGAGCACTTAGAACCTTGAAATTATCTCCAAACTCCACCATGAGGCTAGAGGAAGGTCATAATCTATGTCCAGCTCACCGACCAACATTCCATTGGCAAGGATGCAAGCCCACATGATATTATAAACCTAATCCATGTATAATTACTAATGTAGGAGGCCATATCCTAGCTTAGACCAAGACTCCTATCCCATTCCAGTTGTCAAGATCCCACTAGGATACTAGCATATACAAAGCAGTGTCCACATGAATGGTATGGTCTGGAGGTCCCACAACCCCCTTTTTGCTCGCCTAGACAGGCTAACCAAAACAAATATAGTAAGGTATATGTGTAAGGACAAAAGAGAAAATTTGCCATCGGGTTTCCTATTCTCGATCCAGAGATCATAGCCCTTTGCCTAACTGATCTTGTCCACCCACGTCAATGGATGGTAAAGATCTGGAGTTGCCACCTAGATTAAGGTCTAGGACCTCAAATATAGTTTCATCATGTGATAAGACTTCTACGACTCAACCCAAAAGATCAGCTTTGGATTCATTAGAGATTTAGTTAAGCGTCAGGTTACAGTTTGGGAAGGTGTTAGGCACCCAAATTGTCTAATTTGAAATCGGTCTCCTATGCCTTTCCTTTTCTATACTTTAATTTTTGGATTGTTCGGGGTCAATGGATGACTAAGCTCATAGGGGATCCTAAACCAAGTGTCTAAGTTTTTCTAACTTAGGGTTTAGCCAAACATGTTTTGAAATAAATTAAGTATGTAACGGGATCAAGAGATCATGATTGGATAATGGACCAATCAGGCCAATCTGATGGATGAGATTCATTTGAACCAAACCAAGTGGTTTGAGATTGACGAACCGAATCTAAAATCTTTCATACTGCTTACGTATTTTGGATATGATCCAAAAATCAGGTTCCCTACATAGTTTAAGGTATTTAATTGATTAAAGTTTATAAAGGTAATTTATGCTCGAGCATTATTATGTTTGAAATTCAGGTTGAAGTTTATGTTTGATATAGCTAGAGCTATGGTTGAGATTGAATCTAGATAATCCTTGTGGTTTGAGACGTGGATAATCCAAGTGGACTGATCTTGATAATCTTAATGGATCTGTGGATAGTCCTAGCAGACTAAGGTGTGTATATTCCAAGTGGATCTATGGTTATAGATAGTCCTAGGAGACTAAGATGTGGATAATCAAAGTAGACCATAGATAATCCTACAAGATCTGATGTGGATAACCCTAGTGGGTCTATGGATAACTCTAGTGGGTTGAAATAGAAAGGCCATGTGGACTGTGGTACCATATTTGAGAATCTTCCCAAATTGCCTATGTATTCTAGGGTTTGCCCTAGAAATAAAGTACAACATAGTTAAAAAATGGTAAGACCCTATTGCCACTTATCAAGCTAATAGGTTATCCTAAGCTGATTTGAAAAGGAGTTGAAGATGGGCCCCTAAGGGCAAGTATGCTATTTCAAAGGGATGAGTATCCCTCCTACGATCTGACTCTTGAAGGTCTCGCTTCATTAAAAAAAAGTGTACCTATCTTTCTAGCATACTATACCTTAGAGGGAATGTGCTAAGGGGGTAGGGATCGTTTGAGACTACCCTTGACCTAAACCATAATCTAAGGATTTGGAAAGTTTTTATTTCTTTATTAAGATTTTTAGGGTTTTTTTTTTCCATTATCCTTAGCTTATGTATGTGGGTGCCTGGGAGCACATCCCTACACCTAACAATCTTTTAGATGTTTAAAAGTGACAGTTGTACTAGGGTGTTGCAGAAATTAAGTTCTTGCCAAAAATAGCACGTTATCTAAACATGGCAAGAAAATTATTTAGATATGTTATGAAAAATCAATTCAAATATGGTAAGAGAATTAAATCCAAAATGTGGTAAGAAAATGAAGTCTAAGTATGGTAAGAGAATCAAATTCAAATATTGTATGAAATCAAGTCCAAGTGTGGTAAGAGAATCACATCCAAATATGGTAAGAAAATTCAGTCTCCCAAGAGGGAAATATCACACACAACCTTAATATGGCAAGAGCCTCCAAATCTTACCTAATATGGAAAGAGCCTCAAACTTTTTTAAAAATGGAAAGAGTCAATAACTTCCTAAAATGGAAAGGGCCAAAACCTTCATACAATGGTCATAAACTTTGCGAAAATGGCAAGGATCACAAACTTTCCTACAATGGTAAAGGACATAAACTTTCTTAAAATGGCAAGGGCTAAAACCTTCCTAAAATGACAAGGGATAAAATATTCCTAAAATGACATGAGCCACACACTTTTTTAAAATGGAAAGGGCCAAAACCTTCCTAAAATGGCATGAGCCACACACTTTCTTAAAACGGCATGAGCCACACACTTTCCTAAAATGGCAAGGGCCAAAACCTTCCTAAAATGACATGATCCACACACTTTCCTAATTGGCATTAGCCACCAATTTTCCTAAAATGGCAAGAGCAATAGGTTTTGGAAAGAAAATCTATTAATATTGCTGTTACGGTTGGAAATTGCCCGTCGATCCGCGCTCTGAATGACCTGCAATCACAGAGATGAGACAAAGGAGTGGGCGCCTAAGCCCCGGATACACTCCGATGCCTAAGTTAGATTCCCAAGGTAAACAGTCAAGAGATAGCAGAAAGCTATCTCTCTATTTTAAAGAGTGGGACGTTGAGAGAGTTTAAGCGTGTGAGAGGGAAGAATAATAATAGCTTGTAACTTAGGGTTTACCTTGAGGGATGGCCTCTACTTATAGATTGTGAAGAAGCATGGAGGTACCAGGACTCAGGGGAGTAGACTGCCAATAGGATTGCCAAGTGTCGCTCTGTGGGACACTCATGTGGTAGACTCCGAGTAGGAGTCGGAGACCTTAGCCAAGGAAGCTAGGTCGGTCAGCTCTGGGACTGACACGTGTCAACGTGTGAGTAATG
Organism: Protea cynaroides; assembly: GCA_028583415.1. Lineage (NCBI taxonomy): Eukaryota > Viridiplantae > Streptophyta > Magnoliopsida > Proteales > Proteaceae > Protea > Protea cynaroides. The sequence goes on along the minus strand of CM053268.1, from coordinate 9,903,283 downwards.
ACCGACCGAAATAGTCGGTGTCGTATCAGACTGAGAGAAGGACTCCCCGGAGGTAGCATAATCACAATGGGACTCTGGCTTCCGACTGAGAACCGTAGCCGAGTAGGACTATAACTCCGAGCGCTACCCAAGAGGCCGGGCACACGAGAGGCCGTATGCGTGACAGGCCGAATACATGATGCCGAGTGCGAGACACTCCGAGCGCTCAGGCTCCGAAGGCGCAATTTGACACGTGTAAGATTTTAAATGGAGGAGATTTTTCCCTCCTAACAGAAGCCCCTTGCGCTGTCGGATGCAACGAACTCGACAGTGCAATAAGTTTAAACCGTTGAGAAAACCTGCGCCGTATGAGGCCGATTGCCAGATTAATGGCTGCATTGAATGACTCTGGGTGTTCCTAAGTGGAGGTGGTTCCATCAACCGTCTGCACGATTGATTGAGGTATGGGGCTCGAGGCATTAAACTCGAGTTCTGCAAACATGTTCGATCGTCGATCCTTTGATTTGACACGGATCGACCCTAGATCCGACGGCCACCAGGAGGCGGTGTGCCTCGAAAAGGAGCGCCATTAACTGCCGCTCGTCTTCGAAACTGTCGAGTGCATTGAATGGCTGAGATTGGAAAGACACGGATCGCCATATTGATCCGACGGCTACCAAGAGGCGGAGGGCCTCGAGAAGGAGCGCCATCATTGCGCATGACGTCAGGCTGTCACGTCACGTCCGATGCGGCAGACGAGGACCAATGGAGCTGAGGCACGTGTCCGGAACCCGAAGAGACGGTTCACGGTCACAGGACCTATAAATACTCTCCTACTGCATTCATTCAACCATTTGCTTCAGTTGCAATCGGAGTTTTATCAGAGCACTCGGAGTCCAGTCGAACTTCCCCATTTTCGATCTTTGCTTCTGCAGTCGGAGTTCAATTTCTTCCAACCAGTAACTCTCCTCACATTTCCTTTCTTGTTTGTTCATGCTTAGTAGCTTTTCTTCCAACAGTATCACTTCTTCCGGTAGAGTGAGAGTGAGCGAAAAAATGACCCTTTCCCGAACTTCTTCTTCTTCTTCTGAGGGATCATCCTCCTCCAGGGAAGGATGGTCTGCTGCCTCCAAGGCTTCCAATACGGTTTTAGAGGAGGAACTTGAGAAGAGTTCCTCTGAGGCCGAAGAGCGTGGTCGCCCCGCGGGCCCCACGACTCAACGGGCTTCTCATCAGAGAGGCGGCCGACCGTTAGTAACCGTATTCGACACCATCCCAGCATGGAAGATGCCGAGTAAGATCAAAATCGAAGCGGCTTTTTGTTATCGGTTTGTCGGGCATACCAGCTCGTAGAGCCAATGACGAATGTCCGCGTTCGGCTCACGACTTCCGATGAGCGGGCCTCTATCGTGAACACATCGGAGATTTGTATGTACGAACACACCCTGAAGTCAAGGCTCTGGTTTCCCCTTCACCCATTAGTTGTAGAAATTCTTCAGACCTACCGCATCGCCCCCTCCCAGCTTGCTCCGAACGGGTGGCGATGCATTTTTGCCTTCATCCTGTTCGTCCGCCGACTGGGTGAGACTCCGACCTTGAACTTGTTTTGGTCGGTCTTCCAGTTGGCCAGTCTGATCGAGGCCCAGGCTATGACCGGGTGGTATTTTTTTAGTTAGAGGGGCGGAAAGAAGCTTCCGGCTATCGCCCAAAAGCCTTCCTCCATCCATGGGTGGAAGGACAAGTTTTTCTTCGTGGGTCCCCCTGCAGACGGCTCGGCTCTTCCTCTGTCGAACGTTTGGCTGGTGGTTGACGCCACGGGGTTCAACAAAATCCCCTTCCTGATGACGGAGGAGAGAAGGACTCAGAAGAAGATGATGGCCGGGGAGACTGTGCGCCTCTCCGACCTTGCGGATCCCGCGCAGTTGGCCGAGCACGGTCTTCTCGATGAGTTTAATAACATTAGGACTCACTATGTACTGCTGCTATTTTAATGTCGTCACTAACCATTTTTTCTTGCAGTGAACTTCAAAGACGATAAGATCGTTGCCCGCATTATGGCCAAGCGGACGGCCGAGGCCGCAAAGGGGGCTCGACCGGCTGGCGGGCAGGAGGACACACCTCCACGAAAAGAGCCGAGGGCCACGGTCGAGGCAAAGGGTAAGGGGCCCATGCCCGAGGAGCCACCAAAAAAGAAGATAAAGTCGGCCGCGGAGCTTCCGGCCGACATATATAAGACACGGTCGACCCCTAGGCTCGGCCGTCAGGAGGAGAAAACGGTGGGGGCTGCGACGAAGGAAGTCCAGCCCCTTCAGGTGGTCGCCGCGAAGGAGACCAAGGCCGATCAGGGTGTGGTGACGCCTGCGGCCAAGAGGGCCACAGAGAAACCCCCGGTGGTTGATCTGACCGGGGCCATCGGAGCCTCCAAGGAGGAAGCCGGGCACGTGGCCTGTCAAAAGAAAGAAAGACAGGAGGCTCCGAAGGTACCATTCTCACCGGTGCTCGGACTGTCGACGGACTCGGTCTTCAAGAGCACAAAGGTGGCTAGAATCATAGTCATCGAGGGACGCCTCCCAACCGACATAGCCTTCACTTCGGACCTGTCAAACGAGGAGGTCTACAGACGAGCCTTTACAGCGTGCACTCACGTAATATTCGGAGTCTTTATCTCTTCATTTTTCATTCATTTTTTTTATGTTGCCATTTCCTGACCGGTCCCTTTTGTGCAGGTGAGCAATCTTCTGGTTGAGGTCAGCGAGCGGGCTGCTTGGGCTTTCTTCGATCTGGACGAGAATGAGGTCCTGGAGGTCTCCCTGCGCGAGGCTTTGAAGGCCACTGAGGAGAACTTTGTTAATAAGTCCTCAAAGGTCAAGGCCCTTGTTGCAGACAAGACCAACCTCCGGGCTTCCCTAGACAAGGCCGAGGCCGCTCTCTCCGAGGAGCACAAGAGAGTGCACTCTTCGGAAGAGAGACTTCGGTCGGCCGAGGACAAGCGTCGAAAGGCCGAGGAAGATCTGCAGGCCGAGCAGCAGGAGAAGCTGGCGCTGGAGGAGAAGCTAAAGAAGTCCGAGGAAGAGGCCAGGGCTGCCAAGGAAGCACTGAACAAGGCCGAGGAGGATCACCAGGAAGCTTTGTCTCGAGCCGTCGCCGATTACAAGTCTTCGGCTCGTTATGAAGAGGACGTCGACGAGGCCGCCTGCGTGTACTTTGAGAGGGGGGGGGGTCAGGTATTTGAGGGAGCAATTGGTTGACAAGGGCGCCCTCAAGATAAACTGGTTCGAGATCCCAATCGTCGCCCAGATTGATGGGTTGGAGCCCTAGGATCCTGTGGAGACCCCGCTCGTCGCTGAGGAAGTCCTAACGGAGCCAAAGGCCGACCGAATGCTTGAGGACGATCTTCCCCCCTACGAAGTGCCGCAGACGCCACTCGTGGAGCTCCCGGACCTTGCGCTGCCAGCCGAGGATTAAGCAAATCCGGCCGCTGAGGACAAACGGTCTTGAAAAGACCACTTGTACTTATATTTTTTTTAACTGTATATTTGTAACCCTACCCTTCAAGGGCCTTGATCAATAAATATCCATTTTTTCTTTGTATATCTGTTGTCTTGAAATCTTTTCTGTTCGGCCTTCGGTAGGCCAAGAATAAGTAATTAAAGTAGCCAGGGCCGGTAGCTTGTAGTAGAGTCCGAAAACGAACGATGCCGAATCTGGCTACGGACATGCCTTAGAAAAATGTCCAAGGCATTGTGACATGCCTTAGAAAAATGTCCAAGGCATTGTTACATTTGTCTTGACTGCCTCTTACCCCGGAAGTGTTGTCGGCTTGGCGCTTAGGCTGGTCGAGGGCACTTAGGTATATCCGTGCAGCGTGATGTTTGGGAGACGAGTATGGTATGCCCCAGTCGGGCTACTGTTGTCCGATCGCATAGTCAGGTAGATGTTGTTTCCTACCAGAGTTGGCGTGTAGACCTTGGTAGGAAGATACGGGGTGACCTTCATGCGATCGTGGTTTGCTTGTGGACCATGGTCGGAAGGTATGAGTATGGTCTTCATGCTACCTTGGTCTGCTGGTGGACCATGGTAGGAAGATACGGGTGTGACCTTCATGCGACTGTGGTCTGCTTGTGGACCATGGTCGGAAGGTACGAGTATGGTCTTCATGCTACCTTGGTCTGTTGGTGGACCATGGTAGGAAGATAATTGTAACCTTCATGCCACCATGGTCTGCTTGTGGACCATGGTCGGAAGGTACGAGTATGGTCTTCATGCTACCTTGGTCTGCTTGTGGACCGTGGTAGGAAGATAATTGTGACCTTCATGCCACCATGGTCTGCTTGTGGACCATGGTCGGAAGGTACGAGTTTGGTCTTCATGCTACCTTGGTCTGCTTGTGGACCATGGTAGGAAGATGATTGTGACCTTCATGCCACCATGGTTTGCTTGTGAACCATGGTCGAAAGGTACGAGTATGGTCTTCATTCTACCTTGGTCTGCTTGTGGACCGTGGTAGGAAGATAATTGTGACCTTCATGCCACCATGGTCTGCTTGTGGACCATGGTCGGAAGGTACGAGTTTGGTCTTCATGCTACCTTGGTCTGCTTGTGGACGGTGGTAGGAAGATGATTGTGACCTTCATGCCACCATGGTCTGCTTGTGGACCATGGTCGGAAGGTACGAGCATGGTCAAAGTTTGACATATGTCTGTGTGAACAGTTGGGCCAGAAGAAACGGCTAAGAAACAATTGCTGAGATGACTGAATTATACGTGCTGTTCTGTATTAAAATGAAAAACAAGCGGATTCCCTCATGGGGTCCTGTAAGACCCGTGTCAATCTAACCCGGTCTTACCACCTTGAATCAGGTTTACCCATCATGGTTGAGTCAAATGGACCAAGGGCGTGAAGGAGATCGAGATCCCAGGTATCAAATCGACCCAAAAACACTTAAAATAGGGGAAGGGTCGCATACCCAGCTAAGCAGGGTCGGACCTCCCAAAACAGAAAGTCAGACCCTCAGTTTTGAAGGGAGGGTCGGACAGCTTAGGACCCTAGGGTCGACGGGATCATCGACCCTCCCATCAACCCTCGATTGCCGTAAGAAAATAAAATTAGGAAATTTCCTAATTTTCGATTGGGATTCTTTCCTAATCTCAAAGGGACTTATTTTAGGATATTCCTACTCTATTTAAAGGATGTCCTTAAGCCACTTTCACTCCTTTCCCAATCCTAATTGAATTGAGAGAAAGACAGGAGAAGGAAAAGAGGAAGAAGAAAGGCAAAGAAGAGAACTTAGCAAAAATGAGAAGAATTTCAGAGAAAAAGTAATATTCTCAGGTATGGATACTAATTCCATGAGTTTCTACAGACCTTAGGATAGTTATTGGAGAGAGTGTGATCTCGGAGAAACCCAAACCATCAAGCTATGGTTAGGTTTTCATGAAAAACCATTGAAGAATGCATAAAAGCTATCTAGGTGGTTGATTCGTGGTTCCAGAATGGAATGAGTGTTTAATGGAATGTAGAAGCAAGCCATAGGACCCCAAACACGAAGAATGGATTAAAAAGAGGGAATTTGACCAAAGTGCACAGAGGGTCGCACCGAGGGTCGATGACCATCCGACCCTAGGTGTTCCTGACCATCGACCCTCGGTGTTCGGGAAGTTCGGGAATCTGGGGAGGGTCGCACCCAGGGTCGACCGTGACTCCGACCCTACCTCCGACCCTCAGTTAACAGAGTGGTTTTTAAATCTAGAATTAATTCTAATTAAATTCTATCGACTTTGTTAGGTCTTCTAGCAATATAATAACACTGTAAAGGTGATTCTAAAGCTTGGAAAAGTATCTTATAGCAAGCTAAGGTGAGGAACCAGAACTCCAAACTAAATTGGTTAATAACAAAAACTATTTTCTATTTCTTGAGTCCTATGCCATGCTTGATTCCATGCGAATATGTTTGTAATGTGCATACAACATGCCATCCAATATTTCTATTACTTGTTCATGCATAGTTACTTTATTGTTTATAACATGATGATGATGATGATGATAAGAATAGGCATGTGCTTGTATGTGTGTGGTTGATGTACTTGATGCGAGCGAGTATCAGGGGAGGTGTGATGAGAACGTCAATAAACGTTAACCTTTGGCAGGTCTCAGCACTTTAGCTCTATCTCTAACTCAAGTCTTGTGCATTGGCATCGTCGTATCGCCATTACTTTAGTAGAACTATTATGTCGTAGAGTATCAGGGGAGGTGGTCTCGGTCCTTGTAGTCTCTGACTCTACCGGGGGGTCTTAGCTCTATCTCTATGGACATTCTGAGGGATGCTGGGGGGAGGCCTTGGATACACTTTTTGGCATTAGGATTGGTTAGTTGCGAGCCCAGTTTGTAGCCCTCGCCAGCAGGGGCTTACGTGTTGGTATGACACTATATAGCAATAAACGTAACCTTTGTTATATAATGTTCATGATTGGGTGCATGTGAGTCGACGATAAACGTGATCTTCGGGTGACGTCACACACTTGTGTATAGAGGCGGGGTCAATAAACGCAACCTTTGGCTACCTAAACCTTTCTATTGCATACTGTAAACTTTAAATCGAACCAAAGATATAAATTGATTGCATGCATATGTATTGTTGCATTGTTTTGGCTACTCACTGAGCCGTGATGTGTGCTCACCCCTCGACGTCGAATATTTTTAGTTGATGATGCAGGTTATACCGTTGAAGACTATATGAATGCGTCTGTGTACGGGAACGTGGCAGCAATAGAAGCTGAAGCTGAAGTGGATACACACGACTCCTCTTGCGAGTGCAACTCGTGTGTATTTGATTAGATATTTTATAGGTTTCTTTATTAGATTTATTAAGACATGTATTTGGTATTTAAATATTTATGTCTCAGTTGAAAACAGAATAAATTGTTATTTAAATTTTAATATCACATAAATTCTCAGTTCTTCTTATTATAAGACTTCCGCTATTGTGTATTTACTCTGATTATGATTACGGATGTGTGTAAGTTTAGATAACGCGGGGATAACCTATTTGAGATCCTGGTTGAACCGTTGGTTTATTAGCGGTTCATCACATCATTCTGAATAGTTCAGAATTGAGGTGTGACAACTTGGTATCAGAGCATCTCAGGCCTTGTCCGCTGAACTAACATACATTCGAGACAATTGTGAACTGAGATAGGATAAATTAAAATCTTTAATACAAACACACAATAAGCACCTGTGTTGGTTGAGACAGGACTTAAATAAGACAATAATGTACATATAAAAGGTGGAACCATATATATACACTCAAACAGAAAGAGAAGACCAAAATTTATCCTAATAAACCAATAATATAGGGTATTATCTATAAGTTGGGTAGTTATCCAAGTATACAAGTGATATTGTACAGTAGCAAGAAGGAAGCACCTGTACAGTAGAAAATTGGAATACTGAGTTGGTACTCACAAGATGTGAAACTCGATGTAGGATAGAAGAAGAAGCAAAATGGCTAGTAATGCCAAAACCCCTGCAGAGATAAAGGAAAAGATCTTGGGCTAAATCCAAAGGACATGACCAATTACGGTACCAATTGGTAGCATCACGGTACCCCTAACACCGGTTAGCTATAACACAGTGCCTACACACAGCAAGTCCCAGTAAAGCACACCCCAGTGCAGAAGTTTGGTGCATAACAAGCAGTGTATCAAGGTGGTTACCCTTATTAGCCATCGAGGTACGGGATAGCTGCATCATGACATAATGATCCGACCAAGGATTGAGAAATATTTTCTGAAGACGAAGCCTAAAACGTTTTCAGCAAAGGATCAAATCTATTGTGGCCATGTAACTAGAGATGTTTATATAGGATGCGGTGCATTATTGATTTACTCTTATGATTATAGAGGATGCACATACTAGATTTTAATTTCTCGTACATTGACAGGATACCTTCTTGATTTAACTTGTCAATTGGAGTTATAGATATTGTTTCTTTAGTATTAGTCCTGATTATACCAATCTGAGCCACTCTCATGATCGACAACATGAGCGGTGATATGAACTGAATGAACAGTTAAATGTTTAATCATGTTGAGTGTACATCTTCTGATTTATACCTGAGTTATTGATGTATAAAATCTTCCTCCAGATTTACTCCTGTAGTGCCTTGACCAATGACATTATATATTCGATAGAACCTATAACCATGAGGTTAAGAACTATAAAACCTCTATGCATTTGGACCACCGTGCAACGTAATGATCTTTGGATGCCGGTTGGATTACCAAAGATTTACTCCTGAATCGTTAAACCTAGTTCACTAGATAAAACTAGTGTTTTCATTATGCTAAAGCAACAGAAGGAAGTGAATCACTATTGGATGAGCATTTTGATTCATACACTCCCTGACCTTTGATGATAAAAATGTTTAGTGATAATGGAATTATTGAAAGAAAGATGATTAAATTTAGATTAAATGTCATAGCCAATGAACCTCAGATGAAGTAATAGAGGATTTGTTTTGAGATTGCTAAATGGATGGATATGAATCATGTCTATAAAAGAGTGCATGAGAAAATATGGGAACTATTAAGAGTAGCCAGTAAAGAAATAGATAGCACTCAAGTAGAGTTAAGGATGGCTATATCAGTATGAATTTTGCCCAATGATAATACAATGATAATTGAGTAATGCCCAATGTTGAGTGATTGATTAAGAAAAGACCAAAAGAGTTTAGATGAATTAATGAATTTATAAGCATATACCCTAATGCTTATAGATAGACTTGGGATATGAGGTAACAATCACAAGATATTTTTTCGAGGTATATGAAAGAGAGATCAGGATAGAACAGAAGTGATAAAGGAAATATAAGCTAATGAACTTTTCAAGATATGAGATTGTTAGCAATAGTCTTTGAAAATCATAAGAGATGAAGGAACTAGACAAGTTCTTAAGACCTTATACTAGATTTTGCTAGTTCAAGCCCTTTGGACTAGATGTTGTATGGGATGAGTGTTACGAACAATGTCCAAATCTTATGGATGAACAGAATTTGGATGCAACCTGAGTCGACTGGAGATGGCAGACTTTGATGTCATCTTGGGAATGGACTGGTTAGCTCGGCATTCTGCAAATCTGTTATGCGCCGAAAAGAAGCTAACGTTCAAAGACAAAGAAGGAGCAGAATTCAGTTTCTCAGAAACCAAGCTTCCCCGGAGACGCAAGCTCATACTTTTAGCACTAAAGGCTAAGAAGTGCCTTGAGAAGGGGGCAATCGGGTATCTGCTATCAGTGGTCGATCTAACCAAGGAAGCACCACGGATGGAAGACATTGACGTCGTGCGAGACTACCCTGACGTATTTCCGGAGGAACTACCTAGATTACCACCCAACCGAGCCACAGACTTTGTGATAGACCTTAAACCTGGAGCCGCACCAATGTCAAAAGCACCTTATAAAATGGCACCTACGGAACTGAAGGAATTAAAAATGCAACTACAAGAATTGCTGGACAAGGGTTATATTCGACCCAGTATATCTCCATGGGGGGCACCGGTGTTGTTCGTAAAGAAGAAGGATGGTAGCGTTCGATTATGCATCGACTATCGGGAGTTGAATAAACTGACAATCAAGAATCGATACCCACTACCTCGGATCGATGACTTGTCCGATCAGTTACAAGGAGCAAAAGTATTTTCTAAGATCGACCTTCAATCGGGCTATCATCGCCTGAAGATTAAAGAAGGTGATATTCCGAAGACAGCATTCGAGGACCAGATATGGACATTATGAATTTTTGGTTATGTCTTTCGGATTAACTAATGCACCGACAACGTTCATGGAACTTATGAACCGAGTTTTCCACGATATGTTGGATACGTCGGTTATAGTATTTATTGATGATATATTGGTATACTCCAAGGACAAGGAAACCCATATCAAGAACCTAAACGCAGCCCTATAGCATTTAAGGAAAGAGAAGTTATATGCCAAATTTTCAAAGTGCGAGTTTTGGCTAAGTGAAGTCGCCTTCTTAGGCCATGTAGTATCCGCTGAAGGAATCAAAGTGGACCCTAGCAAGATCGAGGCTATTGTAAAGTGGGAAGCACCAAAGTGCGTTTCGGAAATCAAAAGTTTTCTGGGTCTAGCTGGTTATTATCAGAGATTCGTAGAAGACTATTCTTGGATTGCCGTCCCTCTCACCAGTTTGACTAAGAAAGGTGAAAAGTTTGTGTGGACCGATAAATGTGAGAAGAGTTTCCAAACGCTGAAGACCAGATTGATATCCACTTCGATCTTGACTATTCCCGTTCCAGGACAGACCTTTACTTTATACACTGATGCGTCGGGACTGGGATTGGGATGTGTGCTTATGCAAGGAGAGCAAGTGATTGCTTATGCTTCAAGACAGTTAAAGGTACATGAAAAAAATTATCCCACTCATGATCTGGAGCTAGCGGTAGTAGTACATGCGGTCAAGATATGGAGACATTACATATACGGGGAGAAATTCCAGATTAAGTCGGACCATAAAAGTCTTACTTATTTATTTAATTAGAAGGAGTTGAATATGAGACAAAGAAGATGGCTGGAACTATTGAAAGACTATGATTGTGATATCCAGTATCATCCGGGAAAAGCGAACGTAGTAGCGAATGCATTAAGCAGAAATGCAATGATAAAATCGCAAGGAGAAGTTAGCACGACTGCAGCAATGTGTACTACCGAGAGGGTATTCAATCACGGCAACGAGCAGTATGTGATAGATACAACGGATGGATCAGCCAACCAAGGGTTTATTCATCGGTTTTTGAATATATTCGCGGCATTGAAGATTAGACCAGATATAGTGGATGAAGTGAAGACAGCTATCAAAGCAGATCCTTATCTGAGAACAGTACAAGAAGATATTGAGAAAGGTAGGACCAACCCTGAGTTCACCTTGGATGACGAGAAGGTACTAAAATACAAAGGAAGAATATGTGTACCGAAACGAGAAAGTGCAAACATTAGACACCGACTGATGAAGGAAGCCCACACCACCATCTATTCGATACATCCTGGAAGTACAAAAATGTATCATGACCTAAAGAAACTATATTGGTGGAGGGGGATGAAAGCAGATGTAGCTAAGTTCTTGTCCCAATACCTAAATTGTCAGAAGGTAAATGCTGAACGACAAAGACCCGCGGGGATCATTGCAGCCATTACGGAACCAGCATGGAAATGGGATCGTATCACTATGGACTTCGTCACAGGGCTACCATTGACTCCTCGAGTAGTTGACGCAGTTTGGGTGATTGTGGACCATCTGACTAAAACAGCTCGCTTCATACCTATACGACCTCAGTATACACTAGAAAGGTTAGCGAAACTGTATGTGGATAATATTATTCGGTTACATGGTGTTCCAGAAAGCATTGTGTCTGATAGAGATCCACGATTTACTTCCAAGTTTTGGGAGGGATTGCAAAAGGCTATGGGTACAACGTTGAAGTTCAGTACTGCATTCCACCCATAAACAGATGGACAGTTGGAGCATACAACCCTGATTCTAGAAGATATGCTACGAGCATGTGTAATTGATTTTAAAGGATCATGGGACGAAAAATTACCATTGATCGAGTTCGCTTATAACAATAGCTATCAGGCTACCATACAGATGTCACCTTATGAAGCACTGTATGGCAGGAAGTGTCGAACTCCCTTGTTTTGGAATGAAGTTGGGGAACGTAGTATTGTTGGACCGAAATTTGTTGAAGAGACTTGTCGAGTGGTCGACATCATCAAGGAAAGAGTGAGAACAGCTCAGAACCATAAGAAGCAATATGCAGACACTCGATGAAGAGATCTGGAGTTCACCGTAGGTGATAAAGTATTTTTGAAGGTATCGCCTATGCGAGGATTGAAGAGGTTCGGACAGAAAGGGAAACTAAGTCCAAGATATGTCGAGCCATATGAAATTCTAGCTAAGCGTGGACAAGTGGCTTATCAGTTAGCACTACCACCATCTATGTCAAGTGTGCATGACGTATTTCACATTTCCCTATTGAAGAAGTATGTCAAAGACCCAACGCATGTTTTGACTGTGGATTTGCCGGAATTGACTGATGATTTGACATTTGAAGTAACACCAACAGAAATCACTAGTCGAAAGGTTCAACGTCTACGCAACAGAGATATCTACTATGTTAAGGTCACATGGAAAAGTAGAGACATGGAAGAGATTACATGGGAAGAAGAAAACGCTATGCGGAAGCAATACCCTTACTTGTTTGATTCAGAAGGTACGCATAATTTTGAGGACGGAATTTTTATAAGTTGGGGGGAGTTGTAAGACCCGTGTCAATCTAACCCGGTCTTACCACCTTGAACCAGGTTTACCCATCATGGTCGAGTCAAATGGACCAAGGGCGTGAAGGAGATCGAGATCCCAGGTATCAAATTGACCCAAAAACACTTAAAATAGGGGAAGGGTCGCATACCCAGCTAAGCGGTCGGACCTCCCAAAACAGGAAAGTCGGACCCTCGGTTTTGAAGGGAGGGGTCGGACAGCTTAGGACCCTAGGGTCGACGGGATCGTCGACCCTCCCATCGACCCTCGGTTGTCGTAAGAAAATAAAATTAGGAAATTTCCTAATTTTCGATTGGGATTCTTTCCTAATCTCAAAGGGACTTATTTTAATATATTCCTACTCTATTTAAAGGACGTCCCTAAGCCACTTTCACTCCTTTGACAACCCTAATTGAATTGAGAGAAAGAGAGGAGAAGGAAAAGAGGAAGAAGAAAGGCAAGGAAGAGAACTTTGCAAAAAGGAGAAGAATTTCAGAGAAAAAGTATCTTTTCAGGTATGGATACTAATTCCATGAGTTTCTACAGACCTTAGATAGTTATTGGACAGAGTGTGATCTCAGAGAAACCCAAACCATAAAGCTATGGTTAGGTTTTCATGGAAAACCATTGAAGAATGCATGAAAGCTATCTAGGTGGTTGATTCGTGGCTCCAGACCATGGAATGAGTGTTTAATGGAATGTAGAAGCAAACCATAGGTCCCCAAACACGAAGAATGGATGAAAAAGAGGGAATTGGACCAAAGTGCACAGAGGGTTGCACCGAGGGTCGATGACCATCCGACCCTAGGTGTTCCTGACCATCGACCCTCAGTGTTCGGGAAGTTCAGAATCTGGGGAGGGTCGCACCCAGGGTCGATCATGACTCCGACCCTACCTCCGACCCTGAGTTAACAGAGTGGTTTTTAAATCTGGAATTAATTTTAATTAAATTCTATCGACTTTGTTAGGTCTTCTAGCAATATAATAACACTGTAAAGGTGATTCTAAAGCTTGGAAAAGTATCTTATAGCAAGCTAAGGTGAGGAACCAGAACTCCAAACTAAATTGGTTAATAACAAAAACTGTTTTCTATTTCTTGAGTCCTATGCCATGCTTGATTCTATGCGAATATGTTTGTAATGTGCATACAACATGCCATCCAATATTTCTATTACTTGTTCATGCATAGTTACTTTATTGTTTATAACGTGATGATGATGATGATGACAGGAATAGGCATGTGCTTGTATGTGTGGGGTTGATGTACTTGATGCGAGCGAGTATCAGGGGAGGTGTGATGAGAACGTCAATAAACGTTAACCTTTGGCGGGTCTCAGCACTTTAGCTCTATCTCTAACTCAAGTCTTGTGCATTGGCATCGTCGTATTGCCATAACTTTAGCAGAACTATTATGTCATAGAGTATCAGGAGAGGTGGTCTCGTGTCCTTGTAGTCTCTGACTCTACCAGGGGGCCTTAGCTCTATCTCTATGGACATTCTGAGGGATGCTGGGGTGAGGCCTTGGATACATTTTTTGGCATTAGGATTGGTTAGATGCAAGCCCAGTTTGCAGCCCTCGCCAGCAGGGGCTTACGTGTTGGTATGACACTATATAGCAATAAACGTAACCTTTGTTATATAATGTTCATGATTGGGTGCTTGTGAGTCGACGATAAACGTGATCTTCGGGTGACGTCACACACTTGTGTATAGAGGCGGGATCAATAAACGTGACCTTTGGCTACCTAAATCTTTCTATTGCATACTGTAAACTTTAAACCGGACCAAAGATATAAATTGATTGCATGCATATGTATTGTTGCATTGTTTTGGCTACTCACTGATCCGTGATGTGTGCTCACTCCTCGACGTCGAATATTTTTAGTTGATGATGCAGGTTATACCGTTGAAGAATATATGAATGCGTCTGCATACGGGAACGTGACAGCAATGGAAGCTGAAGCTGAAGTGGTTACACACGACTCCTCTTGCGAGTGCAACTCGTGTGTATTTGATTAGATATTTTATAGGTTTCTTTATTGGATTTATTAAGACATGTATTTGGTATTTAAATATTTATGTCTCAGTTGAAAACAGAATAAATTGTTATTTAAATTTTAATATCACATAGATTCTTAGTTCTTCTTATTATAAGACTTTCGCTATTGTGTATTTACTCTGATTATGATTATGGATGTGTGTAAGTTTAGATAACGCGGGGATAACCTATTTGAGATCCTGGTTGAACCATTGGTTTATTAGCGGTTCATCACATCATTCTGAATAGTGCAGAATTGGGGTGTGACAGGTCCGGTATACAATTGAGACTTAAAAATTGACAAAAAAGTTTTTGATTAATGATAATATTTCTGAAGGTTGGTGGCATGCCACGTCCTCGGAATTTCTTTACCGTCCATGGTGGTCAGCTTGTACGAGCCCGGGCGTCCTGTTCGGAGCACTCGATACGGTCTTTCCCAGTTCTTGGCCATCTTCCCTTGATTTGTGGGATCAGAGACTGCCGTTTTTCTATGGATAAGATCTCCGACTTTAAATTGTTTTGGTCGGACTGTCTTGTCGTAGTGACGGGCTATCGCCTGCTGGTAGCTGGCCATTCGGAATGCGGCCGATTCCCTTACGTCTTCGAGGTTGTCGAGGTTTGTCCGTAGATCTTCAGAGTTGGTGTGCTCGTTGAAGTTCAGCATCCAGAATGTTGGATGGAAGACTTCAACGGGGACGACTGCCTCCGTGCCGAAGGTGAGCATGAAGGGTGTCTCTCCTGTGGGTGTTCGGCTGGTCGTCCTGTACGACCAGACGATACTTGGTAGCATATCCACCCACTTTTCCTTTTGGTCTTCTACCATCTTTTTCAGGCCGCACAATATTGTTTTGTTGGTGGCCTCGGTCTGGCCGCTTGTCTGTGGATGTCCTACTGACCCAAATCTATGGTCTATTCAGAATTCTTTGCAAAAGTTTGTGAAGGATGAGCTGGCGAACTGAGTGCCGTTATCCGTCACAAGGACTCTCGGCATGCCGAACCTGTATACGACCGAGTGTCTGAAGAACTGTTCCACTTTGGAGGTGTCGATCTTGGCTACGGCTTCAACTTCAACCCATTTGGTGAAGTAATCAATGGCCACGATGACATATTTCCATTGATAAGTGGCTTGGGGGAAGGGCCCCATGATGTCCATACCCCATATGGCGAAGGGGAGGGGACTTGTGATCGGCTGCAGTGGAGCGGCCGGAGCATGCTGCATGGGTGCATAGAACTGGCACTTGTCGCACCTGCGGACAAGCTCGATGCAGTCGTCGTGCATTCTCGGCCAATGGTAGCCTTGGCAGAGGATCTTTTGGAAGAGCGATCGTCCGCCCTGGTGTCGGCCGCATATACCCTCATGTACTTCTTTCATGACGCGCTCGGCCTCGTCTGATCGCAGGCACCTTAGCAGCGGTAGGGTATAGGATCTCCTATATAGTACATCATTGTGTATGATGTATTGCCGAGACTTGGCTTGGATGCGGCGAGCATCTTTCCTGTCATTCGGTAGGGCGCCCGTCCGGAGGTATTGATGTATGTCATCGTACCAGCTGGATGCGACTCCGACGGGGGCTACGACTTCAATAGAGGTGCTGGCGTGGTCCAAGAATTCTACGTACACGACAGAGTCCATCGCATGGATGTCTTCTAGGGATAATCTTGATAGCTTATCCGCTTCGGTGTTCTCTTCGTGACAAACGTATTGCAGCTCAACGCTATGGAAGGTCGCGATGGCCGAATTCACCTTCTCGAGGTACTTTTGCATCCCGGGCTGTCTGGCCTCGTAGTCTCCTTGTACTTGGCGGATGACCAACTGAGAGTCGCCTTGTATCACCAGCCGACGGACGGCTAGGCTTTTGGCCAATCTGAGTCCGGCTAGTCAAGCTTCGTACTCGGCCTCGTTGTTGGTCGCTCTGAATCCGAACCTGATGGAGATCGTATTTTAAATCGTTCTGGACTTTTCAAAATTACTCCTGCCCCTGCTTTGTCTTCCATGGAGGAACCGTCAAAGTTCAGGATCCACGCGGCCTCGGCTTGCTCCGAAGTCGGTACCACCTGGGGTTCTGCAAAGTCTTGGTCTGGTAAGGTACTTTCAACGATAAAGTCCGCCAAGGCTTGTGCTTTGATGGCCGTTCTGGGGATGTACTTTATGTCAAATTCACCGAGCTCTACCGCCCAATTGATGAGTCGACCGGATACATCGGGCTTTGACAACACCTTCTTCAGTGGTGTGTTTGTCAGCACCGATATGGGATATGCCTGGAAGTACGGTCAGAGCTTCCGCGCGGATGTGACCAAGGCAAGCGCTAGTTTCTTAATCGGCTTGTATCTGGTCTCGGCATCAAGAAGTACTTTGCTGACGTAGTAAATTGGCTGCTGGACCTTGTCTTCATCTTTCAAAAGAATAGCGCTGACTGCGCGGTCGGATACTCCGAGATATAGCTGCAACTCATCCCCAGGGTTTGGTTTCACCAGTAGGGAAGGTGATGATAAGTATGCCTTGAGGTCTTCGAAAGCCCTCTGGCACTCTTCAGTCCACTCAAACTTTCCGGCTCCCTTCAGAGTTTTGAAGAAGGGGAGACAACGCTCGGCAGACTTAGACATGAAGCGACCGAGTGCGGCTATTCGGCCATTCAACTCCTGTACTTGTTTACCCCTGGTCGGGGCAGCCATATCCATGATGGCCATGATCTTTGAAGGGTTTGCCTCAATACCCCTCTGCGAGACCATGAATCCCAAAAATTTTCCTGATCCGACTCCGAAGGCGCACTTTGTCGGGTTGAGCTTCATGCTGTGTCTTTGGAGGACCTGGAATGCTTCGCTGAGGTTGGCCATGTGTCGGTCGGCCTGCCGACTCTTAACAAGGAAGTCATCGACATATACTTCCATGTTCCTGCCAATCTATCGTCGGAAGACTTTGTTGACTAGTCTCTGATAGGTGGCTCCTGCATTTTTGAGGCCAAAAGGCATGACCGTATAGCAGAAGAGACCCTGATTGGTGACGAAGGAAGTACATTCTTCGTCTGCCTTTCGCATCTTTATTTGGTTGTAGCCGGAGTACGCGTCAAGGAAACTTAGTAGCCATGTCCGGCTGTAGCATCTATCAGCTGGTCAATGTGCGGCAGCGGATAGCTGTCCTTCGGGCAGGCCTTGTTGAGGTCGGTGAAGTCTATGCAAATTCGCCACTTGCCGTTAGACTTTGGCACCATGACAACGTTGGCCAACCAGTCCGGGTAATCGACCTCCCGTATGAAGTTGGCCGCCAGCAGCTTCTGCACCTCCTCGTCTATGACGGACTACCGGGCGGGTGCAAAGCTTCTCTTCTTTTGTCGCACAGGCCGATGCTGAGGGTTGACGGCTAGGTGGTGTTCAATGACATCCCTAGGGATCCCGGGCATCTCAGAGGCCAACCATGCAAAGACATCGAGATTCTGCCTTAGAAATTCGATCAACTCTTCCCTTTGTTCCTCGGGCAGCAAGGAGCCGACCTGGAACGTCTTCTCTGGCTGATTGTCTACAATCGGGATCTGTACAAGTTCCTCCGTGGGTTCTCCTCTGTTGGGAGAGAGATTCTTGGGAACATCCACCATGTTCACCTATGCGGACTTCAAGGCCCACTGACTGTTCTTCAGCTCGGTGGCGTACCACCTCCGTGAAGTGTCTTGATCTGTTTGGAACTCTCCGACTCCGTCCTCGGTCGGGAACTTCATCACCAGGTAGTAGGTGGACATGCACGCCTTCAGCTTGTTCAGCGAAGGACGGCCGAGGATGACGTTGTGCGCGGATGGCCGATCGACCACCATGAATTCGACCATTACCCGCCGCTGTTTGGGCTTCTGTCCGAGGATGACAGACAATTGGATCCCCCCTTAACTGTAACTAGGTCTCCGGAAAAGCTGATGAGGTCGAAAGTGACGGGTTGAAGCTGGTCGTCCGTCAGCTGCATCCTCTGGTAGGCATGGTAGAATATAATGTCCACCGAGCTCCCGGTGTCTACCAGGCACTTCACGACATCGCAGTGTCCGATCCCGGTCGTGAAGACAAGGGCATCCTCATGGGGGACCGCGATGTTGACAAGATCTTCGTCATTGAAGGTGATGACTTCTCCAGTTCGAGCTCTCTTCGACGGCCACTCAGTCTTGGCTACCAGACGCGAGTAGGCCTTTGCCGACCTGTTGGAGGTGTTCCTGGAGGCAGGTCCTCCTATGATTGTGAGGACTGATCGGCCCTCGGCTTGGGGGCCCTTGGTGATGGTATAGACCCCATTGTCACCAGGGATGCGCAAACCCATTGCTGTGCGCCGTCGGTCCTCTGGGGGCGGACTGCCGACAAACCTGCGCTCGGCCTTTCTTCTCTTTGAAGCTGGGTGGGACTTCCTTCTTCTTCTTTTTCCCCGGCCTTCCATTTCCGACCAGGACGGGATAGGCCCGGACTGGGTATGCTGTCGGCCTCCCAGTCTTTCTTTTACCGACACTCTTTCTTTTTGTGCCCTCGAGGAGCCTTCAATAGTCCCAAACTGGATGGCGCCGACCCACTGTCTGGGGGGAGCCGGCCCACCATTAGGGTCTCTGTCGTCCCTCCGAGCGGCGTTTTGATTATCGCCCGTGTCCACTTAGTAGTTGTTGGGCTGCTGGTTTCTCGGAGGTGGAGGTGGTAACCCACGATCCCTCCGAGCGGGAGCCGGTCCTCGGTATGCATGCCGAACGAAGTTACCATAGTATCTGTAGGCACCCCATTTTTGCCATCCCAGCTAAACAAAGTCCTGCTGGTGTGTGGACAACAAAAGGAAGAAAGGTGATTGAAAGTTTGGATTCTTGACTGTGAATTTGAGGAAGTTTTCGGTGGGCCCCATAATAAGGTCACAGGCTGTAATCTGCATGGTTGATAGGTCATAGAATTATCTTCGAAACGAGACCAGAATTGCTCGATTCTGACATCAAATGAAGAAGATATGATCATTTTAGTCAGATGATACATATGAGGGAGGTTTATGAAATTATTATCAATAATCCTAGGGGCCTTCGTGCAAATTATCCTAAGTTGGATCGTTTGAATTTCAAATCATCATATCTTAATCATCCGACATCGGATTCAGATGATCCCAAGACCATTATTCTTCATTCATGATGTTCTACAAAATGGACGTAAAAAATCCCAGGTAGAAGTCACCAGTGGGTCCCGTGCAAGCTTGCATGCAAAATTATCGTCAGAACTTCAAAGCTGCATATCTTTTCCGTTCTACATTGGATTCAGGTGATTCCAGTTCCTATATTCCTCATTTTCAATGTTCTACAAAATGAACGCAAAAAATTTGGAATAGAGGCCATCGAAAAATTCCATGCGGGATGACAGCGGAAATGACCCATGAAATGACAAGGAGAGAAAACCCAGTTAATTCCAATCAATCCAGTCAACTCAGTTCAAGCCGGTTTTGGTCCAACCTAGCTCAACCCAAATCGGTTTAACTTCGGTCCAACCTAAGTCGGTCTCAACCCGTTTCGAACCGGTTCATTCATGTGCATAGTATTTATATATATTTATATATATATATATATATATATATATATATACAATATATATATATATATATATATATATATATATATATATATATATATATATATATATATATATATATATATGTATGTATGTTATAAAATATATGTGTATATATGTATATAATATATATTATTATATGTAAATGATAATCCAAAATATTTTGAGAAGAAAAATGAAAGAGGGGAGAGAGAAAACATGAAAGAGAAGGGGATTTAGGGTTTTGAGATAATCCAAAAAGATTTTGAGAAGAAAAATGAAAGAGGGGAGAGAGAAAACGTGAAAGAGAAGGGGATTTAGGGTTTTGAGATAATCCAAAAAGATCTTGAGAAGAAAAAGGAAAGAGGGGAGAGAGAAAACGTGAAAGAGAAGGGGATTTAGGGTTTTGAGATAATCCAAAAAGATCTTGAGAAGAAAAAAGGAAAGAGGGAGAAATAAAAAAAAAAAAAAAAAAAAAGGGGGGAAAAAGATTCCCCTTCACGTTTTCTAGAAAGAAAACGTGAAAGAAAGAGAGAGGGAGAAAAGAAAAAAAGGAAGGAAAAGAATGAAGAAGAAAAGGAAAGAAGAGAGAAAGGAAAGAGAGAAGGGGTTTTCTAGAAGAAGAATGAGAAAAAGGAAAGAAAAGAAGAAGAAAAAAGTGGGAAGGAAGAAAAGAAAGGAAAGAAGAAAAAATGGAGAGAAAAAAGATTTTCTAGAAAAAAGAAGAAAAGGAAAGAAGGATCTTCTAGAAAATGAGTGAAAAATTATAAATAGGAGAGAGGAGGGATCCTTTTCCATACCAGAGAGAGGGGAACGTGGGTGAGAGAGAGAAACGTGAGTGAGAGAGAGAAAACGTGAGAGAGGAAGAAAGAAAGAGAGAGAAAAGAGAAAAGAAAGAAAAGAGAAGAAGAAAAGAGAGAAAGAGAAGAGAGAAAGAAGCAGAAGAGAGGAGAAGGAGGATTCACATTCAAAGGGGATTGATACAACCCCCAATCACCCTTCATCAACGGTTTCGCTCGATTTGAGCCCAAGGTTAGTACTCTAAACAAATTTAGAGGTCGTTATAATGCCCGAATGCCAATTTTGCTTGAAAAAGGCTAATTTTCATGAAATCTCAATCATGAATGCTCTATTACATGCTTGTTAATGTTAGGATGCCTATGTATAACATTTTTCATGAATGATAATTTGTCTAAGCTATTCAATGATGAATTTTTGATTGATATACAATGATGTTTGATGTTTTTTGTAAGTTTCATAAAGTGATTTTCTGATCTGAAAATTCCAGATTTAGGGTTCAAACTTAGGACGTACATCATATGTATTTTTTCTAAGATTTTGAAGCCCAAAATTTTATGGGAGTCTCTCTGATATGATAGAAGACTACCCTAAAAATTTCGTTCCATTTGGAATTGGGGAAATATATCAAAAAATTTGTCTTTGACATTGCTATTTTTCTCGGATGTAATGCAATCCTCCATCGGAAAGTCTCTAGACAAAGGCCTTATGGCCATAATCAGAAAATCCACTTAACATGAACTTCTTAGACATGAAAGTCTTCTAAAAAATGGCATTGGTTTCATATTTTTTCCATTTTTCGTTGAATTGATATCAATTTTTAAGTGCATAGTGCTTTGATTTCAGATCTGTCATGATGTGCTGATTTGCATGATTGAAAAGAGTCATTTTTCACAAAGAAAATATACTGTTTTAACTTGTTTTTCTTAATGAAATTTTATATCAGACAGTTATCTACATAGATATATGTCTGTATTTAATTTTCATTAAGAATAGAATTTTATTTGGAATTTATGGTGCAACTGGTCAAAAATCTGGAACAGACCTGACCAGTGTATTTGC
Source organism: Protea cynaroides (assembly GCA_028583415.1). Taxonomy (NCBI): domain Eukaryota; kingdom Viridiplantae; phylum Streptophyta; class Magnoliopsida; order Proteales; family Proteaceae; genus Protea; species Protea cynaroides. The sequence goes on along the minus strand of CM053268.1, from coordinate 9,881,537 downwards.
CTGTACTTGGGGAATATTTTCGACCTGCCTATGGTCTCTTTTAGGATTAGCTTCCTTGAGACAAAATGTTGGCCTCTGAGTCTTCTTTCCAGAGATATCTTTTAAGAATTTTTTGAGTAAGTACAGTGCCCTATGTGCCCATTTTGGTCCAGCCTGACAAAGCTGTCATCTTGCTACGTGTTCCATCATGTTTTGATTGATTCTCATATGCTTTGGTTGTTTCTCACATGCCATATTTGATGCTATGCTATGTTCGGATGCTCGTATGCATACACTACTATAATTGGAATGGTCACACTGCCATAATTGGAATAGTCACACTGCCATAATTGGAATGATCACATTGCCATAATTGGAATAATCACATTGCCATGATTAGAATGCTACACATGCTTATTGCCATATTTGTCTGCTACACTTGCTCACATGCTATATTGGATGATTACTGTCATGTTTGGATGCATACTTACCATGTTTGTATTGATTCACATGCTCACTTGCCATTTTTGACTGATTTGTTGCTAAATTTGAATATATTTCCAACACTGCTATATTTGGAATACTACCATTGATATAGTTGGAATATTTTTATTTGCCATATTTGTCTTGGAAAGAGAAAAAATAAAAAAATAGCAATTAGGGCAAGATACACCCTGAAATAGAAAGAATTGAACAATTAGGGTAGGAAACCCTAAGATGGAAAGAAAACAATAATTAGGGAAAGTGAAACCCTAAAAATAAAAAATAGAAATTAGGGCAAAATAAACCCTAGAATAAAGAGAATAATTAGGGTATGAAACCCTAAAAAATGAAAATCACAATGAAAAGGGATAGGAAACCCTAGAAACCTAAAAATGGAAACAATAAAAATGGTAGGAATTTAGGTCTCATCCCTAGATCCTATTGACAAAAATAGAAATAATTTGGTACACATCCCAAATAAAAATGGTAGGAATTTAGGTCTCATCCCTAGATCCTATTGACAAAAATAGAAAGAATTTGGTACACATCCCAAATAAAAATGGTAGGAATTTAGGTCTCATCCCTAGATCCTATTAACAAAAATAGAAAGAATTTGGTACACATCCCAAATAAAAATGGTAGGAATTTAGGTCTCATCCCTAGATCCTATTGACAAAATTGGAAGGATTTTGGTACACATTCCAAATCCGACTCTCATAAAATTTCGAACTACGTCGTACCTGATTTCTAGGGCACACCCTAGAATACGTAGGCAATTTGGGAATCCCAAATACGGTACAAAGCCACCCATCAACCATACATCCAGCATAAACTTCAACTTGAACAACAAAGAATCTAATTGAAGCACATGCATAAATCACTTCCATAATCTTTAATCACATAACCCACTTTCGAACTACGTTTTTGGACTTGATTTCCAGGATTGGAATACGTAGGCAGTTTGAGATGTTTTACACGTCTCAAATTCAGTCCAAGACCGAACCATCTTTGGTCTGGATCACTGTATAATATTGTACATTACATTTGCTTGTTTATTTGCTTCAAAACATGATTGGCTGAACCCTAGGTTAGAATAACTTAGCAACTTGGTTTAGGACATCCCCCATTGAACCCTAGTCATCCAATTGACCAAGCACAGTCAAAATTAGAATATAAGGAAAGTTTAGGAGGCCGATATTGATCGGGCGGTTTGGGTGCCTAACACCTTCCCATAACCGTACCCTGAATACTTACCCGATCTCTTGCAGACCAAAGAACCGATACATTGGGTCACGAGTCAATAGAAGTCTTACCTTAGGGTGAGGCTACATTTTTAGAGGTCTTAGACCTTAATCTAGGTGGCGACTCCAACAGAACAAATCGATCTTCATCGATACGGGATACACATTTCCATCCCGAGGAGGATCACGTCGATTTTCCATTGTCCTCACAGTATCCTCGTCTAATGAGGTCATCAATTTCCCCTTTGAGGTACTTGCACTCTTCTGTTTCATTGCCATAGTCGCGATGGAAGCGACATAAACGGGAGTGGTCCTTATTCCTCCCGTTGCCGAGTGCTTTTAGAGGCAGTTGGAGGTTCCGATCGTTCTTGATTACTTCGAGGATCTCTGTCATCGAAGAGTTCAGAGGAATGTAATACTCGAATGTCTTGTAGGGGTGCCGGTAGGTCTGATCCTTACCGAACTTTTGCTTCTTTGGGTCTCCCAAGCTTGGTGTCGGGTCGGCCGTCTCAGACCTTTTCTTGTCTGCAGGCTTTGGTGTGGCCTGCAGCCCTTGTCGTCTCGTCTACGGAGGCGTACTTCTCGCACCTGGCGAGCAGGTCGTCCAGGTTCTTCGGTGGCTTTTTGGCAAGGGACCAACAAAGCTGACTGTCAGTTACACCGGCCTGCAGGCTGGACATGTGCACCGCGGGCTCAACGTCCTTGATTTCAAGTACCTCGTTATTGAAGCGCTTGATGAATTCCCGTAGGGACTCGTCCTTCTGCTGCTTGACCGTCGACAGATGGTACGATGTCTTCTTGTGCACCCGGCTTGCTTGGAAGTGCGTCAAGAATTTGTTCGATAACTGTTCGAATGATGTAACTCTCTTCGCAGGGAGATTGTTGAACCACGTGCGATCGGCCCCCCTGAGCTTTGAAGGAAACATCCGGCAGATGAGGCCGTCACTCAGAGGGTAGAATAGCGTCGTGGAGACGAATGCGTCTAAATGCTGCTCGGGGTCGGTACTTCCGTTGTAGGAATCCAAGACCGGCATCTTGAAGTTGTCAGGGGGTGGTGCCCTCATAATCTCGTCCGAGAGTGCAGTAATTGCAGTATAGGCCATTCTCGGCGGGGCTGCTTTGTTTTGCTCCACCTGCTGAAGCCGAGTGGTTATCTCGAGTAGACGCCGCTCGACCTCGGACTGGGGAGTGTCCGGAGGCTGAGCGCCAGAACTTGGTGTTTCTTCGTTAACTCTTTCCCAGCGGAGGGCATCGAGGAAGGACCCCGGGCCTCTCACCGGAGGTGGCGCAACTGGTGCCTGGTGTTGATGTGGCGGGGGATGCCGAACGACGGGCCGGGCCATGCTTTATCCAGGAGCTTGATCTCCTGCCGATAAATTGTTTGGCAAGGCGTTTGCAGGATCCACCCTCGCCCTTGGCGGATGGGCCGTTTGCGGAGCTTCTGATGGCGGATTCGGTGCCGGATGGGGATTCTCTCCTCCCGCTACCGAACTACTTGCTTGAGCCCCTCTCAAGACTCTCGCAAGCTGCTTCAGCTCATCAAATTGTTGACGAGTGACGTATTGGGGAGGAGGTTACGGTGGTGTTACCGACGGCGTGTGGCTCAGAGCTGGCGCCGGCGCCGGTGGTAGTATTGGTGCTGGTTCCGGCGCGGGTGCATGTTCCGATACCGGTGTAGGCTCACGGTCCGCCTTCGTCGTGCTTTTGGTACTACCCATATGCACCGATGTCTCAGAAGGGGCATGCGACGCCCGTGCTCAAGTTCTTCTGTGAGCCATTGAAATCAGAGTTCCCACGTGCTAGTCTTCAAACTCAATCAAAAGGGCCCCACGGTGGGTGCCAAACTGTTACGATTGGAAATCACCCGTCGATCCGCGCTCTGAATGACCTGCAATCACAGAGATGAGACAAAGGAGTGGGCGCCTAAGCCCCGGGTACACTCCGATGCCTAAGTTAGATTCCCAAGGTAAACAGTCAATAGATAGTAGAAAGCTATCTCCAGTTTACAGAGTGGGACGTTGAGAGAGTTTGAGCGTGTGAGAGGGAAGAATAATAATAGCTTGTAACTTAGGGTTTACCTTGAGGGATGGCCTCTACTTATAGATTGTGAAGAAGCATGGAGGTACCAGGACTCAGGGGAGTAGACTGCCAATAGGATTGCCAAGTGTCGCTCTGTGGGACACTCATGTGGTAGACTCCGAGTAGGAGTCGGAGACCTTAGCCAAGGAAGCTAGGTCGGTCAACTCTGGGACTGACACGTGTCAATGTGTGAGTAATGGCCGACCGGAATAGTCGGTGTCATATCAGACTGGGAGAAGGACTCCCCGGAGGTAGCATAATCACAATGGGACTCTGGCTTCCAACTGAGAACCGTAGCCGAGCAGGACTATAACTCCGAGCGCTACCCAAGAGGCCGGGCGCACGAGAGGCCGTATGCGTGACAGGCCGAATACATGATGCCGAGTGCTCGACACTCCGAGCGCTCAGGCTCCGAAGGCGCAACTTGACACGTGTAAGATTTTAAATGGAGGGGATTTTTCCCTCCTAACAATTGCAAAATCTTATTTTTGGAAAGATTATCTAATCGCATGCTAGAAATTCATATTTGGAAAGCAAATTACATGTTTACCCTATTTGGAAAGAAAGTCACAAGTATATCTTATTTGAAAGGAAAATTACACTCTTTGTGTTGATTTTTGAAATCCAAACACACTTTATACACATCTCATAAGAAAAAACAAATTCAGGTGTTGATTGAAATCCAATGTCACACCCCAAATTTTCGATATGTAAAGTTTCAGTGGGTGACTGGACCACTGATCATTTTAATCGTAGTCCACCCAGGATACATGCTCAGTTAATAAGAACATTAACCATTGTACTCCCCATAACCCAAACACAAAGTCAAATAAAATAGTGAAAACATAATAAACAAACTGAGCTCTAATTATAAATAAATAGTAATACTTGTATTCTGTTCAAGTGTTATCCAAGTCTCAAACCAACATCTCATAGTATAATAGCCCTAATACGATGGGTACTAAAACATTTTAAAAAGTTAAGTAATATAAACTCAAATATAACTAATCATGGCTCCCCATTGGAGCAGTCTTTTATCTCTTTGCAAGGTTCTCTACGTTTACTTTTTCAGTGCTCGGTTTGTCACCTTCTCATCCTGCCTCCTTAGGGTGCTCTGGTTCAACTAGAATGACATCCCGCTTCCCTTTCTTAGTACCTGCAATCATAACTAAAAAGAGTGGTGATCGTAAGGGCGAGCTCTCCAACTTAAGCTCAGGGAGAAACAGATAAGCAAGCAATCATATGAATAAATTATGCATACAACAAGGGTCAAGTATAATGTATGATAACTATGCTAAGGCAAGGCTTAGCCACACCTCCCAGAGGCTGACTATAACCTCCATGCACGGAAGGACTGGGTACTCACCAGCCCACAATTGGTAGCCCTAGTGCCCCCACATGACATCCCAAATCAAAAAAGTGATCGGACAGCAAGTCCGGCCAGTGACGCGCAGAACACTATCGACCCTTCCCCCTCATCACTCCACCTTATTAGTACCTGACCCCTAACTGGCTAGGGTTACATACATGGGTTTTGTCACTAACCAGTCCTATATGACATCATACGTACCCTTCCAATACCCTAGTAAGATTCCCAAACCATCTGTTTTGCCCCTCAAGATGCTATCCTCCACTAGAATACGGAATGGTATATGGCAATTACTTTACTTAGCAGGTCGGATCCGACCGTCCTAGACCCCTTTACCATGGCTTACGAAGCATCACAAATCACAATCATAGTCAATCATGTTATAGATGTAATGCATGAAAAAGTGAAAGATATTGGATGACATGTTATTCTTAAAATAAATACACGCATGCAGTATGAACCAACAACATATAAGTTAAACACACCAAAATTAGGTCAAGGTTCTGTTTCTCACCTGATATCATTTAGTTGTAGTTATCCACACTAGAAAATACATGTTTGCAAGGTGATCTTATGCCTATACTAGATATATGGTCATTAGTTAAAAGTCCTACTTGATACACTTGAATTTATATAAGTCTGGGCTTTATCGGTAGATACATCGGTTGCTTCCCATGCGACCGGCTTATGGTCCTATAAAAACCTAGACTTTCTATCCTTTGTCGGTCGATATACTGGTCGGTATAGAGTAACGAAAGTGACATCGTTCGGCTAACTCTCTGAGACCCTTTTGAGATTGGTTAGTCGTTACATCGGTTCTTACCATACAGTGTATCGACCGCCTCCTCCTGATGGTCACTTTTCTGTTTAATAAGTTGGGATTTCTTCTTATGATTCCATTCATTCCTTGCTAGCCTAATATAGTCTGGTGATGAGATGTCTCTTAGGTCTACATACCATCCTAGCAAGCGTGAAATCGATTACTTAAACTAAGCCATTCATTAGAAAGAGCTATTCTCCCTTCCAACAACCTACATTGATTTCATTATTGAAGAAGGATGAATATTTGTCACATCCAATTTTCATCCTTCAATGGGACATCAAGTTTTGCATTAGAGTTTATAGGAGTTTAGGGTTTTACCAATGGTGGCATGATTACTGTAAATCGGCGGTGTACTTCATCGACAATTCTCCCACACGAGTGCTATAGAGCTTCACTTCCTGTTCTCCTTCCCCCCTTTCTCTTGAGAACGCATCAGAATCCTTTGAGATTGATACGTACACAGAAGGGGGTGAAAGATAGGGTTTTTATTCATCTAAGGTTTCCTGGTTGGGGTTAAACTCCTAGTTTAAATAGGGACTCCTAGGAAGTTGCCAAGTGGTAAGAGTTTGAACTTAGGGAGAGTCTCCTTCCCTTTTCCAACTCCAAAATAGTTAGGATGGTGTGGGTCCCTCTTCGATTTTTCTGTGGGTCCTAGGAATATCCTAAACGGTTTCCTAAAGTGAAATCAATTGTAAATTCTAAGATTAGGTCTGTTTTGTCCTTACTGATCGATGGTACCGGTCCTTAGAGTATCGGGATTCCCGATCGACTGGTATCGACTGCCACCAGTAATATGGTCAGGTTAGTCTCATTTGTTCCCCCTTATCCTAGTAGGTTCACTAATGGTGCAACCTAGTTCCTATTAGGGACTCATACATCTATTTGGTTTATAGTGAAAAACCCTCTTAGCACAACAGAAATCCAGTTAGACTGGAGTTTATGGGTGCAGGTTTTACAACTCCACCCCCTTAAAAGAATTTTGTTCCCGAATTTCCACTACTCTAAGGGTCTATGCAAAGTAACACCCCCTTTTATAGGGCAGTTTACTAAGAGTCAACACTTTGTCTATTTAGACAACTACTTTGATTTCTTTTTCTAAACATTTCCAATTGCCTCATTGGGTTTGTCTTTCCCCCTATGGTTCAGACTACCAGGTTGGGGTCCTTATGTTTTGTTCTTCTCACATGATGGTCATATGTTATCATTATCCGCCTCCCCATCATAACTTATTCATAGTCTTTCTCTATTATGTCCTACTTGTTGATATTCGATTTTATTATCTCCTTACTTGAATTGAGTTATGAGTATTAATGTTATTTTTCCTTACCACATTTAATTTCTCCTAGCTGGTCATTATCTATTCTACTAGTCCTTCCAGAATACCAAGCTTTCTATACCTTTTAGATACTGAGTCTTTATGATAAGATTCCACTATTCTAGGGTAACACCTTAGCTAGTTAGTTTAATCAGTGAAACACATTACGTCACCATGTACTATTAGGTTTCTCGGTATGAACTTACATTAACATGCAACCACCATATGATTATTAACACAACTTTGGGGTTTTAGTAATTACCTATTGGAGTTTCGTTCTAGTCCTTCCTTCCTTCTCTTGTCTCACCATTCCTTATAGCTTGAGGTTGGACACTAATTTGGTGCTTACCTTTCTCAACTGACCTCCTTGCTCTTGCCTGGAGCGTTAAGCGGGCTTTCTTCAAAATCTTCTTGGCTATGACCCCTAAGAGTTTATCCTTAGGTATGTTGTTTTGAGGATCTTGCAATGATGTGACATCTGAAACATCATCCTCCATAGGTTCTTCTTGATTTTCTAAGGGGTGGGTACCTTTATTTCTTGGTTCCCTCCTGATAGGATTTTTAAAAACAATACCACTGGTGTTACTGGTAGATAATGACATTCAGTGCGGTTATGCCCCATACGATGACAGCTAGCACATTTAAGTAGTTCCTTAGGAAAGGTTCTGATCACTTTTACCAAAGTTCAGGGTTTATCTCTCTCTGTTGCATTGCGAGCCTGATCAGGTTCTCTCATGTCCCTTGCGTAACGTCCATGCTTTGCTCTGGTTCCCGACAAGGTCTTTCCCACACTCTATCTGAAGGGTGCTATGGTGTGATTGGCCCTCCAAACATTACATGGAGATTTACCTAGGCGGCTGATCGTGGGTTTTGATTGTTCCTCTCTTGCCAGGCATACCAGTCTTCTTGGACGTTTACCCCTACATATGGGCTGTTGGACTAATTGGGATAACTTCCCTGTCTATAGTGTGGTCCCAGGGCTGGGTGAGTTGTCACACCCCAATTCTATACCTGTAAGACCCGTATCGAACTAACTAGTCTTACTACCTTGAACCAGGTCTACCCATCATGGTCGAGCCCAATGGATCAAGTACGTGAAGGAGATAACGATCCTAGGTATTAAACTGACCTAAAAACACTAAAATAGGGGGAGGGTTGCACACCCAGCTAGGCAGGGTCGGACCCCCCCAATATAAAAGTCAGACCCTGAGTTTCTAACCGGGGGTGGGACAATTTAGAACCAGGGGTCGACGGGATCTCCGACCCACTCATCGACCCCCAGTCTGCCAACAGAAACCATGATTTGGAAACTTTCTAAATTTCAATGGGATTCTTTCCTAAGCTCAGTGGGACATATTTTAAGAGTTTTTACTCTATAAATCAGACGTCCCTAAGCCTCTTTCACTCCTTTTAGAACCCTAATTGGGTTGAGAGAAAGAGAAGAGAAGGAGAAGAGAAGGAGAAGAGAAGGAAAGTGGAGAAGAAGACCAAAGAGAAGGCTTCAGAGAAACAAGTCTAATTCTCAGGTATGGATACCATCTCCATGAAATTTCTTAAGACCTTAGAGTAGATAGTGAAGATGGTATGATCTAGGAGAAACCCAAATCATCCATCCATGGTTAGGTTTCAATGGAAAACCATGGAGGAGATCATTAAAACCATGTAGAGGAATAAACTATAGTTATAAACCATAGAACATGTATGAAATGGATTATAGAAGAAAGCCATAGGACTCTAACACGAAAGAATGGACTCTAGGATGAAAATTTTGACTAAACCCACGGGGGGTCGCACATGGGGTCGATGGAGAATCGACTCTACCAGACCCTAGCATCGACCCCCAGTGTTCGGGAAGTCCAGAATAGGGGTGGTAGCACCCAGGGTCGATGGAACATCCCACCCTGGCATCGACCCCCAGTTAACAGTAAGCTTTAAAAATTAGAATTAATTCTAATTAAACTCTATCGACTTGATTAGGTCTTTTAGTGATATAATAGTGATCTTAAGTTGATTCTTAAAGCTTGAAAGAGGATCTGCAATGAAGCAAAGGTGAGGGAACAAGACCTAAACTAATTGGTTAATAATAAACTATTTTTATTTCTTGAGTCCAATGTCATGATTGATTCTATGCGTGTATGCTTGTCATGTGCATTTAACATGTCATCTAATATTTTTATTATTACTTTTCATGCATATTTAAATTTATTGTTTATAACATGATAATGATGATGATGATGATAGGAATAGACATGTGAATGTATGTGTCATTAGTGTGCTTGATGCGAGCGAGTATCAGGGGGTTGTCATAGGCCGGGCCTTAGCACTCTAGCTCTATCTCTAACTCAAGTCTTATCCACTGACATCATTGTATCGCCATTACCTTAGCAGAGCTATTACGTCGTAGTGTATGAGGGGAGGTGGTCTCGGACCGTGTAGTCTTTGACTCTGCCGGGGGGCCTTAGCCCTATCTCTATGGACGTATTGAGGGATGCTGGGGTGAGGCCTTGGATACACTATTTGGCATTAGGATTGGTTAGTTACGAGCCCAGTTTGCAAGCCCTCGCCAGCAGGGGCTTACGTGTTGGTATGGGTAGAGTATCAGGGAAAGTGTCATAGGCCGGACCTCAGCACTTTAGCTATATCTCTATTCCATGGTAGGGTGGATGGGGACGATAATAAACGTTAACCTTTGGGCATAGAGGCGAGGCGGCCACCGAACCATTCTATAGCACATTGCAAACTTATTTACCAGACCATAGATATGAATTGAATGCATGCATATGTTTGTTGCATTGTTTTGTTTGCTCATTAAGCCATGATGTGTGCTCACCCTTTCGACGTTGAATATTTTTAGTTGATGATGCAGGTACCACTGTCGAAGATTATATGAATGCTCCTGCGTATGGGTACGTGGCAGCAATGGAAGCTGAAGAGTTAGTGGTATGCATGACTCCTCATGCGAGTGCAACTCATGCGTATTCAATTAGATTTTGTTTGAATTATTAAATGAATGTAATTGATATTTTATTCATTTATGTCTCAGTTGATACAACAATAACTTGATATTTTATTTATGATTATCACAGTTAGATTTCTCAGTTCATTTATTATTAAGACTTCTGCTATTGTGTATTTATTCTGATTATGAATGTGGATGTGTATGGTTTTATTTTCAATGGACACAGCCCATTAGAGATCCTGGTTGAACCATTGGTTTATTAGCGGTTCATCACACCATTCTGAATAGTGTAGAATTGGGGTGTGACAACTTGGTATCAGAGCATCTCAGGCTCTGTCTGTGAAACCAGTATACTTCCACAAAAGTTCGTGAACTGAGATTGGATAAAAATTTAAAAAGATGTAATAATAACACACCAAAGCATCTGTGTTGTTTGAGACAAAACTGAAAGAGAATAATGCATCTATTAAATGAGAAACAGATTTATATATAACCAAAAGAAGAACAAACATTTATATATATGACTAAAGCAGAGTACAGTCCACAACTCGGACAGTTACTCTGAAGTACAAAAGAAAGATAAAAGAAATACATCAAGAAGCTAGAGATGATGGGGGAGGCAGTGCCTCACGGTCTCTATCATAGTCCTCAGCGTAGACTCTAGGCAACCAAGCTATCTGCGTCTGAGTCGTCTGGATACTAGCTGTGAGATCAGCCACCCGCTGGTTAGTCACGCGCTGAGCATTCCTAAGCTCTCCGACCCACTGATCGGACAAGCGTTGAGCCTCTAGAAGCTCTCCCATCCTCAGATCAGACATGCACTGAGCCTCTCGTATCTCATGCAATATCCCCATCATGTCATCAGAAGGTGCATACGAAGGACCAGCTGCATGTAAAGGACCAGCTGAAGAAGAAGGACCAGCTCCTGTAGCATGAGTAGGTGATGGAGGAGGTATGGCATCCACATCTATGTACAGATGATCGTCATCATCCCCATGAACTCCTGCTCCAGCGGCTGCTGCTGCTGCCTCAGCGTCAGCCATCTCCACTCGAGTGCGAGGGCCCACCATCGCGTTCCTCTCCTCATCGCTGACCTGGGCATCCCGCATGCCCATTTTACAGATGGCCTCCCAATCTAGAGGCGATGAGAAGGATTTCTCTTGAATCTTCTCAACCATGAAGTCAACACCCAGGCGGGTAAGCAGCGTAGTAATCATGCGTCCATAAGGCAGGTTACCAGTATGATTGGGCAGTGTAGGGCTGATCATCGTCCGCATGATGATGTAAGGAAGGCAAACGGGCTGCCTAGTGCATATACAGTACAACAGATACTGGGTCAACTGGGAGACCCTCTCGTAATGTCCACTCTACGGTATCAGGTTGTGCTGAATAATCTTGCAGTACACCCGTGGATCTGAACATAGGTAACTCACTTTCATCTCCTAGTGATCCTCTCTGATGAGCTGACGGTCTATCTCAGCCCTCATCTATAATGAAAAGAATTGGGGCTCTCCAGGGGCACATAATATGAAGGAGCCGTCATATGAGATACCTAGCCAGTCCACTAGCTGCCGATAGTTAAAGGAAATCTCAATTCCCTTGACATAGCTAGTGATCCTGAGCTCACTACCCCTCTCAATGTCGTTGTAATCCCCCACCACTTGGAGATTACAATAGAACTATCGTACCAAGTCAGGACAGGTACAGGCATCATAGGTAATGACAAGGAGCCAACCCATATCACCAAAAACCCCCTCTATATTGAACAAGGCCAGGCTAGCCAAGTCCACCTTGCGGCCTCCCTCTACTTTCTTACGAGCGTAGCGGGCATACTGCGTCTCGGCTTCATTAGAACGGAAGCAAAGACAGTCGTGAACCCTAGGTACCTTGGTACGAGCCATAGTATCTGCAAATAACAAAGAAAAACAAATAATGGCTTAGTAGAGATGAAAAACCCAAAATTTTGACATTATAACGACGTAAATTGGTCAAAATCCTCACTTTTCACCCATACACGTAGGCAGGAGGACTTACATAGATCCTAAACTATCCTGTATGACTTATACAGTTGGAAATTTTAGCTAATGAGAATGGATTGGAAGAAATTTCAAGAAATTCAAAATCTCGACAAATTAGGGAAAAAAGGATAAATTTTGAGTTTCTCGATAACCAACCGATGAAACTCAAATATTTTTGAGGGCTTTCGTTCCTTGAGTCACCAACAACAAAAGCCCCCAATTAGAATCGAATTTTTACGGTTGGAAAAAGTTTAATTTGATGAAAACGAGATATACGAGCAAAAACCTAGGTAAGGAAACCTAAAAACATGAAAACGTAGAAGATATACCTGTAGAGGAGGTGTAGACGTCGAAACAAGAAGCATAAACCACCAACGGATCAGAGTTGTCACTATAGCAACTCAGAGGGACGAAACGAGTCGGAGCGGAGGAGAAAGAATGGGAAATGGACTTAGAATCGGAACTTAAAATTCTGATTTTTAGTCCGAGGGTTGGAGAATTTGACCAAAACCATCGACCCACCCATCGACCCCCGCATCGACCCTCGGCTCTCGGGAGGAATTAGTGATTCCTCCAGGTCGCAGACTGAGGGTCGGACATCCATCAACCGCCACCATCGACCCTGCAGTGAAAATACAGCATTTTCGACAAAATGATTTGAAAATTTTGAAATTTGCATTTGTTAGTGGTTTTAAAATATGAAAATGAAGTATATAATGATTGTCTCACGTGTTCAATGATTTTCAGGCAATCCCACTACCAGATTAGATAATGGCTGGACGCAGAGTAACCAGACAAAGCCGTAACTCTATCCCACCACCACCACCTGTGGAGGAAGATAGCCAGACACACCCAAAAACACAAGGGAATACGAACACGGAACCGTCCGTCATTAATGGGCAGACAAATCCTATAAATCTACCAGCTCCACCTACAGACCTGGCTACAGTCGTATTGAACTTGGGCCAACAGCTGCAGCAAATGCAACAGGCACATGCTACTATGCAAGCTGCCATAGGCATGACTTTTCCAGCTGCACAGACACCTCCAATGCCAGCAGGACAGGCAAGCACAGCTCCAGGGGGAAGTAACACAGTACCCCATGCACCTCAGACTCTCATCATGCATGCTCAAGTACAAAATCCTGAGGTAGCTCAAGGTGGATATCAATACCAACCACCTATGTATGGGGCGTATGTCCCGCAACAACTAGACCACTCCAGACTGGTGGAGCGTTACCTTAAACTGAAGCCCAAAGAATTTAATGGCAAGCCAGAAGATCCTTTACGGCTGGCATACTGGGTTGACAAAATGGAAATAAATTTTATGATGATGACAGTAAATGAAGAAGAAAAAGTGATGTGTGCCACCTTTATGCTGAAAGGAGATGCACACCATTGGTGGAGGTCTACCAGGACATATTATTAACAAAGCACGCCCAACTAACTTGGGATATTTATAAGGAGGCATTCATTGAGAAGTAATTTCCTAGAAGTTTTAGAGATTCTATGGAAAGAGAGTTCCTGAGTTTATATCAGGGGCAGATGACCGTAGATGCATATCAACAGCGTTATGAGGAGCTGTTCTTCTTTGCACCCGCCAGTATGCAAGAGGAAAACACTAAGACCCAAAGGTTCGTCATGGGACTTAGGGGAAGCATCAGCGAGCATGTTCTGGGACTTGAAAAGAAAATCTATAATGAAGCGGCACAAATTGATCGAGTTATAGAATCGAGCCAGAAGGAGAGTTATTTCATGAAAAATAGAGGTATAAAAAGACCAGCTGGAAATTCTTATAACGGAGGGAATAACAAGACATTCAAACCCTTCTGTGCTCAAGGCTTTACCGCTGCAACCAAGACTAGTCCCGTAGCTCAACAGCAACAAAAGCCAATTACTGAAGGGATAAAATGTTATAACTGCAATCAAGTGGGACATATGGCAAGGGAATGTCCTAAGCCCAAGAAGCAGCTACATCAAGGACGAGTTTACGTGGTTACATCTGAGGATGCTGTGGCATCGCCTGATGTGGTCACAGGTATGACTTAAATTTTTTTTAGTTAGTTGTATTACATTGTATGAGCATGTAGACTAAACCAAAACAAATCACAGGTATCGTACCTATTAATGGCATTCCCGTCAGAGTACTCTTTTATTCAGAAGCTACTCATTCTTTTATATCTGTGTCATTTGGAAAGAAGCTAAATCTACCCCTTAAATCCTTAGACTACAAACTGCTTGTACGATCACCTATGGGATTAGAAGTGGAGCTAGAAAAAGGTTATGGACCATGTCCAGTTCTTATTGATGAAAAGACATTGGATGCAACCTTGATCCAACTTGAGATGCTAGACTTTGACGTCATCTTGGGAATGGACTGGTTAGCTCGGCATTCTGCAAACCTATTGTGTGCCAAAAAAGAAGCTGACATTTAAAGACAAAGAAGGAGCAGAGTTCAATTTTTCGGGAACCAAATTTCCCCGTAGACGAAAGCTCATACTCTCTGTGCTAAAGGATAAGAAGTGCCTCGAGAAAGGAGTAGTCTGGTATTTAGTATCTGTGGTCGACCTTACCAAGGAAGCACCACGAATGGAAGATATTGATGTCGTGCATGACTTTTTAGACGTATTTCCTGAAGAACTACCAGGATTACCACCCGACCGAGCTACAGAGTTTGTTATAGATCTTATACCTGGAGCCGCACCAAAATCGAAAGCACCTTATCGAATGGCTCCTTCTGAACTGAAGGAATTGAAAGTACAACTACAAGAATTGCTGGACAAGGGTTACATTCCTCCTAGCATATCACCATGGGGAGCGCCAGTATTATTCGTAAAGAAGAAAGACAGTAGTGTTTGATTGTGTATAGACTACCGAGAACTGAATAAATTAACAATAAAAAATCGATACCCATTGCCTCGGATCGATGACTTGTTCAATCAGTTGCAAGGAGCAAAAGTGTTCTCCAAGATCGATCTTCGGTCAGGCTACCATCAGCTGAAGATTAAAGATGGTGATATTCCCAAGACAACATTCAGGACCAGATATGGACATTATGAATTTTTGGTCATGTCTTTCGGATTGACGAACGCACCAGCAACCTTTATGGAACTTATGAATCGGGTATTCCATGATATGTTGGATACGTCAGTTATTGTATTCATCGATGATATATTGGTCTACTCCAAAGACAAGGAAACTCATATTAAGAAAAATGCCGCTCTGTAGTAATTACGGAAGGAGAAGCTCTACGCCAAATTTACAAAGTGTGAGTTTTGGCTAAAGGAAGTCGCTTTTCTAGGCCATGTAGTATCCGCTGAAGGAATTAAAGTGGATCCTAGCAAGATCGAAGCTATTGTAAAGTGGGAAGCACCGAAGAGCGTTACAGAAATTAGAAGTTTCTTGGGTCTAGCTAGGTATTATCGACGATTTGGGGAAGACTATTCCCGAATTGCCGTACCTCTTACCAGTTTGACTAAGAAGGGCGAGAAGTTTGTTTAGACTAAGAAGTGCGAGAAGAGTTTCCAAACATTGAAGGCTAGATTGATATCCGCTCCAATCTTGACCATTTTGATTCCAGGACAGTCGTTTATTTTGTACACTGATGCATCAGGACTAGGATTAGGATGTGTACTTATGCAAGGTGAACAAGTAATTGCTTATGCCTCAAGACAATTGAAGACACATGAGAAGAACTATCCTACTCATGATTTGGAATTAGCGGCAGTAGTACATGCTTTCAAAATATGGAGACATTACCTGTACGGGGGGAAGTTTCAGATTAAATCAGACCATAAAAGTCTTACTTATCTATTTAATCAGAAGGAGTTGAATATGAGACAAAGAAGATGGCTGGAATTATTGAAAGACTATGATTGTGATATCCAGTATCATCCGAGAAAAGATAATGTAGTAGCCGATGCGTTGAGTAGAAAGGCAATGATAAAATCTCAGGGAGAGGTTAGCACAACTGCCGCAATGTGTAATACCGAAAAGGTATTCAATCACGGTAATGAGCAGTTTGTGATAGATGCACCGGATGGATCAGCCAACCAAGGGTTTATTCATCGGTTTTCAAATATGTTCGCCACATTGAAGATTATACCGGATATAATTGATGAAGTAAAGACAGCTATCAAATCAGATCCTTACCTAAGGACGGTACAAGAGGACATTGAAAAAGGTAGGACTATCCCTGAGTTCACTTTGGACGAAGAAAAGGTACTGAAATACAAAGAAAGAATATGTTTACCTGAAATAGAAAGCTTGGACATTAGACATCGATTGATGAAAGAAGCCCATACCACCATTTATTCGATACATCCTGGAAGTACAAAAATGTATCATGATCTAAAGAAATTATATTGGTGGAGAGGAATGAAAGCAAATGTAGCTAAGTTCGTGTCTTAATGCCTAAATCGTCAAAAAGTAAAGGCTGAATGACAAAGACCGGCAGGACTATTACAGTCATTACCGGAACCAGCATGGAAATGAGACTACATCACTATGGACTTCGTCACAGGATTACCATTGACCCCTCGAGTAGTTGACATAGTTTGGGTGATTGTAGACCGCCTGACTAAAGCAGCTCGCTTTATATCTATACGACCTCAGTATACACTGGAGAGGTTAGCTAAGCTGTATGTGGATAACATTGTGCGATTACACAGTGTACCTGAAAGCATTGTGTCCGATAGAGATCCACGATTTACTTCAAAGTTTTAGGAAGGATTACAAAAGGCTATGGGTACAACATTGAAGTTTAGTACTGCATCCCATTCACAGACAGATGGACAGTCAGAGTATACAATTCAGATTCTTGAAGATATGCTTCGAGCATGTGTAATTGATTTTAAAGGATCATGGGATGAAAAGTTACCATTGATTGACTTCGCTTATAACAATAGCTATTAGACAACTATACAGATGTCACCCTATGAAGCACTGTATGCCAGAAGTGTCGAACTCCTTTGTTTTGGAATGAAGTTGGGGAACGTAGTATTGTTGGACTGGAATTTGTTGAAGAGACTTGTCGAGTGGTCGACATTATCAAGGAAAGAGTGAGAACAGCTCAGAATCGTCAAAAGCAATATGCAGATACTCGACGCCGAGACCTTGAATTCGTCGTGGGTGATAAAGTATTCTTAAAAGTATCGCCTATGCGAGGTTTGAAATGGTTCGGACAGAAAGGGAAATTAAGTACGAGATATGTCAGACCATATGAGATTCTAGCTAAGCGTGGAAAAGTGGCTTACCAGTTAGCACTACCACCATCTATGTCAAGTGTGCATGACGTATTTCATATTTCCTTATTGAAGAAGTACGTCAAGGATCCGACACACGTTTTGACAATAGACCTACCGGATTTGACTGAAGATTTGACATTTGAAGTAGCACCAACTGAAATCACTAGTCGAAAGGTTCAACGACTACGCAGTCGTGATATCTATTATGTTAAGGTCACCTGGAGAAGTAGAGATATGGAAGAAATCACAGGGAAGAAGAGAATGCTATGCGAAAGCAATATCCTCATTTATTTGACTCGGAAGGTATGGACAATTTTGAGGACAAAATTTTTATAAGTAGGGGGGAGTTGTAAGACCCGTATCGAACTAACTGGTCTTACCACCTTGAATCAGGTCTACCCATCATGGTCGAGCTCAATGGACCAAGTGCGTGAAGGAGATAACGATCCCAGGTATTAAACTGACCCAAATATACTAAAATAGGGGGGAGGGTCGTACACCCAGCTAGGCAGGGTCGGACCCCCCCAATATAAAAGTCAGACCCTGAGTTTCTAACTGAGGGTTGGACAATTTAGAACCAGGGTCGACGGGATCTCCGATCCCCTCATCGACCCCCAGTTTGCCGACAGAAACCAAAATTTGGAAACTTTCCAAATTTCAATGGGATTCTTTCCTAAGCTGAGTGGGAGTAATTTTGAGAGTTTCTACTCTATAAATAGGTCGTCCCTAAGCCTCTTTCACTCCTTTTAGAACCCTAATTGGATTGAGAGAAAGAGAAGAGAAGGAGAAGAGAAGGAAAGTGGAGAAGAAGACCAAAGAGAAGGCTTCAGAGAAACAAGTCTAATTCTCAAGTATGGATAACATCTCCATGAATTTTCTTAAGACCTTAGAGTAGATAGTGAAGAGGGTATGATCTAGGAGAAACCCAAATCATCCATCCATGGTTTGGTTTCAATGGAAAACCATGGAGGAGATCATTAAAACCATGTAGAGGAATAAACTATAGTTATAAACCATAGAACATGTATGGAATGGATTATAGAAGCAAGCCATAGGACCCAAACACGAAAGAATGGACTGTAGGATGAAAATTTTAACTAAACCCACGGGGGGTCGCACGTGGGGTCGATGGAGAATCGACCCTACCAGACCCTAGCATCGACCCCCAGTGTTTGGGAAGTCCAGAATAGGGGTGGTAGCACCCAGGGTCGATGGAACATCCGACCCTGGCATCGACTTCCAGTTAACAGTAAGCTTTAAAAATTGGAATTAATTCTAATTAAACTCTATCGACTTGATTAGGTCTTCTAGTGATATAATAGTGATATTAAGTTGATTCTTAAAGCTTGAAAGAGGATCTGCAATCAAACAAAGGTGAGGGAACAAGACCTAAACTAATTGGTTAATAATAAAATAAACTGTTTTTATTTCTTGAGTCCAATGCCATGATTGATTCTATGCATGTATGCTTGTCATGTGCATTTAACATGTCATCTAATATTTCTATTATTACTGTTCTTGCATATTTAAATTTATTGTTTATAACATGATGATGATGATGATGATAGGAATAGACATGTGAATGTATGTGTGTCGTTAGTGTGCTTGATGCGAGTGAGTATCAGGGGGGTGTCATAGGCCGGGCCTTAGCACTCTAGCTCTATCTCTAACTCAAGTCTTGTCCACTGACGTCGTCGTATCGCCATTATCTTGGCAGAGCTATTACGTCGTAGTGTATGAGGGGAGGTGGTCTTGGACCGTGTAGTCACTGACTCTACCGGGGGGCCTTAGCCCAATCTCTATGGACATATTGAGGGATGCTGGGGTGAGGCCTTGGATACACTGTTTGACATTAGGATTGGTTAGTTACGAGCCCAGTTTGCATGCCTTCGCCAACAGGGGCTTACGTGTTGGTATGGGTAGAGTATCAGGGGAAGTGTCATAGGCCGGGCCTCAGCACTTTAGCTCTATCTCTATTCCATGGTTGGGTGGATGGGGACGACAATAAACGTTAACCTTTGGGCGGGCCTTCACACCCTGTGCATAGAGGCGAGGCGGCCACCGAACCTTTCTATAGCGCATTGCAAACTTATTTACCAAACCTCTTATATGAATTGAATGCATGCATATATTTGTTGCATTGTTTTGTTTGCTCACTGAGCCATGATGTGTGCTCACCCTTTCGACGTCGAATATTTTTAGTTGATGATGCAGGCACCACTGTCGAAGATTATATGAATGCTCCTATGTACGGGCACGTGGCGGCAATGGAAGCTGAAGACTTAGTGGATACGCATGACTCCTCATGCGAGTGCAACTCATGTGTATTCGATTAGATTTTGTTTGAATTATTAAAGGAATGTAATTGATATATTATTCATTTATGTCTCAGTTGATACAACAATAACTTGATATTTTATTTATGATTATCATAGTTAGATTTCTCAGTTAATTTATTATTAAGACTTCCGCTATTGTGTATTTATTCTGATTATGAATGTGGATGTGTATGGTTTTATTTTCAACGGACACAGCCTATTAGAGATCCTGGTTGAACCGTTGGTTTATTAGCGGTTCATCACATCATTCTGAATAGTACGGAATTGGGGTGTGACAGTACCAACCAGAATGGAGTGATGAACCATCAATAAACCAATGGTTCAACCAGGATCTCAAATAGGCTGTGTCCATTTGTTTAAACTATACACATCCACAACAAAAATCAGAATAAATACAAGATAGCGGAAGTCTTTAATTTTAAATGAATTGAGAGTCTAAAGATGATATCATAAATAAATTATCAATTATCTTCAAAAGAACCAAGACATAAATTAAAATAATTTAATCAATTACATTGTCTGTATAACTTAAACAAAATCTAATTGAAAATCCATGAGTTGCACTCGCATGACGAATCATGCGACTCCATCATAACTTCTGCATCCATCGCCGCTGCATGTCTGTACACAGGAGCATTCATATAGTCTTTTACAGTTGTACCTGCATCATCAACTAAAAATATTCGACGTCGAAAGGGTGAGCACACATCACGGCTCAGTGAGCAAACAAAACAATGCAACAAACATATGCATGCATTCAATTCATATCTTTGGTCTGGTTCATAAGTTTGCAATGTGCATAGAAAGGATAGGTGGCCACCGCACCTCTACACACGAATGTGTGAAACCGCTTAATGGATCAAACACCATTGCCGCCCCCACATGCGCCCACCATGGAATGGGGATAGAGCTAAAATGCTTAGGACCACACCGCATCACACTTTCCTGATGCCTTACCCATACCAACACGTAAGCCCCTGCTGGCGAGAGCTTGCAAACTGGGCTTGCAACTAACCAATCCTAATGTCAAACAATGTATCCAAGGCCTCATCCCAGCATCCCTCAATACGTCCATAGAGATAGAGCTAAGGCCTCCCGACAGAGTCAGAGACTACACGGTCCGAGACCACCTCCCTTGATGCCCTACGACGTAATAGTTGTGTTAAGGAAATGGCGATACAACGATGTCAGTGGACAAGACTTGAGTAGAGATAGAGCTAGAGTCAAGTAACCAAGATGAACCATAGTGTCACGTCCTCCCCCTGATGCTCCACTCGGACCACATTTGCCACATCCCAATTCTGTACCAACCAGAACGGTGTGATGAATCGTCAATAAACCAACGGTTCACCCAGGATCTAGAATAGGTTGTGTCTGTTACACCCCAATTCCACACTATTTAGAATGGTGTGATGAACCGTCAACAAACCAACGGTTCAACCAGGATCTCGAGTAGGCTATATCCACTTTATCTAAACCTCATACATCCACATTCATAATCAGAGTAAATACACAATAGCGAAAGTCTTATAATAAAATGAACTGAGAAATCTAAATATGATAATCATATTAAAATATCCAATTATGCTATTTCAACAGAGACATAAATAAAATACCAATTACATGTCTTTACTAAATCCAAATAATTAAAATAAAATCTAATTGAATACGCATGAGTTGCACTCGCAAGAGGAGTCATCCACTTCGTCTTCAACATCCATCGCCGCCATGTGCCCGTACACTGGAGCGTTGACATAATCTTTGACGGTAGTACCTGCATCATCAACTAAAAATATTTGACGTCGAGAGGGTGAGCACACATCATGGCTCAGTGAGCAAACAAAATAATGCAACAATACATATGCATGCATTCAATTCATATCTGTGGTTTGGTTTAAAGTTTGCAATATGCAATAGAAAGGGTTGGAGGTCAAAGGTTAACGTTTATTGACCCCTCCTCTATACACAGGGTGTGGAAGTTCGCCCAAAGGTTAACGTTTATTGTCGTCCCCATCCACCCTACCATGAACATTGTACAACAAAGGTTAACGTTTATTGTTGTACAGTGCCATACCAACACGTAAGCCCCTGTTGGCGAGGGCTTGCAAACTGGGCTCGCAACTAACCAATCCTAATGCCAAACAGTGTATCCAAGGCCTTACCCCAGCATCCCTCAGAACGCCCATAGAGATAGAGCTAAGGCCCCCCGGTAGAGTTAGAGAGTACAAGGACCGAGACCACCTCCCCTGATACTCTACGACGTAATAGTTCCGTTAAAGTAATGGCCATACGACGATGCTAATGCACAAGACTTGAGTTAGAGATAGAGCTAGAGTGCTGAGGCCCGGCCTATGACACTCCCCCTGATACTCGCTCGCATCAAGTACACCAACCACACACATACATTCACATGCCTATTCCTATCATCATGGTCATTATCATGTTATAAATAATAAAGTAAATATGCATGAACAATAAATAGAAATATTGGATGACTTGTTGAATGCACATTACAAGCATGTTCGCATAGAATCAAGCATAGCATTGGACTCAAGAAATAAAAATAGTTTGTTATTAACCAATTAGTTTAGGTCTTGTTTCCTCACCTTAGCTTGCTAGTAGATCCTCTTTCAAGCTTTAAGAATCACCTTTATATTGATATTATATTGCTAAAAGACCTAACAAAGTCGATAGAATTTAGTTAGATTTTATTCCAATTTTTCCAAATTGCTATTAACTGGGGGTAGCGGGACGGGTCAATGCTAGGGTAGCGGTATCTTTGCGACCCCCTATAGTAGGGTCAATGCCAGGGTCGATGGGTCCATCGACCCTAGGTGTGACCCCCCGTGGGTTTGGTCGATAAATCACCTTTTGGTCCCTTCTCTCTTGTTTAAATCCTATGGCTTCCTTCCATAGTCCATTCCATACACTTCCTATGGTTTAGAACTACTCTTTACATATCATATGGTTTAGTTGATCTCCTCCATGGTTTCCATTGAAACTTAATCATGGATTGATGGTTTGGGGTTTCTCCTACATCATACTTTTCTCATTAACTATTCTAAGTCTCACACAATACATAGAATTAGAATTCTTACCTGAGAAGAGTACTCCTTCTCTGAAACTCTTCTCCTTTTTCCTTCTTCTCTACTTTCCTTCTCTTCTTCTTCTCTTTCTTCTCTTCTCTTTCTCTCAATTCAATTAGGGTTCTAAAAGGAGTGAAAGAGGCTTAGGGACGTCCTTTATATAGAGTAGAAACTCCTAAAATAAGCCTCTTTGATATTAAGAAAGAGCCCAACCAAAATTAGGAATGTTTCCAAATTTCTGTTTCTGGCGGCAACTGGGGGTCGATGATCCTGTCGACCCCTGGATTTAAAATGTCCGACCCTCGATTAAAAACTGAGGGTCTGACTTTTTGTACTGGGGGGTCCGACCCCACCTCACTGGGTGTGCGACCCTCGCCCCTTTTTGAGTGTTTTTGGGTCAGTTTAATACTTGGGATCACGATCTCCTTCATGCACTTGGTCCATTTGGCTCGACCATGATGGGTAAACCTGGTTCAAGGTGGTAAGACTGGGTTAGATTGACACGGGTCTTACAACTCCTCCTACTTATAAAAATTTTATCATCGAAATTGTATGTACCTTCTGAATCAAATAAGTGAGGGTATTGCTTTCGCATAGCATTCTCTTCTTCCCATGTGACTTCTTCTATATCCCTGCTTCTCCCGGTGACCTTGACATAATAGATATCACGGTTGCGTAAACGTTGCACCTTTCGACTAGTGATCTCAATTGGTGCTACTTCAAAGGTCAAATCTTCAGTTAAATCTGGTAGGTCCATTGCCAAAACGTGCGTCGGATCCTTGACATACTTCTTCAATAAGGAAATATGAAATATGTCATGTACACTTGACATAGATGGGGGTAGTGCTAACTAATAAGCCACTTATCCACGTTTGGCTAAGATCTCATATGGCCCGACATATCTTGGACTTAGTTTCCCCTTCTGTCCGAACCATTTCAGACCTCGCATAGGCGATACCGTTAAGAATACTTTATCACCCACGACGAACTCAAGATCTCTGCGTCGAGTATCTGCATATTACTTCTGACGGTTCTGGGCTGTTCTCACTCTTTCTTTGATAATGTCGACCACTCGACAAGTCTCCTCAACAAATTCTGGTCCAACAAGACTACGTTCCCCAACTTCATTCCAAAATAAAGGAGTTCGACACTTTCTGCCATACAGTGCTTCATAGGGTGACATCTATATAGTTGCCTGATAGCTATTGTTATAAACAAACTCAATCAGTGATAACTTTTCATCCCATGATCCTTTGAAGTCAATTACACATGCTCGAAGCATATCTTCTAGAATCTGAATTGTACGCTCCGACTGTCCATCTGTCTGTGGGTGGAATGCAGTACTAAACTTCAATGTTGTACCCATAGCCTTTTGCAATGCTTCTCAAAACATTGAAGTAAATCGTGGATCTCTATCGGACATAATACTTTCAGGTACACCGTGTAATTGCACAATGTTATCCACATACAGCTTAGCTAACCTCTCCAGTGTATACTGGGGTCGTATCGATATAAAGCAAGCTGTTTTAGTCAAGTGGCCTACAATCACCCAAACTGCGTCAACTACTCGGGGAGTCAGTGGTAATCCTGTGACGAATTCCATAGTGATGCAGTCCCATTTCCATGCTGGTTTCGGTAATGGCTGTAACAGTCCTGTCGGTCTTTGTCGTTCAGCCTTTACTTTCTGACAATTTAGGCATTGAGACACGAACTTAGCTATATCTGCTTTCATTCCTCTCCACCAATATAGTTTCTTTAGATCATGATACATTTTTGTACTTCCCAGATGTATCGAATAGATGGTGGTGTGGACTTCTTTCATTAATCGATGTCTAATGTCTAAGCTTTCTGTTTCTGGTACACATATTCTTCCTTTGTACTTCAGTACCTTTTCTTCATCAAAGGTGAACTCAGGGTTAGTTTTACCTTTTTCGATGTCTTCTTGTACCGTCCTTAGGTCAGGGTCTGATTTAATAGCTGTCTTCACTTCATCAACTATATTCGGTATAATCTTCAATGCGGCAAACATATTTGAAAACCGATGAATAAACCCTTGGTTGGCTGATCCATCTGGTACATCTATCACAAACTGCTCATTACCGTGCTTGAATACCTTTCTGGTAGTACACATTACGGCAGTTGTGCTAACCTCTCCCTGAGATTTTATCATTGCCTTTTTACTCAACGCATCGGCTACTACATTAGCTTTCCCCGGATGATACTGGATATCACAATCATAGTCTTTCAATAGTTCCAGCCATCTTCTTTGTCTCATATTCAGCTCCTTCTGATTAAATAGATAAGTAAAACTTTTATGGTCTGATTTAATCTGAAACTTCTCCCCGTACAGATAATGTCTCCATATTTTGACAACATGTACTACTGCCGCTAGTTCCAAATCATGTGTAGGATAGTTCTTCTCATGTGTCTTCAGTTGTTTTGAGGCATAAGCAATTACTTATTCTCCTTGCATATGTACACATCCTAAACCCAGTCCTGATGCATCGGTATACAAGATAAATGGTTGTCCTGGAATCGAGATGGTCAAGATTGGAGCTGATATCAATCTAGCCTTCAAGGTTTGAAAACTCTTCTCGCATTTATCCGTCCAAACATACTTCTTGCCCTTCTTAGTCAAACTGGTAAGAGGTACGGCAATTCAGGAATAGTCTTCCATAAATCGTCGATAATACCCAGCTAGACCCAAGAAACTTCTAACTTCTGCAATGCTCTTCGGTGCTTCCCACTTTACAATAGCCTCAATCTTGCTGGGATCCACTTTAATTCCTTCAGCGGATACTACATGGCCTAGAAATGCGACTTCCTTTAGCCAAACTCACACTTTGTAAATTTGGCATAGAGATTTTCCTTCCGTAGTCGCTGTAGAGCGGCGTTTAGATTCTTCACATGCGTTTCCTCATCCTTGGAGTAGACTAATATATCATCAATGAATACAATAACTGACGTATCCAACATGTCGTGGAAAACCTGGTTCATAAGTTCCATAAAGGTTGTTGGTGTATTTGTCAATCCAAAAGACATAACCAAAAATTCATAATGTCCATATCTGGTCCTGAATGCTGTCTTGGGGATATCACCATCCTTAATCTTCAGCTGATGGTAGTCTGACCGAAGATCAATCTTTGAGAACACTTTGGCACCTTGCAACTGATCGAACAGGTCATCGCTCCGAGGCAATGGATACCGATTCTTGATTGTCAGTTTATTCAGTTCTCGGTAGTCTATACACAAGTGAACGCTACCGTCCGTCTTCTTCATGAATAATACTGGTGCTCCCCATGGTGATATGCTAGGTCGAATATAACCCTTGTCCAGTAGTTCTTGTAGTTGTACTTTCAATTCCTTTAGTTCAGTAGGAGCCATTCGATAAGGTGCTTTTGATACTGGTGTGGCTCCAGGTATAAGATCTATTACAAACTCTGTGGCTCGGTCGGGTGGTAATCCTGGTAGTTCCTCAGGAAATACGTCAGGGTAGTCCCGCACGACACCAATAGCTTCCATCCATGGTGCTTCTTTGGTAAGGTCGGCCATTGATACTAAATACCCGACTGTTCCTTTCTCAAGGCACTTCTTAGCCTTTAGTGCTGAGAGTATGAGCTTGCATTTATGGGGAAGTTTGGTTCCCGTAAAACTGAATTCTGCTCCTTCTTTGTCTTTAAATGTTAGCTTCTTTTCAGCGCATAATAGGTTCGCAGAATGCCGAGCCAACCAGTGCATTCCCAAGATGACGTCAAAGTTTGCCATCTCAGGTTGGATCAAGGTTGTATCTAAGGTTTTCTCGTCAATGAGAACTGGACATGGCACATAACCTTTTTTTAACTCCACTTCTAACCCCATCGGTGACCGTACAAGTTGTAAGACCCGTATCAAACTAACCCGGTCTTACCAACTTGAACCAGGTCTACCCATCATGGTTGAACCAAATGGATCACGTGCGTGAAGGAGATCACGATCCCAGGTATTAAACTGACCCAAAAACACTCAAAATAAGGGGAGGGTCGCATACCCAGCAAGGGAGGGTCGGACCCCCCCAGTATAAAAGTTAGACCCCCAATTTTACATGGGGGGTCGGACACTTTAAGGACCAGGGGTTGACAGGATCTTCAACCCCCCCTATCGACCTCCAGTAGTCGGTAAAAATAGTTCGAACCGATAATTCAGAAACCTTCCTAATCTCAATGGGATTCCTTCCTAATCTCAATGGGACTTATTTTAGGAGTTTCTAATCTATAAATAGGACGTCCCTAAGCCTCTTTCACTCCTTTTACAACCCTAATTGGATTGAGAGAAAGAGAAGAGAAAGAAGAGAAGGAGAAGAGAAGGAAAGTGGAGAAGAAGACCAAGGAGAAGGGATTCAGAGGAAGAAGCATACTTCTCAGGTATGGATACTATCTCTATGAATTTCTTAAGACCTTAGAGTAGATAATGAAGAGGGGATTATCTAGGAAGAACCCAAATCATCCACCCATGGTTAGGTTTTCATGAAAAACCATGGGGGAAATTATGAAAGCCATATAGGTGAATAAACCATGGTTCTAGGCCATAGAACATGTGTGGAATGGACTGTAGGAGCAAGCCATAGGACCCCAAACACGAAGAATGGACTGAAGGAAGAAAAATTGACAAAAACCTACAGGGGGTCGCATGGGGGGTCGATGGCCAATCGACCCTACCAGACCCTAAGCATCGACCCCCAGTGTTCGGGAAGTCCAGAATAGGGGTGGTCGCACCCAGGGTCGATTAAGACTCCGACCCTAGCATCGACCCCCAGTTAGTAGCATGCTTTTTAAAGTCCGAATTAATTCTAATTAAATTCTATCTACTTGGTTAGGTTTTTTAGAGATATAATATCGATATATAGTTGCTTCTTAAAGCTTGAAAGAGGACTTACGACCAAGTAAAGGTGAGGAAACAAGCTCTAAACTAATTGGTTAATAACAAACTGTTTTTATTTCTTGAGTCCAATGCTATGCTTGATTCTATGCGAATATGCTTGTAATGTGCATTCAACATGTCATCCAATATTTTTATTAATTATTTTCATGCATATTTACTTTGTTGTTTATAACATGATGATGATGATGATGATAGGAATAGGCATGTGGATGTATGTGTGTGGTTGGTGTACTTGATGCGAGCGAGTATCAAGGGGAGGTGTCATAGGCCGGGCCTCAGCACTCTAGCTCTATCTCTAACTCAAGTCTTGTGCATTAGCATCGTCGTATCGCCATTACTTTAGCAGAACTATTACGTCGTAGAGTATCAGGGGAGGTGGTCTCGGTCCTTGTAGTCTCTGACTCTACCGGGGGGCCTTAGCTCTATCTCTATGGGCGTTCTGAGGGATGTTGGGGTGAGGCCTTGGATACATTGTTTGGCATTAGGATTGGTTAGTTGTGTCACACCCCAATTCCACACTGTTCAGAATGGTGTGATGTATGCTCACCCTCTCCACGTCGAATATTTTTAGTTGATGATGCAGGTACTACCATCGAAGATTATGTCAACGCTCCAGTGTACGGGCACATGGCGGCGATGGAAGTTGAAGACGAAGTGGATACGCATGACTCTTCTTGCAAGTGCAACTCATGCGTATTCGATTAGATTTTATTTTTATTATTTGGATTTAGTAAAGACATGTAATTGGTATTTATTTATGTGTTAGTTGATACAGAATAATTTACTACTTAAATATGATTATCACATCTAGATATCTCAGTTCATTTTACTCTAAAACTTCTGCTATTGTGTATTTACTCTGATTATGAATGTGGATGTATAAGGTTTAGATAAAATGGTATAGCTTACTCGAGATCCTGGTTGAGCCGTTGGTTTGCAAGCGGTTCATCACACCATTCTGAATAGTTTGGAATTGGGGTGTGATAACTTGGTATCAGAGCATCTCAGGCATTGTCCGCTAAACTAGCATACCTTCACGATGATTTGTGAACTGAGATAGGAAAAAAGTAAAAACTATAATATTAACACACTATAAGCACAAATGATGTCTGAGACCAAACTTAAAAAGAGAATAAGGCATCTATTAAATGGAGAATAATTTTAAATACAATGAGAGAGAAACAAACGTATATAAATAGCTAAAGCAGAGTACAGTCCACAATCCGGACAGTTTCTTTGTAGTACAAAGAAAGAAAATAAATACAATCATGAAGCTGGAGGTGAGGAGGAGGCAGTGCCTCACAGTCTCTATCATAATCCTCAGCATAGACTCTAGTCAACCAGGCTACCTGAGTCTGGGTCGTCTGAAGACTAGCTGTGAGACCAGCCAACCGCTGATCAGTCATGTGCTGAGTACCCAAAAGCTCCTCTATATGCATATCTGACCGGCATTGAGCATCTATGAGCTCTC
This sequence comes from Protea cynaroides, assembly GCA_028583415.1. Classification (NCBI taxonomy): domain Eukaryota; kingdom Viridiplantae; phylum Streptophyta; class Magnoliopsida; order Proteales; family Proteaceae; genus Protea; species Protea cynaroides. Next base: position 9,852,213 of record CM053268.1, on the reverse strand, counting down.
CCATCCTCATGTCCGATATGCGCTGGGCATCTAGTAGCTCATCCACTCTCACACGCTGAGTGTCTAGTAACTCCCCCATCCTCGGATCAGATCTGTGCTGAGCCTCTCTGATCTCATGCAATATCCCCATCATATCAGAAGGTTGGTGTGAAGGACCAGCCGCATGAGAAGGACCAGCCGCATAAGAAGTACTAGCTCCAGCAGCATGTGTAGGTGAAGGAGGTGGTATGGAGTTCACATCCATGTACAGACGGTCATCATCACCAGTAGGCTCCCCATGAACTCCAGAGGCTACTGCTGCTGCCTCAGCGTCAGCCATCTCTACGCGAGTGCGAGGGCGCACCATCGCTTTCCTCTCCTCATCAGTGACCTGGGCATCCTGCATGGCCATCTTGCAAATAGCCTCCCAATCCAGAGGCGATGAGAAGGATTTCTCCTGAATTTTCTCATCCAATAAGTCAACCCCCAAGCGGGTAAGCAAGGTAGTGATCATGCGTCCGTAAGGAAGGTTACCCGTGTGACTGGGCAACATGGCACTGATCATGGTACGCATGATGATGTATGGAAGGCAGATAGGCTGCCTAGTGCATATACAATATAGGAGATACTGGGTCAGCTGGGAGACCCTCTCGTAATGACCACTCTGCTGTATCAGGTTATGCTGAATGATCTTGTAGTATACCCGTGGATCAAAACACAGATAACACGCTCTCATCTGCCAGCGATCAGGTCGAATGAGCTGACTATCGATCTCAGCCCTCATCTGTAGAGAGAAGAACTGGGGCTCTCCAGGAGCATAGAAAACCATGGGGCCAGCATAAGAAATTCCCAGTAGGTCGGCCAGCTACCGATAATCAAATGAGATGTCAACTCCCTTGACGTAGCTCGTGATGCGTAGCTCATCACCCCTCTCCACATCATTGTAATCCCCCACCACCTGGAGATTACAATAGAACTGGCATACCAAGTCCGGGCAGGTACAGGCGTCATAAGTGATGACAGGGAGCCATCCCATATCACCAAATGCTCTCTCCACATTGAACAAGGCTAACTCAGCCAAATTCACCTTGCGACCTCCCTTTACCTTCTTGCAAGCGTAGTGGGCATACTGTGCCTCAGCTTCGTTGGAACGGAAACAAAGACGGTCGTGAACTCTGGGTACCTTGGAACGAGCCATAGTATCTGCAAATAAGAAAGAAAAATAAATATGGGTTAGTAGAGAGTAAAAATCTAAAATTTCGACATAATAACGATGTAAATTGGATAAAAGCCTCACTTTTCACCCATACACGTGGGCAGGAGGACTTACATAGATCCTAAACTAACTTGTGAGACTTAAACAGGCAGAAATTGCAACTAATTAGATTGAATTGCAAGAAATTTTGAGAAACTCAAAATTTCACCAAAATTAGGGCACAAAGTGAAAATTTTGAATTTCTCGATAACCAACCGATGAAATCGAATATTTTTGAGGGCTTTCGTCCATTGACTCACCAACAACAAAAGCCCCCAATAAAAATCGAATTTTTACGGCTGGAAAAAGTTTAATTTGAAGAAAACGAGATATACGGGTGAAAACCTAGAAAAGAAAACCTAAAAACATGTAAAGGTAAGATACATACATGTAGGGAAGGTGTAAACGTCGAAACAAGGAACCCAAATGACCAATGTAGTAGAGTTGGCACTGTAGCAACTCAGAGGAAGGAGACGAGTCGAAACGGAGGAGGAAGAATGGAAAATGAACTCAGAATCAGACCTTAAAAATCTGATTTTTGGTCCGGGGGTCGGAGAATTCGACTAGAACAATCGACCCCCATATCGACCCCCGCATCGACCCTCGGCTCTCGGGAACCTGACAGAGAACCAGGGGTCGCACTGAGGGTCAGATACCCATCGACCCCCCATTGACCCCCAGCTCTCAGGAAAAATGGATGATTTCCCAGGGTCGGATCCTAGGGTCGGACATACCATCGACCCCCACCATCGACCCTGCATAGAAAAGACAGTATTTTTCACATAATGATCTGAAAAATTTGAAAATAACATCGGTTAGCGTATCTACATGAAGTATACATGATTGCCTCACGTATTTTAATGATTTTTAGGCATCACCATTATCAGAGGAAAAATATGGCTGGGCGTAGAGTAACCAGGCAGAGCCGAAACGCAGTTCCACCACCACCACCCATAGAGGAAGCCAGTCAAGAAAATATATATGCATAGGGTAATCCGAGGGTTGCACCACCAGTAAACCAGGGTCAGGCAAATCCTACAAACTTGCCACCTCCACCACCAGAGCTGGCAACTGTGGTTATGAACCTAGCGCAACGGCTGCAACAAATGCAACATGCACAGGCTCAAATGCAAGCAGCAATGGGAATAATGTTTCAGGCAGCACATGCTACACCAATGCCGACTGGACAAACAAGTGCATCACCGGTGGGTAAACACCCAACACCTCAAACACCTCAACCACCAGTTGTACAGATTCCAGTACCAGGTCCTGAAGCGGCTCAGGTTAATTACCAATTTCCACAACCTATGTTTGGGGCTTACCCTCAAAATCAAATGGACCACTCCCGACTGGTCTAGCGATTCTTAAAGATGAAACCCAAGGAGTTCAATGGTAAACCGTCCGATCCTTTATGGCCAGCACATTGGATCGACGAGATGGAGAGGAATTTTCTGATGATGACTATTACAGAAGAAGAGAAGGTATTATGTGCCACCTTCATGCTAAAAGGTGATGCACATCATTGGTGGAAATCTACTAGGGCCTACCTATTAACCAAGCACGCTCTATTGACCTGGGCTATATATAAAGAAGCTATCTTTGAGAAGTACTTTCCCCGAATCTTCAAAGATTCAATGGAGAAGGAGTTCCTGAGTTTATATCAGGGACAGATGTCCGTGGATGCATATCAACAGCGTTATGAGAAGCTATTTTTCTTTGCACCACTCAGCATGCAAGAAGAAGACACTAAGACCTGTAGGTTTGTCACGGGACTTAGAGGAAGCATCAGAGAGCATGTTCTAAGTTTGGAGAAGAAAATATATAATGAAGCCGTGGAAATTGCTCAAGTTATAGAATCAAGCCAGAAGGAGAGTTATTTCATGCAAAATAGAGGTATAAAAAGGCTAGCTGGAAATGCTTATAACGGAGGGAATAACAAGACATTCAAACCCTTCCGTGCCCAAGGCTTTACTGCTGCACCCAAGATTACCCCAGTAGCTCAACAGTAGCCAAAGCTAAATACTGAAGGTCCAAAATGTTATAACTGCAATCAAGCGGGGCATATGGTAAGGGAGTGTCCTTAGCCCAGGAAGCAGCTACAACAAGGACAAGTTTATGCTGTTACATCTGAGGATGCTGCCGCATCACCCGTTGTGGTCACAGGTATGACTTAAACCTTTTAAGTTGTATTACATTGTGTGAGCATGTAGACTAAGTTAAAATAAATCACAGGTATCGTACCTATAAATGACATACCCGCCAGAGTACTCTTTGATTCAGGAGCTACTCATTCTTTTATATCTGTGTCATTTGGAAAGAAGCTGAATTTACCCATCAAAACATTAGACTACAAACTACTTGTACGGTCACCGATGGGGTTAGAAGTAGAGTTAGAAAAAGGTTATGGGCCATGTCCAGTTCTCATTGGCGAGAAAACCTTAGATGCAACCTTGATCCAACTTGGGATGGCAGACTTTGACATCATCTTGGGAATGGACTGGTTAGCTCGGCATTCTGCGAACCTATTATGCGCCGAAAAGAAGCTAACATTTAAAGACAAAGAAGGAGCAGAATTTAGTTTTACGGAAACCAAACATCCCCGTAAACGCAAGCTCATACTCTCAGCACTAAAGGCTAAGAAGTGCCTTGAGAAAGGAGCAGTCGGGTATCTAGTGTCAGTGGTCGACCTCACCAAAGAAGCACCACGGATGGAAGATATTGATCTCGTGTGGGACTACCCCGATGTATCTCCTGAGGAACTACCAGGATTACCACCCGATCGAGCCACAGAGTTTGTGATAGATCTTATACCTGGAGCCGCACCAGTATCAAAAGCACCTTATCGAATGGCTCCTACTGAACTAAAGGAATTGAAAGTACAATTACAAGAACTACTAGACAAGGGTTATATTCGACCTAGTATATCACCATGGGGAGCGCCAGTATTGTTCGTAAAGAAGAAGGACGGTAGTGTTCGATTATGTATCGACTACCGGGAGTTGAACAAACTGACAATCAAGAATCAATATCCACTACCTCGGATCGATGACTTATTCGATCAGTTGTAAGAAGCAAAAGTATTTTCTAAGATCGATCTTCGGTCAGGCTACCATCAGTTGAAGATTAAAGATGGTGATATTCCTAAGACAGCTTTCAGGACCAGATATGGATATTATGAATTCGTGGTCATGTCTTTTGGATTAACAAACGCACCAGCAACTTTCATGGAACTTATGAACCGGGTTTTCCATGATATGTTGGATACGTTGGTTATTGTATTTATTGATGATATATTGGTATATTTCAAGGACAAGGAAACCCATATAAAGAATCTAAACGCCACTCTACAGCGTTTAAGGAAAGAGAAGTTGTATGCCAAATTTACCAAGTGTGAGTTTTGGCTAAGTGAAGTCGCCTTCCTAGGCCATGTAGTATCCGCTGAAGAAATCAAAGCAATATGCAGATACTCGACGCAGAGATCTTGAGTTCTTCGTGGGTGATAAGGTATTCTTAAAAGTATCGCCTATGCGAGGATTGAAAAAGTTCGGACAGAAAGGGAAACTAAGTCCAAGATATGTCGAGCCATATGAGATTCTAGCAAAGCGTGGGAAAGTGGCTTATCAGTTAGCACTACCACCATCTATGTCAAGTGTGCATGACGTATTTCATATTTCTTTATTGAAGAAGTATGTCAAAGATCCAACGCACATTCTGACAGTAACTCTGCATGATTTGACTGATGATTTGACATTTGAAGTAACACCAACTGAAATCACCAGTCGAAAGGTTCAAGGACTACGCAATCGAGATATCTATTATGTTAAGGTCACTTGGAGAAGTAGAGACATGGAAGAAATTACATGGGAAGAAGAGAATGCTAAGCGAAAGCAATACCCTCATTTATTCGACTCAGAAGGTATGAACAATTTTGGGGATGAAATTTTTATAAGTAGGGGGGAGTTGTAAGACCCGTATCAAACTAACCCGGTCTTACCACCTTGAACCAGGTCTACCCATCGTGGTCGAACCAAATGGATCACGTACGTAAAGGAGATCACGATCCCAGGTATTAAACTGACCCAAAAACACTGAAAATAAGGGGAGGGTCGCATACCCAGCAAGGGAGGGTCGGACCCCCCCAGTATAAAAGTCAGACTCCCAGTTTTACATGGGTGGTCGGACACTTTAAGGACCAGGGGTCGACGGGATCTCCGACCCCCCCTATCTGTAAGACCCGTGTCAAACTAACCCAGTCTTACCACCTTGAACCAGGTTTACCCATCATGGTCGAGCCAAATGGACCAAAGGCGTGAAGGAGATCGTGATCCCAGGTATTTAATCGACCCAAAAATACTTAAATAAAGGGGAGGGTCGCATACCCAGCAAAAGAGGGTCGGACCCCCAAGACAGGAAGTCATACCCCCAATTTTACAGAGGGGGTCGGACACTTTAGGAACTAGGGGTCGACGTGATCATCGACCCCCTCATCGACCCCCAGTTGCCGCTAGAAACTGAAATTAGGAAAGTTTCCTAATTTCGGTTGGACTCTTTCCAAATCTCAATGGGACTTATTTTAGGAGTTTCTACTCTATAAATAGGATGTCCCTAAGCCTCTTTCACTCCTTTTACAACCCTAATTGAATTGAGAGAAAGAGAAGAGAAGGAACAGAAGAAGAAGAGAACCAAGGAAGAGAAGAAAGCAAGAAAGAGAAGAGTTGCAGAGAAGGAGTATTCTTCTCAGGTATGGATACTAATTCCATGAGTTTCTACAGACCTTAGGTTAGGTAATGAAGAGAGTATGATCTCGGAGAGTCCCAAACCATCAACCCGTGGTTAGGTTTTCATGGAAAACCATGGGGGAATTCATGAAAGCTATATAGGTGAATGATTCATGGTTTTAGATCATAGAATGTGTGTAGAATGGACTTTAGGAGCAAGCCATAGGACCCCAAACACGAAGAATGGACTAAAAGGAAGAAAATTGACCAAAACCCACAGGGGGTCGCATGGGGAGACGATGGCCAATCGATCCTACCAGACCCTGAGCATCGACCCCCAGTGTTCGGGAAGTCCAGAATAGGGGGGTCGCACCAGGGGTCGATCATGACTCCGACCCTTCCTCCGACCCCCAGTTAACAGTATGGTTTTTAAATTCAAAATTAATTCAAATTAAATTCTATCAACTTTTTTAGGTCTTCTAGCAATATAATAACATTATAAAGGTGATTCTAAAGCTTAGAAGAGGATCCATTAACAAGCTAAGGTGAGGGAACAAGACCTAAACTAACTGGTTAATAATAAACTGTTTTATTTCTTGAGTCCAATGCCATATTGATTCTATGCATGTATGCTTGTATGTGCATTCAACATGTCATCCAATATTTCTATTAATTATTCATGCATATTTATTTTATTGCTTATAACATGATGATGATGATGATGATGATGATAGGAATAGGCATGTGAATGTTTGTGTTTGGCCAGTGTATATGGTGCGGGTAGGGATGGTATCAACTGGTACAGCCATGACCGTTCTTCATGGGGTGTATATTGTGCCATGGTCTACTCAAGTCATGTCCACTGATGTCGTCGTATTGCCATTACCTTAGCAGAACTATTATGTCGTAGAGCATCAGGGGAGGTGGTCTCGGTCCTTGTAGTCTCTGACTCTATCGGGGGGCCTTAGCTCTATCTCTATGGATGTTCTAAGGGATGCTGGGGTGAGGCCTTGGATACACTATTTGGCATTAGGATTGGTTAGTTGTGAGCCCAGTTTGCAACCCTAGCCAGCAGGGGTTTATTTGTTGGTATGGTATCAACCGGTACAGCCATGACCATTTTTCATGGGGTGTATATTATGCCATTCTGGGTGCATGTGGGGCGACGGTGCCGTTTTCATTGGGCATTTCCACACACTCGTGTATAGAGGTGCGGCGGCCACCTATCCTTTCTATAGCACATTGCAAACTATAAACCAGACCAAAGATATGATTTGACTGCATGCATATGTATTGTTGCATTATTTTGTTTGCTTACTGAGCCGTGATGGGTGCTCACCCTTTCGACATCGAATATTTTTAGTTGATGATGAAGGTATGACTGTTGAAGATTATATAAATGCTCCAGTGTACGGGAACGTGGCGGCGATGGAAGTGGAAGTGGATACACATGACTCCTCTTGCGAGTGCAACTCATGTGTATTCAATTAAATTTTTTTTCTAGTTTTCTTTATTTGGATTTATTAAGGACATGTATTTGATATTTATTTATGTCTCAGTTGATACAGAATAATTTGCTATCTAAATATTAATATCACAGTAGATTCTCAGTTCATTTGATTATAAGAATTCTACTATTGTATATTTACTCTGATTATGAATGTGGATGTATGGGGTTTAAATAAAAATGATATAGCCTACTTGAGATCCTGGTTGAACCGTTGGTTTGTTAGTGGTTCATCACACCATTCTGAATAGTGTGGAATTGGGGTGTGACACTATCGACCCCCAGTAATCGGTAAAAACAGTTCGAACCAAAAATTAAGAAACCTTCATAATCTCAATGAGATTCCTTCCTAATCTCAATGGGACTTATTTTAGGAGTTTCTACTCTATAAATAGGACGTCCCTAAGCCTCTTTCACTCATTTTACAACCCTAATTGGATTGAAAGAAAGAGAAGAGAAGGAAGAGAAGGAGAAGAGAAGGAAAGTGGAGAAGAAGACCAAGGAGAAGGGATTCAGAGGAAGAAGCATACTTCTCAGGTATGGATACTATCTCCATGAATTTCTTAAGACCTTAGAGTAGATAATGAAGAGGGGATTATCTAGGAGGAACCTAAATCATCCACCCATGGTTAGGTTTTCATGAAAAACCATGGGGGAAATTATGAAAGCCATATAGGTGAATAAACCACGGTTTTAGGCCATAGAACATGTGTGGAATGGACTGTAGGAGCAAGCCATAGGATCCCAAACACGAAGAATGGACTAAAGGAAGAAAAATTGACAAAAACCCATAGGGGGTCGCATGGGGGGTCGATGGCCAATCGACCCTACCAGACCCTGAGCATCGACCCCCAGTGTTCGAGAAGTCCAGAATAGGGGTGGTCGCACCCAGGGTCGATCAAGACTCCGACCCTCAGTTAGCATCATGCTTTTTAAAGTCTGAATTAATTCTAATTAAATTCTATCGACTTGGTTAGGTTTTTTAGAGATATAATATCGATATATAGTTGATTCTTGAAGCTTGAAAGAGGACTTACAACCAAGTAAAGTTGAGGAAACAAGCTCTAAACTTATTGGTTAATAACAAACTATTTTTATTTCTTGAGTCTAATGCTATGCTTGATTCTATACGAATATGCTTGTAATGTGCATTCAACATGTCATCCAATATTTCTATTAATTGTTTTCATGCATATTTACTTTGTTGTTTATAACATGATGATGATGATGATGATGATAGGAATAGGCATGTGGATGTATGTGTGTGGTTGGTGTACTTGATGCGAGCGAGTATCAGGGGGAGGTGTCATAGGCCGGGCCTCAGCACTGTAGCTCTATCTCTAACTCAAGTCTTATGCATTAGCATCGTGGTATCACCATTACTTTAGCACAACTATTACGTCGTAGAGTATCAGGGGAGGTGGTCTCGGTCCTTGTAGTCTCTGACTCTATCGGGGGGCCTTAGCTCTATCTCTATGGGCGTTCTGAGGGATGCTGGGGTGAGGCCTTGGATAAACTATTTGGTATTATGACTGGTTAGTTGTGAGCCCAGTTTGCAAGCCCTCGCCAGTAGGGGCTTACGTATTGGTATGGCACTGTACAGTAATAAACGTTAACCTTTTTTATACAATGTTCATGGTAGGGTGGATGAGGACGACAATAAACGTTAACCTTTGGGAAAACTTCCACACCCTGTGTATAGAGGAGGGGTCAATAAACGTTAATCTTTGACCACCGAACCTTTCTATTGCGCATTGCAAACTTTAAACCAGACCAAAGATGTAAATTGATTGCATGAATATGTATTGTTGCATTGTTTTGTTTGCTCACTGAGCCATGATGTGTGCTACCCTCTCGACGTCGAATATTTTTAGTTGATGATGCAGGTACTACCGTCGAAGATTATGTCAACGCTCCAATGTACGGGCACATGGCGGTGATCAAAGTTGAAGACGAAGTGGATACGCATGACTCCTCTTGCGAGTGCAACTCATGCGTATTCGATTAGATTTTATTTTTATTATTTGGATTTAGTAAAGACATGTAATTGATATTTATTTATGTCTTAGTTGATACAGAATAATTTGCTACTTAAATATGATTATCTCATCTAGATTTCTCAGTTTATTTTACTATAAGACTTTCGCTATTGTGTATTTACTCTGATTATGAATGTGGATGTATGAGGTTTAGATAAAACGGATATAGCCTACTCGAGATTCTGGTTGAACCGTTGGTTTGTTAGTGGTTCATCACACCATTCTGAATAGTGTGGAATTGGGGTGTGACACTATCGACCCCCAGTAATCGGTAAAAACAGTTCGAACTAAAAATTTGGAAACCTTCATAATCTCAATGGGATTCCTTCCTAATCTCAATGGGACTTATTTTAGGAGTTTCTACTCTATAAATAGGACGTCCCTAAGCCTCTTTCACTCATTTTACAACCCTAATTGGATTGAAAGAAAGAGAAGAGAAGGAAGAGAAGGAGAAGAGAAGGAAAGTGGAGAAGAAGACCAAGGAGAAGGGATTCAGAGGAAGAAGCATACTTCTCAGGTATGGATACTATCTCCATGAATTTCTTAAGACCTTAGAGTAGATAATGAAGAGGGGATTATCTAGGAGGAACCTAAATCATCCACCCATGGTTAGGTTTTCATGAAAAACCATGGGGGAAATTATAAAAGCCATATAGGTGAATAAACCACGGTTTTAGGCCATAGAACATGTGTGGAATGGACTGTAGGAGCAAGCCATAGGATCCCAAACACGAAGAATGGACTAAAGGAAGAAAAATTGACAAAAACCCATAGGGGGTCGCATGGGGGGTCGATGGCCAACCGACCCTACCAGACCCTGAGCATCGACCCCCAGTGTTCGAGAAGTCCAGAATAGGGGTGGTCGCACCCAGGGTCGATCAAGACTCCGACCCTCAGTTAGCATCATGCTTTTTAAAGTCTGAATTAATTCTAATTAAATTCTATCGACTTGGTTAGGTTTTTTAGAGATATAATATCGATATATAGTTGATTCTTGAAGCTTGAAAGAGGACTTACAACCAAGTAAAGTTGAGGAAACAAGCTCTAAACTTATTGGTTAATAACAAACTATTTTTATTTCTTGAGTCTAATGCTATGCTTGATTCTATACGAATATGCTTGTAATGTGCATTCAACATGTCATCCAATATTTCTATTAATTGTTTTCATGCATATTTACTTTGTTGTTTATAACATGATGATGATGATGATGATGATAGGAATAGGCATGTGGATGTATGTGTGTGGTTGGTGTACTTGATGCGAGCGAGTATCAGGGGGAGGTGTCATAGGCCGGGCCTCAGCACTTTAGCTCTATCTCTAACTCAAGTCTTATGCATTAGCATCGTCGTATCACCATTACTTTAGCACAACTATTACGTCGTAGAGTATCAGGGGAGGTGGTCTCGGTCCTTGTAGTCTCTGACTCTATCGGGGGGCCTTAGCTCTATCTCTATGGGCATTTTGAGGGATGCTGGGGTGAGGCCTTGGATACACTATTTGGTATTATGACTGGTTAGTTGTGAGCCCAGTTTGCAAGCCCTCGCCAGTAGGGGCTTACGTATTGGTATGGCACTGTACAGTAATAAACGTTAACCTTTTTTATACAATATTCATGGTAGGGTGGATGAGGACGACAATAAACGTTAACCTTTGGGAAAACTTCCACACCCTGTGTATAGAGGAGGGGTCAATAAACGTTAATCTTTGACCACCGAACCTTTCTATTGCGCATTGCAAACTTTAAACCAGACCAAAGATGTAAATTGATTGCATGAATATGTATTGTTGCATTGTTTTGTTTGCTCACTGAGCCATGATGTGTGCTACCCTCTCGACGTCGAATATTTTTAGTTGATGATGCAGGTACTACCGTCGAAGATTATGTCAACGCTCCAATGTACGGGCACATGGCGGTGATCAAAGTTGAAGACGAAGTGGATACGCATGACTCCTCTTGCGAGTGCAACTCATGCGTATTCGATTAGATTTTATTTTTATTATTTGGATTTAGTAAAGACATGTAATTGATATTTATTTATGTCTTAGTTGATACAGAATAATTTGCTACTTAAATATGATTATCTCATCTAGATTTCTCAGTTTATTTTACTATAAGACTTTCGCTATTGTGTATTTACTCTGATTATGAATGTGGATGTATGAGGTTTAGATAAAACGGATATAGCCTACTCGAGATTCTGGTTGAACCGTTGGTTTGTTAGTGGTTCATCACACCATTCTGAATAGTGCGGAATTGGGGTATGACACAAGTAGTTTGTAGTCTAATGTTTTGATGGGTAAATTCAGCTTCTTTCCAAATGACACAGATATAAAAGAATGAGTTGCTCCTGAGTCAAAGAGTACTCTGGCAGGTATGCCATTTATAGGTACGATACCTGTGATTTATTTTAACTTAGTCTACATGCTCACACAATGTAATACAACTTAAAAGGTTTCAGTCATACCTGTGACCACATCGGGTGATGCGGCAGCATCCTCGGATGTAATAGCATAAAATCGTCCTTGATGTAGCTACTTCCTGGGATTAGGACACTCCCTTGCCATATTCCCTGCTTGATTGCAGTTATAACATTTTAGACCTTCAATATTTGGCTTTGGCTGCTGTTGAGCTACTGGGGTAGTCTTGGGTGCAGCGGTAAAACTTTGAGTATGAAAGGGTTTGTATGTCTTGTTATTACCTCCGTTGTATGAATTACCAGCTGGCCTTTTTATACCTCTGTTTTGGAGTAGATAGCTCTCTTTCTGGCTTGACTCTATAACTTGAGCAATTTGCACAGTTTCATTATAAATCTTCTTGTCTAGGCCCAAAACATGCTCCCTGATACTTCCTCTAAGTCCCGTGACAAACCTACGGGTCTTAGTATCTACCTCTTGCATGCTTAGTGGTGCGAAGAAAAATAGCTCTTCGTAATGTTGCTGATAGGCATCCACTGTCATCTGTCCCTGATATAAACTCAGGAACTCCTTCTCCATAGAATCTTTGAAGCTTCGGGGAAAGTACTTCTCAAAGAAAGCTTCTTTATATATAGCCCAGGTCAATAGGGCGTGCTTGGTTATTAAATAGTCCTTTGTAGATTTCCACCAATGATGTGCATCATCTTTTAGTATGATGGTGGCACATAATACCTTCTCCTTCTCTGTGATAGTCATCATGAGAAAATTTCTCCCCATTTCGTCGATCCAGTGTGCCGGCCAGAGCGGATCAGACGGTTTTCTGTTGAACTCCTTAGGTTTCATCTTTAAGAATCTCTCGATGAGTCGAGAGTGATCCAGCTGATTACGAGCATATGCCCCATATATAGGTGTGGACACTGAAAATTTCCCTGCACTACCTCAGGATGTGGTACTAGAATCTGTACAGCTGGTGGTTGAGGTGTTGGGTGGTTACCCACCGATGTTGCATTGGCTTGCTCAGCTGGCATAGGTGTAGTTTGTGCTGCCTGGAACATCATTCCCATCATTGCTTGCATATGGGCTTACGCGTGTTGCATTTGTTGAAGTTGTTGTGCCAGATTAATCACCACAGTAGTCAGTTCCGATGGTGGGGGTGGTGTGAGGACAAAGATGGAAATCTTGGAAGTCGCCACCTAGATTTAGGTCTAGGACCTTGAAATGTGAAATCTCACCCCAAGGTAAGACTTCGATTGACTCATGACCCTTAGATTGGATTTCTGGTCCATCAGAGATTTGGGTAAGCGTCAGGTTACGGTTATGGGAAGGGGTTAGGCACCCAAACAGCCCGATCGAAATCGGTTTTTTATGCCTTTCCTATGCTAGACTCTTTTTGTTAAACCAAACCAAACCAAGTGGTTTGATATCATTGAACTAAATCTGTATCCATTAGATTGCCTACGTATTACACAATTATTCCGAAAATCAGGTTCACCATCGTAGTTCAGGTGTGATTAAAGTTTATGGCTGTGATTTATGCTTGTGCATGATTAAGTTCTTTGTTCAAGTTGAAGTTTATGCTTGAAAGGTTGAGAAAACCCTATGGGTTAAGATCTGGATAGTCCAAGTGGACTGATAGATAGTCCTAGTAGATCTAAGAATAATCCTATTTGGGTTGGAATGTGGATAACCCTATCTGGGTTGAAATGTGGATAACCCTATGTGGGTTAAAATGTGGATAAATATCCTAGTGGATCTATGGATAGTCCAAGTGGATTAAATTGTGGATCCAAATTTGGGTTTCTCCCAAATGGCCTACGTAACTTAGGGTATGACCTAGGAATCAGAATCCACGTAGTTCGGGCTGGATAACCCTATTTGGGTCAAAATGTGGGTAAGTATCCTAGAGGATCTATGGATAGTCCGAGTGGACTAAGGTTTGGATAACCCTTTTTGGGTTGGAATATGGATAGATATCCTAGTGGATCTATGGATAGTCCGAGTGGACTAAGGTATGGATCCGAATTTATGATTCTCCCAAATGGCCTATGTATCCTAGGGTTTGCCCTAGGAATCAGAATATGCGTAGTTCGACTTTGGGTTGAAATGGGAATGGATATCCTAGTGGATCTATGGATAGTTCGAGTGGACTAAGGTTTGGATCCGAATTTGGATTTCTCCCAAATGGCCTACGTATCCTAGGGTTTGCCCTAGAAATCAGAATCCGCGTAGTTCGAAACTCTGGGTTGAAATGGGAATGGATATCCTAGTGGATCTATGGATAGTCCGAGTGGACTAAGGTGTGGATCCGAATTTGGGATTCTCCCAAATAGCCTACGTATCCTAGGGTTTGACCTAGGAATCAGAATCCACGTAGTTCAAAATGGATAACCCTATTTGGGTCAAAATGTGGGTACCTGTTCTAGGTTTAGGGTTTAGAACCTATTCTAGGTTTAGGGTTTACCGAGGGGCAAAATCGTCCTAAATTACCCTTTTCATCCTGAATTCTAATTTTGGAAAGTTTTGCAAAGCATTTTCTTTCTTTATTAAGGTTTTTATTATCCCTATTATGCCCTTCCCAAGAATGTGGGTGCCTAAATGCATGTCCCCACGCCTAGATTGTCTTCTAGAAGTGTGCAGATATGACAGTTTGACTAGGGTGTTGCATAAATTAAATTATTGCCAAAATTGAATTATTCATCTAAATATGGCATATAATACATTTATGGCAAGAAATACACATATAGCAAGATTGTGAAAATCTCCCTAATATGGCATGCACTGCAAATAAGGCAAGAGCCTATATGGTAAGATCTAATATGCTAATTCTAAGCATAGCAAGACCTAATATGACAATGAGCATTTAAACATGGCAATGAGCATTTAAACATGGCAATGAGCATCCAAATATGGTAATGAGCGTTTAAATATGGCAAGATCTAATATGCAAGATCTAATATGCATCTATATATCAATATGGTAAATACTAATCATAGAATGCATATATGACATGAATTTTTCAAAAAAAGGAAAGATCTTATATGCTATTTTCTAAGCATAGTAAGACTTAAAAAAAATTAAGATTTTGTTAAAATATGGTAAAAATTTATCTATTCTACCAAAAATAGCAATACATGGAATGTGGCAAACAAGGTATGCACAATCCAAACAAAGCATATGAATGCTCCAAATATAGCCATTTATCCAAATATGACAGAATTCATTTAAACAATCATTGATGTTATGATGAATGAGACATCAACGAAACTTTTTTTTGAAAAGTAAAAAATTATCAAAACAAACATATGTTCAATGTTCATTGAAAAATTTGTAATTTTTATGAAGAAATTTGGGAAGATTAATGACTCAAAACTGTGAAAATTGTGACACAAGTTCCAGATAATGGACAAAACTATGAACTGTATTCAGATTTGTCACATTATACAAGAATGACCATAAGTAGGTCTTTCAAAACTCAAATCAAGCTCAACTTTCTTTTATAGAAATATGACTTAATATGTTATAATTCATATGAAGGATTTGAATCCCAACAGAAAGAAAAAATAGGTAAAAGATATGCCCTAAGACCGAACATGTGCACTGGTCAAATCTGTTCCAGATTTTTGGCCAGTTGCACCATAAATTCCAAATAAAATTCTATTCATAAAGAAAATTAAATACACACATATGTCTATGTAGATAACTGTCTGATTTAAAATTTCCTTAAGAAAAACAAGTTAAAACAGTATATTTTCTTTTTAAAAAATGACTCTTTTCAATCATGCAAATCAGTATATCATGACAGATTTAAAATCAGAGAACTATGCACTTAAAAATTGATATCAATTCAAAAAAAAAATGGAAAAAAATATGAAACTAGTGCCATTGTTTAGAATACTTTCATGTCTAAAAAGTTCATGTTAAGTGGATTTTCTGATTATGGCCATAAGGCCTTTGTCTAGAGACTTTCTGATGGAGGATTGCATTACATCTGGGAAAAATAGCAATGTCAAAGACAAATTTTTTGATATATTTACCCAATTCCAAATAGAACGAAATTTTTAGGGTAGTCTTCTAACATATCATAGAGACTCCCATAAAAGTTTGGGCTTTAAAATCTTAGAAAAAATACATATGATGTACGTCCTAAGTTTGAACCCTAAATCTGGAATTTTCTGATCAGAAAACCACTTTATGAAATTTTCATAAAACATCAAACATCATTATATATCATTCAAAAATTCATCATTGAATAGCTTAGACAAATTATAATTCATGAAAAATGTTAGACATAGGCATCCTAACATTAACAAGCATGTAATAGAGCATTCATGATTGAGATTTCATGAAAATTAGTCTTTTTCAAGCAAAATTGGCATTCAAGCATTATAATGACCTCTAAAATTGTTTAGAGTATTTACCTTGGGCTCAAATTGAGTGAAACCATTGATGAAGGGTGATTGGAGGTTGTATCAACCCTCTTTGAATGTGAATCCTCATTCTCCTCTCTTCTGCTTCTTTCTCTCTTCTCTTTCTCTCTTTTCTTCTTCTCTTTTCTTTCTTTTCTCTTTCCTCTCTCTTTCTTTCTCCCTCTCTCACATTTTTTCTCTCTCACTCACATTTTTCTCTCCCTCACCCACATTCTCCTCTCTCTATGGTCTGGAAAAAGAGACCCTCCTCTCTCTTCTCTTGCCTATTTATACTTTTTCTCTTCTTTTCTAGAAGATTCTTCTTTCTTTTCTTTTTTTTCTAGAAAATCTTTTTTTCTTCCTTTTTCTTCTTTCCTTTCTTCTTTTCCTTCCTTTTTCTCTTCTCCTTCTCCACTCCACACGTTCTCTATCTCTCCCTCTTTTAGAAAATCCTCTCCTCCTCTTTCCTTCTCTCTCTTTTCTTTCCTTTTTCTCAAAACCGAGATCTTTTCTATTTCTTTTTTTTTCTCTCTCCACCTTGGACGTCTCTTCCCTTCCCCTCTTTGGATTCTTTTTTTTTTCTTTTGGATTATATGCCCTAACAAAATCTTTTGAATCCAAAAGATTTTTTTTCTCTTTTCTTTCCTTTTCTCAAACAACATCTTTTGGATTCTCCCTTTCTTCGATTTTTTTTCTTTTCTCCCCCTCTTGGACGTCTCTTCCCTTCCCCTCTTTGGATTATTTTTTTTCCTTTTGGATTATATGCCCTAACAAAATCTTTTGAATCCAAAAGAATTTTTTTCTCTTTTCTTTCCTTTTCTCAAAAATAAAATCTTTTGGATTCTCCCTTTTCTTTTCTTTTTTTTTCTCTCCACCTTGGACGTCTCTTCCCTTCCCTTCTTTGGATTCTTTTTTTTTCTTTTGGATTATATGCCCTAACAAAATCTTTTGAATCCAAAAGATTTTTTTTCTCTTTTCTTTCTTTTTCTCAAAACAAAATCTTTTGGATTCTCCCTAAATTTCCCTCTCTCTCACGTTTCCTCTCTATTTGGATTCTTTGTTTTCTATATATAATATATATATATATATATATATATATATATATATATATATATATATATATATATATATATATATATATATATATATATATATATATATATAATTATATAATATCAATATATTAATATATATAATATAATATACATATAAGATATATATATATATATATATATATATATATATATATTTATATTATATGATATATTACATTATATTATACATTATATAATAATATATAAAAGAAATACATGCATATAAGCCACCATGAATTGGTCCGGATTGACTGGGTTGGGCCAAAACTACCTTGGGTTGAGCTGAGTTGACTGGATTGACTGAAATTAACTGAGTTTTCACTCTCTGTCATTTCATGGGCCATTTTCACTGTCATTCTGCACAGAATTTTTTGATAGCCTTTATTCTACATTTTTTGTGTCCACTTTGTAGAACATTAAATATGAAGAATATTGGAACTTGAATCAACTCATTTAGAAATAAAATGGCCAACCTATGAATTTTTGAAGTTTAAGCGGGCCAATTATCGATAATTTGGCTGACCATTTCGCATGAGACTCTTCGGAAACTTCTTTCTGAAATCCTTTACGTCCACTTTGTAGAATATCATGAATGAAGAATAGTGGCCTTGGAATCATCTGAATCCGATGTAGAACGGAAAAGATATGAAGCTTTGAAGTTCTAACGATAATTTTGCATGAAAGCTTGCATGGGACCCACTGGTGACTTCTACTCGAGATTTTTTACGTCCACTTTGTAGAACATCATGAATGAAGAATAATGGCCTTGGAATCATCTGAATCTGATGTCGGATGATCATGATATGATGATTTGAAATTCAAACAATCCAACTTACGATAATTTGCATGAAGACCCTGGGATTATTTATAATAATTTCAGAAACCTCCCTTATATGTATCATCCGACTAAAATGGTCATATCTTCTTCATTTGATATCAGAATTAAGCAATTCTGGTCTCATTTTGAAGATAATTTTATGACCTATGCATCCCTGCAGATAATAGCCCATGACCCTACTGTGGGATTTAGTGAAAAATCACAAATCTTTAGATTATGGGTCGAAAACCTGCCATATTGGTTCACTTACATAGAGGGTGGCAAAAATGGGGTGCTTACAGATGCCCCTCTTTAGCCGAGATTGTTACCAATTGAAGGCTGAAGATAAAAGAACCATATTTTTGGAAATTGAGGGAGATTGTTTATTGGGATGCACTTAGGGTAATTCATCCTAAACTGCCTTTGTATTCTAAGGGTGTCCTAGAAATCAAGCCCATAACGTAGTTCGACTGGCAATAAGATTTTCTCTTCTTGGGAAATTGATGATTGTTCTTCTTGTATGAAGCTAGGCTGTGAATACAAGGCTCATTTGTAGGCTGGGAGCCTCTTCTTGTTGAGGTGACTCATGATGCAAGGTATGTGCGGGCTTGGACCTGGCTTGATCCATTTGTAGGCTGATAAACCTCTTCTTGTACGAAGCTAGGCTGTGAATACAAGGCTCATTTGTAGGTTTGGAACCTCTTCTTGCTGAGGTGGAACTCATGATGTAAGGTATGTGCGGGCTTGGACCCGGCTTGATCCATTTGTAGGCTGATAAACCTCTTCTTGTACGGAGCTAGGCTGTGAATACAAGGCTCATTTATAGGCTGGGAACCTCTTCTTGCTGAGGTGGAACTCATGATGCAAGGTAAACGCAGGCTTGAACCCAGCTTGATCCATTTGTGGGATGATAAACCTCTTCTTGTACGAAGCTAGGCTTGTGAATACAAGGCTCATTTGTAGGTTTAGAACCTCTTCTTGCTGAGGTGGAACTCAATGCAAAGTATGTGCGGGCTTGGACCCAGCTTGATCCATTTGTAGGCTGATAAACCTCTTCTTGTATGAAGCTAGGCTGTGAATACAAGGCTGATTGCATGAGCTTAGGCTTGGCTTTGATTTTTCTGGATGGAAGACTTGTTGTATTTTCTTTGATTGAACTGAGGCTCTATTGATTGAAATTCTGAGATTGATTTTCTGAATAAGCTAGGGCTCTGCATTTGATTTACTTATCTGCTTGATCTTTGACTGAGCTAGGGCTCTACATTTGCTTCACTAATAGGCTGAGATTGACTTGATCTTTGAATGAGCTAGGGCTCTGGATTCACTTATAGGCTAAGATTGACTTGATCTTTGAATGAGCTAGGGCTCTGCATTCACTTATAGACTGAGATTGACTTGATCTTTGAATGAGCTAGGGCTCTACATTTGATTCACTAATAATCTGAGATTGATTTGATATTTGGATGAGCTAGGGCTCTACATTTGATTTACTTATAGATTGAGATTGATTTGAAATTTGGATGAGCTAGGGCTCTGCATTTGATTGATTTGATCTTTGGATGAGCTAGGGCTCTACATTTGATTATGAAATGAGTAAGAACTCAAAAGGTCACTTTTAGGGTGAGGAATTTGCTATTAATTCTGAAATGAGCAAGAACTCAGAAAGTCACTTATAGGGTAAGGAATTTGCTATTGATTCTGAAATGAGCAAGAACTCAGAAGGTCACTTATAGGGTGATACTGAATGACTCATCTTGGCAATTCTTACCAGCTTTGGACCTTCAGGATTGAAAATAGGAATATCCTTCTTGGAAGCTCTATGGCTATGAACCTTTAGGATGCTTGAAAGTGACCCATACAGGAAGGCTTTGTTGACTTTGAACCTTTAGGATTGAAATCTGACCCATCTTGGAAGTCTCTTGACTTTGAACCTATAGAGTGCTGGACATATTTGAAATGATGGTGAATTCCTTGGCAGTTTTCCAAGTTTTTTTTCTCTTGCTTTATTGGTGAAGGTACAAAACATGACATCAATGGAAATGGTGTCATGGACTTGCTGGCATGATACCTAGATTTGAAATTTGTCATTTATGACCTGATACTAGAAGTTTGACACAATTTCATCATGGTAGTGTTGACTTGGTTGCTCTTTTGGAAAGGTTCCATGTAATTTGAAAGTGATGATTTTCTTCAGCCAACATTGGTGTTGTTGGATTTTGGATTGAAAGAAACTCTAGTGAGGATTTTGGACAAGAATGAGGGGATCTTGACAGTCTTTAACCAAAGTGACTTTATTGATTGACCATGGTGTTAAACTGTCAAGGGACATCTGGTTAACTAAGTTCTTTGATTGTGCACTATGGTAGACCAAATTGGTAGAATAGCCAAGCGGCAATGAAATGTGACATGGGTTTTGCCCTTGATCTAGGCTCATGAAAAGCTCAGGGCTTTGCAACATTGTTGTGCCAATTTTGAAAGATGAATGAACCATGGCCCCAAAGTAGGCACGGGGAGCAAAGGATTCGAAGTGTTCCTTCAGAGAATTTGGTGACCAAATCCTAATAGGTGAGCGACCACATTGGATTTTCTTCATCAACATGATTGGGAGAACTGAGAAATTGGCAAAAACCAACTTGGACGGACCTACTTCTATGGACTAGGAAAGTTAGTGACTTCAGACTAGACAATGGATCCTAGACGTAATGCTCCTGATCAAGTTCAATTCCTCTACATAGGGTATATCTATGCCCCAGTGTCTGCATATTGTGACAGACCACTACTGTAGTGTGCTAAGGCAAGATAGAAGGAAACATGCAATCTAACAGAGTTAGAACTAAGTTGAATCTGGATTGTATCCAGAATTTGACCATGCTTCCAAGGTCAAGGGAAGATTGACGGATTGATTGTAGAAAGTGACTTCTTGGATAAACCTTTCTTGGATCTTGAAAAATGAAGGAACTGATGATTTGAATGAATTTGGCTACATCCGTAACCAGGCCATGAGAATTTGCTCTCTCCCTAACATGACCAAAGGATTTGAAGATAGAATTCTGTTGAAAGGCAATGCTATGGAGCCCAACAGATGATGGTTTGTTCAACTCCTCCGAGTATGATTCACTGGAGAGCAAGAGGGGTTCCTTTCCTTATGGAGGGTAGACTGGGTATGACACTTGTCTACATGAACTACTGGATTTTTTTATGAAGGGCCAATGAGGGCAATGCTTTAGGGTTGCAACAGGTCACCTATCCCCACTGATGTATTATGGGTTGCCCGTTGAGGTTTCTAGGGTTACTTTTCCTTGCTAAGGTTGCTTTTCTTCCCTTTATTTTTTTATTTTTTCTTTTTGCAAAACCCATCTTGGGTTGAATAAAGAGTCCTAATATGGTGAGGAATATTGCCAAAATTATGGTCCTATCCAATGGTCTGAAACCCTTAGGGAAATCCAAACGGCATGACTTTCATGACAAATGGGTAGCCTTGCCCCACTGTTTAAGTTGACACCTACACGTATTGATAGACGGCAGCTATTTGAATCATCACTAAAAGTGACCTTAGGGAAATGCAGTCCCACACCAAAATTAAATGGTGCCGAATTATGTTTTCTTTTCTTGGAGATGTTCAGATAGAACACGTGTTTCAGCAAGCTACATCGAGATGCCGAATCAGTCGCGATCATATCTAGACCTGAAACCTTTAAGTTTGTTGACAAGTATTGATGTTGAAGGTCCAAGAGGACTGCTGTGAAACTGTCCACATGGGTCTACCATTGGGAGAGTGTTTGGTTATTTATGTAGAATGGGTTTATCTTACCGAGAAGATCTCATTTTATTGGCTTGAGTAATGAAGGGCTTATAGGAACCTTGGGAAGCCGTCGGATGTAATGAACGACAGATGAGAGTTCCAGCCAGATTTATGAATTGTACATAAGATGATGACATGATCATGAGATACAATGCCATAAAAATTGATAATCAAAAGAAAGGCTTGTGATAGAGTCTAATGCCGATGAGAAATCTTTCTCTGATGATGAAGAAGTGATGAGATCGTCTCCTGTAAAGGTGGGATGTAATTGGCCAAAATCAAAAGTCCTAGGCTTTAGTTGGAACTACCATCTTCTTGAAATGAGATGGACAATTGGCTTACTGTCGAGCTCCAATGCCATTCAACATCTTGCTATTTTCTTTTCTTTTCTTTTTTTTGTTTTTTTTGGATGTGGATGCCACATAATGCAGTGCTTCGCTTGATCGCAAAGTTGAATCATGACTTTCAATATTGGATTTGAATCTTCTTCTTCCAAATATTTCCAATCAGATAGGACATCTTTGCCCCAGTTAGTGCTCTGATCTTCTGTAAAATTTATGAACATTTGTGACTGCTCATCTAGTATCTAATTTTATCTGAACGGTGAATCCGTATGTTGTCCTCTAGAAGTTACGCATCACCTTCTATCTGATGTGACTGCCTCCCATTGTTGATATAGGTAAAACATAGGCTTGAATAATTTTTTTGGGTATCCCAATGACCTCATTCTTTGATTTTGAGATTGATCATTCATCATGTATCTCTTGCTTGCAGATGATGTACTTTGTAAGAACTTTGGTATTTCCATATTTTTGGTGGCACATCTGTCCTCCACTCATTTGTACTAATTGGCCGACCTGTTGATATGATCTGTTATTATGTAATGCTTTCCTTGGAATCTTTTCACAGATAGAACAAATGGCAGCTTCTCCAATGCATGTTTCTTGAAAGTACTCTTGTGTCTCCCGATTGATCATTTAAAGCTTTCCCAGATGGGTTGGACCTTTCTTTCTCAAGAGGCCGGGTGGCGTAGCAGGTCAAGAGACGGCTCATCATTTCAATCACCTTCAGAGTCAGAATTGACTGCGCACTTAGAATAAGAGGATGTATGAAACTGGGAGAAAATGTACGGAAGAGACAAAGCACAGAGTTTGAAATCCCAAGCGGGGTGATTTTCTTTTACTTACAGGGCAGATTAGACTAGACTTGTCAGCAAGCATATTGATCTTGGACCCAGACATGGATGACCTATCAAATATCGATAATAGAAAGTTGAAACAACTAGTTCATCCAAGTGGCTCCAGTTGGGCATAACGCCTTCGACGACCACCTTCAGTCGTTGCGGGAATAAGTCTTCCTTCAGATTTCTAATAGCAGGACTCATCATGCCCCTCTATCAATAGGTGCAAGATACCTACCTTTTAAGGTTCCATACAATTCTTACCTCTCTTTTTTTCAGTTTAGGATTCATTCATAACCGGACTATTGCTTTTTAAGCACAAGGTTACTCTGGTTCATGCCCCAGTATGGGGTTCAGTGGATTCATCAATGGACCACTTCTAGCTAAATTCAAATCATTTTGGCTTATGCCCCAGCTTGGGGAGCAAGGGGTATCGCCATTGCACTACACTATTTTGAGTCCAAGATTAGACTAGTTTATGCCTCGGCTTGGGGGTTCAATGGATTTCTTCATTAGACCACTCTCTATTTGGGTCTAAGGTCAATTTGGTCTATGCCCCAGTTTAGGGCATAATGGCTTTCCTTATTAGACTGCACTCAATTTAGGTCCAAGTTCAATCTGATTCATGCCCAACTTAGGGCTCAAGGGCTTTCTTCATTGGACCGTACTCAATTTGGGTCCAAGGTCAATTGGTTTATGCCCAACTTAAGGCTTAATGGCTTTCCTCATTGGACCGCACTCAATTCGGGTCCAAGGTCAATTTGGTTCATGCCCCAGTTTAAGGCTTAATGGCTTTCCTCATTGGACCGCACTCAATTCGGGTCCAAGGTCAATTCGGTTCATGCCCCAGTTCAGGGGTTAAGGGTTCCATCATTGGACCACACTCAATTTGGGTCCAAGGTCAATTTGGCTCATGCCCCACTTTGTGGGTTAAGGGTTTCATCATTGGACCACTCCCTAGCTGTGATTCTGGTTTTTTTTATCCTAGCCTGGGGCATATCGGATCTCATCTTTGGTCTATCCTACTGCTTGGGAAAATTCTATTCCTTCTCTTTGAACAATGAGAAATATGAGGGCAACTCTTTGGATTCTGGCATTTCCTTGGCTAATGGGGTAAAAATGCCCATGATGGAATAGCACTACTATAGCTGAAGGTTCATGATTTCTGATGACTCCAGAATCTAGAATTGATCTTTATTGACAGGCAATGAGGAATGCTTCTCATTTGTCATTCCTGACGAGCGATCCTAACTTGTAGCACTGGGCTATGATGGACATGGATCGGGCTCTAATTGATAGAGCCAGAGATTGATTTTGAATCGGTCTCCGATTGATAGAGACAAGGTTAACTTTGAACTGGTCTCCGATTAATAGAGATCAAGATTGACTTTGAATTGGTCTCTAATTGATAGAGATCAAGATTGACTTTGATTGGTCTTTGATTGATAGAGATCAAGATTGACTTTGAATTGGTCTCTGATTGATAGAGATCAAGATTGACTTTGAATTGGTCTCTGATTGATAGAGATGAAGATTGACTTTGAGTTGGTCTCTGATTGATAGAGATCACGATTGAATTTGAGTTGGTCTCTGATTGATAGAGATCAAGATTAACTTTGAATTGGTCTCTGATTGATAGAGATCAAGATGGACTTTGAATTGGTCTCTGATTGATAGAGATCAAGATTGACTTTGAATTGGTCTCTGATTCATAGAGATCAAGATTAACTTTGAATTGATCTCTGATTGATAGAGATCAAGATTGATTTTGAATTGATCTCTGATTGATAGAGATCAAGATTGACTTTGAATTGATCTCTGATTGATAGAGATCAAGATTGACAGTCATGGACTGGGCTCTAGTTGCTAGAGGCAAGGATTGCTTGAGTTGGGCTCCGATTGATAGAGGCCAAGGATGACAATCATGGATTGGACTCTAATTGCTAGAGATGATGGATTGACTGAAATTCTCTTTGATTCCTTTATGAAGTGGAACATGGACCAAAGGTAATGATTGAACAGGCCTAGAGGCTAACTCATGCTCATATTGAGTTCATATGAATGAAACTTTTCTTAGTTCCAACATAAATCGGAACCTGAACCGGAGTTGACGGTTAAACAAGCCTAGGGGCTAATTAAATTCAAATGAATGGAACTCTTCTTAATTCCAACATGAATCAGAACTTGAATCACGATGGTTGAATAAGTTTAGTGGCTGATTAAATTCAGATGAATGGAACTCTTCTTAGTTCCAACATGAATCAGAACCTGAACCAAAGTTGATGGTTAGACAAGCCTAGGGGCTAAATAAATTCAGATGAATGGAACTTTTCCTAGTTTCGACATGAGCCGGAACCCCAACCAAAGTTGATGGTTGGATAAGCCTAGTGGCTAATTGAATTCGGATGAATGGAATTTTTCATAGTTCGACATGAATCATAACCTAAACAGGAGGTGAAGGGTGAAAAAGCCTAGGGGCGAATGCCTTCTTCATTTTGCATGATCTGGAGTGATGATTGAACCCCCCCCCGGGGCTAAAGCCTTCTTCAGCTCTAAAATGAACCAGAAATGGTGGTTGAATCTGGGGTTGAATATTTTTTTTGATTCTGAGATGAACTGGATGTGATTGAATCTGCCTAGGGGCTGAGTTTTTCTTTAATTCTGGATGAACCAAAATGATGATTGGACCTTCCTAAGGGCTGAACCTTTCTTCAGTTCTGAGATGAACCAGAAATGGTGGTTAAATCTGGGGTTGAATATTTCTTTGATTCTGAGATGAATTGGATGTGATTGATTCTGCCTAGGGGTTGAATCTTTCCTTAATTCTGGATGAACCAAAATGATGATTGGACCAGCCTAGGGGCTGAATCTTTTCTTAATTCAAAGGTGAATCGAGAACTATGATTGGATTTGCCTAGGGGCTGAATCTTTTCTTAATTCAAAGGTGAATCGAGAACTATGATTGGATTTGCCTAGGGGCTGATCTTTCCTTAATTCAGAGGTGAATCGAGAACTATGATTGGATTTGCCTAGGGGCTGAATCTTTCCTTAATTCTGAGGTGAATCGAGAACTATGATTTGATTTGCCTAGGGGCTGAATCTTTCCTTAATTCAGAGATGAATCGAGAACTATGATTGCATTTGCCTAGGGGCTGAATCTTTCCTTCTTTCTTACAAAATTTGATGTTCAATCAAGATCTAGATTCATGACTTCCATTGATTCATTTAGAAAGATAATATGGATGGATCTCAAGGCGGGAGATCAAGACAATTCCATAATTATAGGGACCTCTCACCATAAAAGGGTGGATATGGTTGCATATTGATTTCTTTTCCAAAGGCATTGTAACCCAATGGAGAAATATCAAGATTCTAGACATCTAGAGGAGTAGAAGTCACATGCACAATCAAGGTTGACTCAACCAAACAAGAGTTAGCTCCCTCATAAGGGCGATTGGATAAACATTATCCAAGTTAATTTAATTAAATTTGATTAAATCATGTGTTTAGTCTTGGGACCTCATGATTCCAAAATGGATAATCAGTGGTACCAAGGTCTGGCCAATTGGATTACCGAATTCGATGAAATTGAAATGGATATATTAATCCGTCGTTCTTATTAGGATGATTAGCAAAAGCGGTTCATAGATAAACAAACTAGTGAATTTCTTCTTGACCATGGTATCTAAGTCTTGACAGGGATTTTCTACTCGTTTTTTGAAATTGACGTGTTAACAATGAGAGATTCGACACATCGAGCTTACTTAATGGAGGGTGTATAGTGACCGTCTACTATGATGTAGAACAGGTGTATACATACCTCATACTCCCAATGGGTGAGAGTTCAAGATGCTCATCGTGTAGATTCTAACATGTTGACCAATCGAGGACAAAAACGGGCAGAATTTCGACGTCTCGAACATGGTTGTCATGGTTAAGCCGACTTTACCGGGTCGGTTCAGGGATGAACCAAAAAATAACAAACATTGGGCTACAATTTGGGTTAGGATAGAAAAGGCCACCTTGACGAGGATGGGGTAACCTATCACCGAATGCTCGATGAATAATGGGCCCCCATTCCCTTTATATACTATGTTGCAAGGATCCAAGCGACGTGGAGTAGCATAACGCATTCCCAGGTGGACCCAAGAAATGCTCGTTAGAGGCTGCTCGCTGGTCGTGGTCTCACAAAGTACAGGCCAAGGCTGTGTGTTTCGCCTAGCGGGCTGCCCCATATGCATCGGACCCGGTTCGGATACTCGCACGAATGTGTGACAGAACCCATTCCCCCAAAGCAATAATATACAAGCATAAATATAGTATCCTAAAATCTAGCATCCAATTCACACAAGGAAAGTTTTCATTTAAGAGTTTGACATTTATATCCCCAGTGGAGTCGCCACTGTGAGGACAAAGATGGAAATCTTGGAAGTCGCCACCTAGATTTAGGTCTAGGACCTTGAAATGTGAAACCTCACCTCAAGGTAAGACTTCGATTGACTCATGATCCTTAGATTGGATTTCTGGTCCATCAGAGATTTGGGTAAGCGTCAGGTTACGGTTATGGGAAGGGGTTAGGCACCCAAACTGGCCGATCGAAATCGATCTCCTATGCCTTTCCTATGCTAGACTCTTTCTGTTAAACCAAACCAAACCAAGTGGTTTGATATCATTGAACCGAATCTGTATCCATCAGATTGCCTACGTATTACAGAATTATTCCAAAAATCAGGTTCACCATCGTAGTTCAGGTGTGATTAAAGTTTATGACTATGATTTATGCTTGTGCATGATTAAGTTCTTTGTTCAAGTTGAAGTTTATGCTTGAAAGGTTGAGAAAACCCTATGGGTTAGCATATGGATAGTCCAAGTGGATTGATAGATAGTCCTAGTGGATCTAAGAATAATCCTATTTGGGTTGGAATGTGGATAACCCTATCTGGGTTGAAATGTGGATAACCCTATGTGGGTTAAAATGTGGATAAATATCCTAGTGGATCTATGGATAGTCCAAGTGGACTAAATTGTGGATCCGAATTTGGATTTCTCCCAAATGGCCTACGTATCCTAGGGTTTGACCTAGGAATTAGAATCCGCATAGTTCGGGCTGGATAACCCTATTTGGGTCAAAATGTGGGTAAGTATCCTAGTGGATCTATGGATAGTCCGAGTGGACTAAGGTTTGGATAACCCTTTTTGGGTTAGAATATGGATAGATATCCTAGTGCATCTATGGATAGTCCGAGTGGACTAAGGTGTTGATAAATATCCTAGTGGATCTATGGATAGTCCGAGTGGACTAAGGTATGGATCCAAATTTGAGATTCTCCCAAATGGCCTACGTATCCTAGGGTTTGCCCTAGGAATCAGAATCAGCGTAGTTCGACTCTGGGTTGAAATGGGAATGGATATCCTAGTGGATCTATGGATAGTCTGAGTGGACTAAGGTTTGGATCCGAATTTGGGTTTCCCCCAAATGGCCTACGTATCCTAGGGTTTGCCCTAGAAATCAGAATCCACGTAGTTCGAAACTCTGGGTTGAAATGGGAATGGATATCCTAGTGGATCTATGGATAGTCCGAGTGGACTAAGGTGTGGATCCGAATTTGGGATTCTCCCAAATAGCCTACGTATCCTAGGGTTTGACCTAGGAATCAGAATCCACGTAGTTCAAAATGGATAACCCTATTTGGGTCAAAATGTGGGTACCTGTTCTAGGTTTAGGGTTTAGAACCTATTCTAGGTTTAGGGCTTATCGAGGGGCAAAATCGTCATAAATTACCCTTTTCATCCTGAGTTCTAATTTTGAAAAGTTTGGCAAAGCATTTTATTTTTTTATTAAGGTTTTTATTATCCGCATTATGCCCTTCCCAAGAATGTGGGTGCCTAAATGCACGTCCCCACGCCTAGATTGTCTTCTAGAAGTGTGCAGATATGGCAGTTTGACTAGGGTGTTGCATAAATTAAATTATTGCCAAAATTGAATTATTCATCTAAATATGGCATATAATACATTTATGGCAAGAAATACACATATAGGAAGATTTGAAAATCTCCCTAATATGGCATGCACTGCAAATAAGGCAAGAGCCTATATGGTAAGATCTAATATGCTAATTCTAAGCATAGCAAGACCTAATATGACAATGAGCATTTAAACATGGCAATGAGCATTTAAACATGGCAATGAGCATCCAAATATGGCAATGAGCGTCTAAATATGGCAAGAACTAATATGCAAGATCTAATATGCATTTATATATCAATATGGTAAGTACCAATCATAGAATGCATATATGACATGAATTTTTCAAAAAAAGAAAAGATCTTATATGCTATTTTCTAAGCATAGTAAGACTTACAAAAAATTAAGATTTTGCTAAAATATGGTAAAAATTTATCTATTCTACCAAAAATAGCAATACATGGAATGTGGCAAACATGGTATGCACAATCCAAACAAAGCATATGAATGCTCCAAATATAGCCATTTATCCAAATATGGCAGAATTCATTTAAATAATCATTGATGTTATGATGAATGAGACATCAATGAAACTTTTTTTTGAAAAGTACAAAATTATCAAAAGAAACACATGTTCAATGTTCATTGAAAAAAATTGTAATTTTTATGAAGAAATTTGGGAAGATTAATGACTCAAAACTGTGAAAATTGTGACACAAGGTTCCAGATAATGGACAAAACTATGAACTGTATTCAAATTTGTCACATTATACAAGAATGACCATAAGTAGGTCTTTCGAAACTCAAATCAAGCTCAACTTTTTTTTATAGAAAGATTACTTAATATATTATATTTCATATGAAGGAGTTGAAGCCCAACAGAAAGCAAAAATAGGTCAAAGATATGTCCTAATACCGAACATGTGCACTGGTCAAATCTGTTCCAGATTTTTGACCAATTGCACCATAAATTCCAAATAAAATTATATTCTTAATGAAAATTAAATACAGACATATGTCTATGTATATAACTGTCTGATTTAAAATTTCATTAAGAAAAACAAGTTAAAACAGTATATTTTCTTTTTAAAAAATGACTCTTTTCAATCATGCAAATCAGTATATCTTGACAGATTTAAAATCAGAGAACTATGCACTTAAAAATTGATATCAATTCAAAAAAAAAAAAATGGAAAAAATATGAAACTAGTGCCATTGTTTAGAATACTTTCATGTCTAAAAAGTTCATGTTAAGTGGATTTTCTGATTATGGCCATAAGGCCTTTGTCTAGAGACTTTCTGATGGAGGATTGCATTACATGTAGGAAAAATAGCAATGTAAAAGACAAATTTTTTGATATATTTCTCCAATTCCAAATAGAACGAAATTTTTAGGGTAGTCTTCTAACATATCAGAGAGACTCCCATAAAATTTGGGCTTCAAAATCTTAGAAAAAATACATATGATGTACGTCCTAAGTTTGAACCCTAAATCTGGAATTTTCTTATCAGAAAACCACTTTATGAAATTTGCATAAAACATCAAACATCATTCTATATCATTCAAAAATTCATCATTGAATAACTTAGACAAATTATAATTCATGAAAAATGTTAGACATAGGCATCCTAACATTAACAAGCATGTAATAGAGCATTCATGATTGAGATTTCATGAAAATTAGCCTTTTTCAAGCAAAATTGGCATTCAAGCATTATAATGATCTCTAAATTTGTTTAGAGTACTATCCTTAGGCTCAAATCGAGTGAAACCATTGATGAAGGGTGATTGAAGGTTGTATCAATCCCCTTTGAATGTGAATCCTCCTTCTCCTCCCTTTTGCTTCTTTCTCTCTTCTCTTTCTTTCTTTTCTTCTTCTCTTTTCTTTCTTTTCTCTTTTCTCTCTCTTTCTTTCTCCCTCTCTCACATTTTCTCTCTCTCACTCACATTTTTCTCTCCCTCACCCACGTTCTCCTCTCTCTATGGTCTGAAAAAAGAGACCCTCCTCTCTCTTCTCTTGCCTATTTATAATTTTTCTCTCCTTTTCTAGAAGATCCTTCTTTCCTTTCTTCTTTTTTCTAGAAAATCTTTTTTTCTTCCTTTTTCTTCTTTCCTTCCTTTTTCTCTTCTCCTTCTCCAATCCACACGTTCTCTATCTCTCTCTCTTTTAGAAAATCCTCTCCTCCTCTTTCCTTCTCTTTCTTTTCTTTCCTTTTTCTCAAAACCAAGATCTTTTCTATTTCTTTTTTTTCTCTCTCCACCTTGGACGTCTCTTCCCTTCCCCTCTTTGGATTCTTTTTTTTTTCTTTTGGATTATATGCCCTAACAAAATATTTTGAATCCAAAAGATTTTTTTTTCCTCTTTTCTATCTTTTTCTCAAACATCATCTTTTGGATTCTCCCTTTCTTGGATTTTTTTTTCTTTTCTCCCCCTCTTGGACGTCTCTTCCCTTTCCCTCTTTGGATTATTTTTTTTCCTTTTGGATTATATGCCCTAACAAAATCTTTTGAATCTAAAATATTTTTTTTTCTTTTCTTTCCTTTTCTCAAAAATAAAATCTTTTGGATTCTCCCTTTTCTATTTCTTTTTTTTTCTCTCCACCTTGGACGTCTCTTCCCTTCCCCTCTTTGGATTCTTTTCTTTTCTTTTGGATTATATGCCCTAACAAAATCTTTTGAATCCAAAAGATTTTTTTTTCTCTTTTCTTTCTTTTTCTCAAAACAAAATCTTTTGGATTCTCCCTAAATTTCCCTCTCTCTCACGTTTCCTCTCTCTTTGGATTCTTTGTTTTCTATATATAATATATATATATATATAATATCAATATATTAATATATATAATATAATATACATATAAGATATATGTATATATCATATGATATATTACATTATATTATACATTATATAATAATATATAAAAGAAATACATGCATATAAGCCACCATGAATTGGTTCGGATTGACTGGGTTGGGCCAAAACTACCTTGGGTTGAGCTGAGTTGACTGGATTGACTGAAATTAACTGAGTTTTCACTCTCTGTCATTTCATGGGCCATTTTCGCTGTCATTCTGTAGAGAATTTTCCGATAGCCTTATTCTACATTTTTTGTGTCCACTTTGTAGAACATTAAAAATGAAGAATATTGGAACTTGAATCAACTCATTTGGAAATAAAATAGCCAACCTATGAATTTTTAAAGTTTAAGCGGGCTAATTATCGATAATTTGGCTGACCATTTCGCATGAGACTCTTCGGAGACTTCTGTCCGAAATCTTTTACATCCACTTTGTAGAATATCATGAATGAACAATAGTGGCCTTGGAATCATCTGAATCCAATGTAGAATGGAAAAGATATGAAGCTTTGAAGTTCTAACGATAATTTTGCATGAAAGCTTGCATGGGACCCACTGGTGACTTCTACTCAGAATTTTTTACATCCACTTTGTAGAACATCATGAATGAAGAATAATGGACTTAGAATCATCTGAATCCGATGTCGGATGATCAAGATATGATGATTTGAAATTCAAACAGTCCGACTTACGATAATTTGCATGAAGACTCTAGGATTATTTATAATAATTTCAGAAACCTCCCTTATATGTATCATCTGACTAAAATGGTCATATCTTCTTCATTTGATATCAGAATTAAGCAATTCTGGTCTCATTTCGAAGATAATTTTATGACCTATGCATCCCTGCAGATAATAGCCCATGACCCTACTGTGGGATTCAGTGAAAAATCACAAATCTTTGGATTAAATGTCGAAAACCTGCCATATTGGTTCACTTACACAGAGGGTGACAAAAATGGGGTGCTTACAGATGGCAAGTTAGTAGGATTGCCAGACCCTGGTTTACTGGTGGTGCAACCTGCGGACTACCCTGTGCATTTATATTTTCTTGGCTGGCTTCTTCTACGGGTGGTGGTGGTGGAACTGCGTTTCGACTCTGCCTGGTTACTCTACACCCAGCCATATTTTTCCTCTGATAATGGTGATGCCTGAAAATCATTAATTTACGTGAGGCAATCATTTATACTTCATGTAGATACACTAACCGATGTTATTTTCAAAATTTTCAGATCATTCTATGAAAAATACTGTCTTTTCTATGCAGGGTCGATGGTATGTCTGACCCTAGGATCGACCCTGGGAATCACTGATTCTTACCGAGAGTCGAGGGTCGATGTGGGGGTCGATGGGTGTCCAACCCCAGGTGTGACCCCTGGTTCTCTGTCAGATTACCGAGAGTCGTGGGTCGATACGGGGGTCGATGGGTGGGTCGATGGTCCTGGTCGAATTCTCCGACCCCCGGACCAAAAATCAGATTTTTAAGGTCCGATTCTGTCATTTTCCATTCTTCCTCCTCCGTTTTGACTCGTCTCCTTCCTCCCGAGTTGCTACGGTTGCCAACTCTGCTACATTGGTCATTTGGGTTCCTTGTTTCGACGTCTACACCTTCCCTACAGGTATGTATCTTACCTTTACATGTTTTTAGGTTTTCTTTTCTAGGTTTTCACCCGTATATCTCGTTTTCTTCAAATTAAATTTTTTCCAACCGTAAAAATTTGATTTTTATTGGGGGCTTTTGTTGTTGGTGAGTCAATGGACGAAAGCCCTAAAAAATATTTGAGTTTCATCGATTGGTTATCGAGAAACTCAAAATTTTCCCTTTTTGCCCTAAATTGTCAAGATTTTTGAATTTCTCAAAATTTATTCAAATTGAATTCCATTAGCTAGAATTTACAACTGTATGAGTATTGCAGGATAGTTTAGAACCTACGTAAGTCCTCCTGCCCACGTGTATGGGTGAAAAGTGAGGCTTTTGGCCAACTTATGTCGTTATAATGTAAAAATTTTGGATTTTTCTACCTTACTAATCCATTATCTGTTTTTCCTTGTGGTTTGCAGATATTATGGCCCGTACCAAGGTTCCTAGTGTTCGCGATCGTCTTCGCTTCCGTACTAATGAAGCTGAGGCACAATATGCCCGCTTTGCTCGTAAGAAGGTAGAGGGAGGCCGCAAAGTGGATTTGGCTGAGTTAGCCTTGTTCAATATGGAGAGAGCCTTTGGTGATATGGGATGGCTCCCTGTCATCACTTATAACGCGTGTACCTGTCCCGACTTGGTACGCCAGTTCTACTATAATCTCCAGGTGGTGGGAGATTACAATGATGTGGAGAGGGGTGAGGAGCTTCGCATCACGAGCTACGTCAAGGGGGTTGACGTTTCATTTGATTATCGACAGCTGGCCGACTTACTGGGCATTTCCTATGCTGGCCCCATGGTGTTCTGTGCTCCTGGAGAGCCCCAGTTATTTTCTCTATAGATGAGGGCTGAGATCGATAGCCAGCTCATCTGACTTGATCGCTGGCAGATGAAAGCGAGTTGTCTGCGCTCAGATCCACGGGTATATTGTAAGATAATCCAGCATAACCTGATACCGCAGAGTGGTCAATACGAGAGGATCTCCCAGTTGACCCAGTATCTATTATACTGTATATACACTAGGCAGCCCGTCTGCCTTCCATACATCATCATGCGTACCATGATCAGTGTCACGTTGCTTAGTCACAGTGGCAGCCTTCATTACAGACGCATGATCACTACCTTGCTTACCCACCTGGGGGTTGACTTAGTGGATGAGAAGATTAAGGAGAAGTCTTTCTCATCGCCTCTGGATTGGGATGCCATCTGTAAGATGGGCATGCGGGATGCCCAGGTCAGTGATGAGGAGAGGAACGCGATGGTGCGCCCTCGCACTCGCGTGGAGATGGCTGACACTGAGGCAGCAGCAGCAGCCGCTGGAGTTCATAGGGAGCCTGCTGGTGATGATGACCGTCTGTACATGGATGTGGACTCCATACTACCTCCTTCACCTACAAATGCTGCTGGAGCTGGTACTTCTTATGCGGCTGGTCCTTCTCATGCGGCTGGTCCTTCACACCCACCTTCTGATATGATGGGGATATTACATGAGATCAGAGAGGCTCAACGCAGATATGATCTGAGGATGGGGGAGTTACTAGACGCTCAGCGTGTGAGAGTGGATGAACTACTAGATGCCCATCGCATATCAGACATGAGGATGGGAGAGCTCATAGATGCTTAGCGTCGGTCAGATATGTGGATGGAGGAGCTTTTGGGTGCTCAGCGCGTGACTGATCAGCGGGTGGCTAGTCTCACAGCTAGTTTTCAAACGACCCAGACTTAAGTAGCCTGGTTGACTAGAGTCTATGCTGAGGATTATGACAGAGACCGTGAGGCACCGCCTCCTCCTTCACCTCCAGCTTTATGATTGTATTTGTTTCCTTTCTTTGTACTACAGAGTAACTGTCCGGGTTGTGGACTGTACTCTGCTTTAGCTATTTATATACGTTTGTTTCTCTCTCATTGTATTTAAAATTATTCTCCCTTAATAGATGCATTATTCTGTTTTTAAATTTGGTCTCAAACATCATATGCTTATAGTGTGTTAATATTACAGTTTTTTACTTTTATCCTATCTCAGTTCACAATTCGTCGTAATGGTATGCTAGTTTAGTGGACAAGGCCTGAGATGCTCTGATACCAAGTTGTCACACCCCAATTCTACACTATTCAGAATGGTGTGATGAATCATCAACAAACCAACGGTTCAACCAGGATCTCGAGTAGGCTATATCCGTTTTATCTAAACCTCATACATCCACATTCATAATCAGAGTAAATACATAATAGCGGAAGTCTTATAATAAAATGAACTGAGAAATCTAAATATGATAATCATATTAAAATATCCAATTATGCTGTTTCAACAGAGACATAAATAAAATACCAATTACATGTCTTTACTAAATCCAAATAATTAAAATAAAATCTAATCGAATACGCATGAGTTGTACTCGTAAGAGGAGTCATGCGTATCCACTTCGTCTTCAACTTCTATCACCGCCATGTGCCCGTACACTGGAGCGTTGACATAATCTTCGACGGTAGTACCTGCATCATCAATTAAAAATATTCGACGTCGAGAGGGTGAGCACACATCATGGCTCAGTGAGCAAACAAAACAATGCAACAATACATATGCATGCATTCAATTCATATATGTGGTCTGGTTTAAAGTTTGCAATATGCAATAGAAAGGGTTGGAGGTCAAAGATTAACGTTTATTGACCCCTCCTCTATACACAGGGTGTGGAAGCCCGCCGAAAGGTTAACGTTTATTATCGTCCCCATCTACCCTACCATGAACATTGTACAACAAAGGTTAACGTTTATTGCTATACAGTGCCATACCAACATGTAAGCCCCTGCTGGCGAGGGCTTGCAAACTGGGCTCACAACTTGTCACACCCCAATTCCACACTGTTCAGAATGGTGTGATGAACCACCAAATAACCAACGGTTCAACCAGGATCTCTAATAGGCTATCCCCGCGTTATCCAAACTTTACACGCATCCACAATCATAATCAGAGTAATATACAATAGCGGAAAATTTATAAATAATATGAACTGAGAACTAAAATGATACCCATAAATAATAGCAAATTATTCTGTGTTTAACTAAGACATAAATATTTAAATACCAAATACATGTCTTATAAATCCAATAAAGAAACCTACAAAAATATCTAATCGAATACACACGAGTTGCAGTCACAAAAGGAGTCGTGTGTATCGTCTTCAGCTCCAACTTCCATAGCTGCAACATTTCCGTATGCCGACGCGTTCAGATAATCTTCAACTGTATAACCTGCATCATCAACTAAAATATTCGACGTCGAGGGGTGAGCACACAACACGGCTCAGTGAGTAGCCAAAACAATGCAACATTACATATGCATGCAAAAAGTCAATTCATATCTTTGGTCTTGGTTTATAGTTTGCAATGTGCAATAGAAAGGTTGGGTGGTCAAAGGTTAACGTTTATTGACACCGCCTCTATACACAGGGTGTGGAAGCCCGCCCGAAGGTTAACGTTTATCGTCGTCCCCATCCACCCTACCATAATATTATACAACAAAGGTTAACGTTTATTGCTATATAATGCTATACCAACACGTAAGCCCCTGTTAGCGAGGGCTTACAAACTGGGCTCGCTGCTAATCAATCCTAATGCCAAACAGTGTATCCAAGGCCTTACCCCAGCATCCCTCAGAACATCCATAGAGATAGAGCTAAGGCCCCCCGGTAGAGTCAGAGACTACAAGGACCGAGACCACCTCCCCTGATACTCTACGCCATAATAGTTCTGCTATGGTAATGGCGATACGACGATGTCAATGCACAAGACTTGAGTTAGAGATAGAGCTAAAGTGCTGAGACCCGCTAAAGGTTAACGTTTATTGACGTTCTCATCACACCTCCCCTGATACTCGCTCGCATCAAGCACATAGCCCACACACATACAATCACATGCCTATTCCTATCATCATCATCATCATCATCATGTTATAAACAATAAAGTAAATATGCATGAACAAGTAATAGAAATATTGGATGGCATGCTGTATGCACATTACAACATATTCGCATAGAATCACACATGGCATAGGACTCAAGAAAAGAAAAACAGTTTATTATTAACCAATTTAGTTTGGGGTTAAGGTTCCTCACCTTAGCTTGCTAATAGATACTTTTCCTAGCTTTAAAATCACCTTTATAATGTTATTATATTGCTAGCAAACCTAACAAAGTCGATAGAATTTAATTAGAATTAATTCAGAATTTAAAAACCATTCTATCAACCGAGGGTCGATGCTAGGGTCGATGCTAGGGTCGATGGGTCTATCGACCCTCCTCCTCCCCGAACTTCCCGAATCTTGAGGGTCGATGGTCATAAACACCTAGGGTCGGATGGTCTATCGACCCTCGGTGCGACCCTCGGTGCACTCTAGTCCAATTTCCACTTTTAATCCATTCTTCTTGTTTGGGGTCCTATGGCTTGCTTCCTACATTCACTCAACATTCATTCCATGGTCTAGAACCATGTATAAACCATCTAAATAGTTTTCGTGCATCCTCCTATGGTTTTCCATGAAAACCTAACCATGGATGGATGGTTTGGATTCCTCCGAGATCACTTTCTCTTCAATTACTAACCTAAGGTCTGTAGTAACTCATGGAATTAGTATCCATACCTGAGAAGATTACTTTTCTCTGTAATTTCTTCTCCTCTTTGCTAAGCCTTCTTCCTAGCCTCCTTTCTTCCTCTTTTCCTTCTTCTCTCTTTCTCTCAATTCAATTAGGGTTGTGAAAGGAGTGAAAGTGGCTTAGGAACGTCCTTTAAATAGACTAGGAATGTCCTATAATAATCCCATTGAGATTTGGAAAGAATCCCAACCGAAAATTAGGAAATTTCCTAATTTCAGTTTTTGTCAGAAACCGAGGGTCGATGGGAGGGTCGATGATCCCGTCGACCCTAGGGTCTAAAGCTGTCCGACCCTCCCTTCAAAACTGAGGGTCCGACTTTCTGTTTTGGGAGGTCCGACCGCCTTAGCTGGGTGTGCGACCCTTCCCTAAAATTAAGTGTTTTTGGGTCGATTTTATACCTGGGATCTCGATCTCCTTCATGCCCTTGGTCCATTTGACTCGACCATGATGGGTAAACCTGGTTCAAAATGGTAAGACCGGGTTAGTTTGACACGGGTCTTACAACTCCCCCCAACTTATAAAAATTTCGTCCTCGAAATTGTACGTACCTTCTGAATCAAACAAGTCAGGGTATTGCTGTCTCATAGCATTTTCTTCTTCCCATGTAATCTCTTCCATGTCTCTACTTTTCCATGTGACCTTAACATAGTAGACATCTCTGTTGCGTAGACGTTGAACCTTTTGACTAGTGATTTTCGTTGGTATTACTTCAAATGTCAAATCATCGGTCGGTTCCGGCAAATCTCCACCGTCAACACATGTGTTGGGTCTTTGACATACTTCTTCAATAAGGATATGTGAAATACGTCATGCACACTTGACATAGATGGTGGTAGTGCTAACTGATAAGCTACTTTTCCACGCTTAGCCAGAATCTCATATGGTCCGACATATCTTGGACTTAGTTTTCCTTTTTGTCCGAACCTCTTCAATCCTCGCATAGGCGATACTTTCAGAAATACTTTATCACCTACGGCGAACTCTAGATCTCTTCGTCGAGTATCTGCGTATTGCTTTTGACGGTTCTGAGCTACTCTTATTCTTTCCTTGATGATGTCGACCACTCGACAAGTCTCTTCAACAAATTCTGGTCCAACAATACTACGTTCTCCAACTTCATTCCAAAACAAGGGAGTTCGACACTTCCTACCATACAGTGCTTCATAAGGTGACATCTGTATAGTAGCCTGATAGCTGTTATTGTAAGCGAACTCGATCAAAGGTAACTTTTCGTCCCATGATCCCTTGAAATCAATCACACATGCTCGTAGCATATCTTCTAAAATCTGAATTGTACGCTCCGACTGTCCGTCTGTCTGTGGGTGGAATGCAGTGCTGAACTTCAATGTCGTGCCCATGGCCTTTTGCAGTCCTTCCCAAAATTTGGGAGTAAATCGTGGATCTCTATCGAACACAATGCTTTCTGGAACACCATGTAGCCAAACAATATTATCCACGTACAGCTTTGCTAACCTTTCGAGTGTATATTGGAGTCGTATCGGTATGAAGCGAGCTGTTTTAGTCAGACGGTCTACAATCACCCAAACTGCGTCAACTACTCGAGGAGTCAATGGTAGTCCTGTGACGAAGTCCATAGTGATGCAGTCCCATTTTCATGCTCGTTCCGGTAATGGTTGTAACAGTCCTGCGGGTCTCTGTCGTTCCGCCTTTACCTTTTGACAATT
Source organism: Protea cynaroides (assembly GCA_028583415.1). NCBI lineage: Eukaryota > Viridiplantae > Streptophyta > Magnoliopsida > Proteales > Proteaceae > Protea > Protea cynaroides. Next base: position 9,812,199 of record CM053268.1, on the reverse strand, counting down.
TAGACATTGAGACACGAACTTGGCTACATCTTCCTTCATTCCCCTCAACCAGTATAATTTCTTTGTACTTCCAGGATGTACCGAGTAGATGGTGGTGTGGGCTTCTTTCATGAGTCGGTGTCTAATGTCCACACTTTCTGTTTCGGGTACACATATTCTTCCTTTGTATTTCAGTACCTTCTCGTCATCCAAGGTGAACTCAGGGTTAGTCCTACCTTTCTCAATATCTTCTTGTACCGTTCTCAGATAAGGATCTGCTTTGATAGCTGTCTTTACTTCATCCACTATATCCGGTATTATCTTCAATGCCGCGAACATATTTGAAAACCGATGAATGAATCCTTGGTTGGTTGGTCCATCCGGTGTATCGATCACATACTGCTCGTTACCGTGATTGAATACCATCCCGGTAGTACACATTGCTGCAGTTGTGCTAGTTTCTCCTTGAGATTTTATCATTGCTTTTCTGCTCAATGCATCTGCTACTACGTTCGCTTTGCCGGATGATACTGGATATCACAATCATAGTCTTTCAATAGTTCCAGCCATCTTCTTTGTCTCATATTTAACTCCTTCTGATTAAATAGATACATAAGGCTTTTATGGTCCGACTTAATCTGAAATTTCTCTCCATATAGGTAGTGTCTCCATATCTTGACAGCATGTACTACTGCCGCTAACTCCAAATCATGAGTGGGTAATTTTTCTCATGTACCTTTAACTGTCTCGATGCATACGCAACTACTTGTTCTCCTTGCATAAGCACACATCCTAACCCCAATCCCGATGCATCAGTGTATAAGGTAAATGTCTGTCCGAACGGGAATGGTCAAAATTGGGGCGGATATCAATCTGGTCTTTGGTGTTTGAAAACTCTTTTCACACTTATCCGTCCATACAAACTTTTCTCCTTTCTTGGTCAAACTGGTGAGAGGTACGGCAATCCGAGAATAGTCTTCTACGAATCTCCGATAATATCCAGCTAGACCCAGGAAACTTCTAATTTCTGAGACGCTCTTTGGTGCTTCCCACTTCACAATAGCTTCGATCTTACTGGGGTCCACTTTGATTCCTTCCGCGGATACTACATGGCCTAGAAAGGCAACTTCACTTAGCCAAAACTCACACTTTGAAAATTTGGCGTATAACTTCTCTTTCCTTAAACGCTGTAGGGCTGCGTTTAGGTTCTTGACATGGGTTTCCTTGTCCTTGGAGTATACCAATATGTCATCAATAAATACTATCACCGACGTGTCCAACATATCGTGGAAAACTCGGTTCATAAGTTCCATGAACGTTGCCGGTGCATTAGTTAGTCCGAAGGACATCACTAGGAACTCATAATGTCCGTATCTTGTCCTGAAAGCTGTCTTCGGAATGTCACCTTCTTTAATCTTCAGTTGATGATAGCCTGATCGAAGATCGATCTTTGAAAATACCTTCGCTCCTTGTAACTGATCGAACAAGTCATCGATCCTGGGTAGTGGGTATCGATTCTTGATGGTCAGTTTATTCAACTCTCGATAGTCGATGCATAATCGAACACTACCATCCTTCTTCTTTACGAACAACACCGGTGCTCCCCATGGGGATATACTTGGGTCTAATATAACCCTTATCCAACAGTTCTTGTAGTTGCACTTTTAATTCCTTCGGCCCGGTAGGAGCCATTCAATAAGGTGCTTTTGATACTGGTGCGGCTCCGGTATAAGGTCTATTAAAAACTCCGTGGCTCGGTCGGGTGGTAATCCGGGTAATTCCTCCGGAAATACATCAGGAAAATCCCACATGACATCAATACCTTCCATTTGTGGCACGTCCTTGGTTAGGTCGACCACTGATACTAGATATCCGACCGCTCCTTTCTCAAGGCACTTCTTAGCCTTTAATGCTGAGAGTATGAGCTTGCGTCTCCTGGAAAGTTTGGTTCCCGAGAAACTGAATTCTGCTCCTTCTTTGTCTTTGAACGTTAGCTTCTTCTCGGCGCATAACAGATTTGCAGAGTGCCAAGCTAACCAGTCCATTCCTAAGATGACATCAAAGTCTCGCCATCTCAAGTTGTATTAAGGTTGCATCCAAGGTCTGCTCTCTCCGATGAGAACTGGACATGGTCCATAACCTTTCTCTAATTCCACTTCTAATCCCATCGGTGACTGTACAAGTAATTTGTAGTCTAATGTTTTGATTGGCAGATTGGTCTTCTTTCCAAACGACACAGATATAAATGAATGAGTAGCTCCTGAATCAAAGAATACTTTGGCGGGTATGCCATTGATAGGTACGATACCTGTGATTCGTTTTTACTTAGTCTACATGCTCAATTAATTCTAATTATAGCCTTACAAGTTTCGGTCATACCTGTGACCACATCGGGCGATGCGGCAGCATCCTCTGCTGTAACGGCATATACCCGTCCTTGATGCAGTTGCTTCTTGGGTTTTGGGCATTCTCTCGCCATATGCCCTGGTTGGTTGCAGTTATAACACTTCGGGCTTCAGAATTTAGCTTTGGCTGTGGTTGAGCCGCTGCAGTAGACTTTGGTGCAGTTGCAAAATTCTGAGGACGGAAAGGTTTATACGTCCTGTTATTGCCTCCATTATAAGAATTCCCAGCTGGCCTTTTTATGCCTTTGTTTTGAGTGAAATAACTCTCTTTCTGGCTCGATTCAATCACTCGAGCAATCTGAACAGCTTCGTTGTATATGTTCTTCTCTAATCCCAAAACATGTTCTCTTATACTTCCTCTTAGTCCCGCGACGAATCTACGGGTTTTTGTATCTTCTTCTTGCATACTCAGTGGTGCGAAGAAAAATAGCTCTTCATAACGCTGTTGGTACGCATCCACCGACATCTGTCCCTGATAAAGACTCAGGAACTCCTTCTCCATCGAATCTCTGAAGCTTCGTGGAAAATATTTCTCAAAGAAAGCTTCTTTATATATAGCCCAAGTCAGTAGGGCGTGCTTAGTCAATAGATAGGCCCTGGTCGATTTCCACCAATGATGTGCGTCGCCTTTGAGCATGAAGGTGGCACACAATACTTTCTCCTCTTCAGTAATGGTCATCATAAGAAAATTTCTTTCCATCTCGTCTATCCAGTGTGCTGGCCACAGGGGATCAGAGGGCTTGCTATTGAATTCTCTTGGCTTCATTTTCAAAAATCTCTCCACTAGCCGGGAGTGATCCAGTTGATTTTGGTATGCCCCAAACATAGGGGGTGGATACTGAAAGTTCCCTGGGGCTGCTTCTGGGACTTGTACTGGAATTGGTGCAGCCGGTTGTTGAGGTGTCTGTTGAGCTGGGTGGTTACCCACTGGTGCTGCACTAGCTTGCCCAGTGTGCATGGCTGCAGCCTGAGTGGCTTGAAACATAACTCCCATCGCAACCTGCATTTGAGCTTGTGCATGTTGCATTTGTTGTAGCTGTTGTGCCAAATTCATCACCACTGTTGTTAGCTCTGGTGGTGGTGGTGGCAAATTTGTAGGGTTTGCCGGCTCAGGATTACCCTGTGCGTAATTGTTCTCTGGACTAGTCTCATCCGCCGGTGGTGGTGGTGGGATTGTGTTTCGGGTCTGTCGGGTAACTCTACGGCCAGACATATTTACTTTTGAGATGGGTGGTGCCTGAAAATCATCAAAATCAGTGAGAAATCATTTATACTTCATATAGGCACGCTAACCGATATAAAATTCAAAATCTCTAATTCATTCTGAAATAAATACTGTCTTTTCTATGTAGGGTCGATGGTGAGGGTCGATGGTATGTTCGACCCTTAGTATCCGACCCTGGAAATGTCCTGTTCTTCCCGAGAGACGAGGGTCGATTGGAGGATCGATCCGAGGGTCGATGGTGTCAGTCGAATTGTCCGACCCTCGGACCAAAAATCAGATTATTAAGATCCGATTCTGGGTCAATTCTCACTATTCCCCCTCCGTTTCGACTCGTCTCTACTCTCCGAGTTGCTACAGTGCTACTTCACTATTGTGGATCGTTCTTAGTCCGAGTTTCGACATCCACATCACCTCTACAGGTATAATTTCCCAACTTTCCCTGTTTTTAGGTTTTTATTTCTAGGTTTTTGCTCATTTAGCTCGTATTTTCCAAATTTAACTTTTTCCAACCGTAAAAATTCGATTTTTATTTGGGGATTTTGTTATTGGGGTCTTGAGGAACGAAAGCCCTCAAAAATTTTTAAGTTTCGTCGGTTGGTTATCGAGAAACTTAAATTTTTCTCTTTTTGCCCGAATTTATCGAAATTTTTGATTTTTCTTGAATTTCTTCAAATTGGACATCGTCAGTTAAAATTTCCTACTGTAGGTGGATTGTAGGATATATTTTTAACTTACGTAAGTCCTTATGCCCACTTGTATAGTGTAGAATGGGCTTCTATTTTAAAATTTTAGGATTTTTATCCTATTAACTCCTTATTTCTTTTCTCTTTCTTATTTTGCAGATACTATGGCCCGTACCAAAGTGCCAAGATTGCGTGATCCACTTCGCTTCCGTTCGAATGAAGCTGAGGCACAGTATGCCGACTATGCCCGTAAGAAGGTGGAAGGGGGTCGCATGGTGAACTTGGCTGAGCTAGCCTTGTTCACTGTAGAGAGAGCATTCGGTGACATGGGGTGGCTCCCTGTCATCACATACGACGCGTGCACATGTCCAGACTTGGTGCGCCAATGGAGATGAGAGCTGAGATCGACAATCAGTTGCTCCGTCCCAATAGATGGAAGATGAGAGATTGCTACTTGCGTCCATCTCCACGAGTCTTCTGCAAGATTATCCAACATAATCTGATTCCGCAGAGTGGGCACTATGAGAGGGTGTCTCGACTGACCCAGTTCTTGATCTACGGCATATATGCACTCGACGGCCGGTCCCGCCTTCCTTACATCATCATGCGGACGATGATCGGTGCCACATTGTCCGGTCATAGGGGTAATCTACCCTATGGACGCATGATTACGGTGCTACGACCCGTTTGGGGGTGGATCCGGTTGATGAGAAGATCCGGGAGAAGACCTTCTCGTCGCCTCTATATTGGGAGGCTATCCGCAAGATGGGGCTACGAGATGCGGAGGTTAGTGATGAGGAGAGGAACGCAATGGTGCGCCCTCACACTCGGGTTGAGATGGCTGATGCTTGAGGCTGCTGCTAGGGCTCGTGGGGATCCGGTCGACAATGATCGCTTATATATGGATGTCGATGCGATACCACCGCCATCACCTACGCATGTGGATCGGGCTGGTACTTCTGCTGCGGCGGCTTTGGTACCCGAGACCAGTCCTTCTCATGATGTTGGTCCTTCACGCCCACCAGCTGATGACGTGCTGAGTATGTTTCACGAGATTAGAGAGGCTCAGCGTGCATCGGATCCGAGGATAGGGGAGCTCCTAGGCGCTCGGCGCCGAACCGATCGGAGGGTGGCTGATCTCACGGCCTAGTTTGCGCACAACTCGGACCCGGGTGGCATGGTTGACTAGGGTCTATGCCGAGGACTATGACAGAGATCGTGAGGCACCGCCTCCTCCTTCGCTTCCAGCTTCCTGATTGTACTTTACTTTTTCTTGTACTACAGAGTAACTGTTCGGGTTGTGGACTGCACTCTGCTTTAGTGATGTATATACGTTTTGGTTCTCTTACTCATTGTATGTAACTAATTTTCCCTTTAATAGATGCATTATTCTCTTTTTAATTTGGTTTCAATCATCACTTGTGCTTACAGTGCGTTTGTATGAAAGCTTTTAATTTATCCTATCTCGCTTCACAATGGTCTTGAATGTGTGTCGGTTCGGCGGGCAAGGCCCGAGATGCTCGATATACCAATTTGTCACACCCCAATTCCACCTTTGTTCGAGAATGGTGTGATGAACCGCAAATAACCAACGGTTCAACCAGGATCTCTAATAGGCTATCCCCGCGTTATCCAAACTTAACACGCATCCACAATCATAATCAGAGTAATACACAATAGCGGAAAATTTATAAATAATATGAACTGAGAACTAAAATGAAACACAGAATAATTTGCTATTATTTATGGGTATCATTTTAGTTCTCAGTTTATATTATTTATAAATTTTCCGCTATTGTGTATTACTCTGGTTATGATTGTGGATGCGTGTAAAGTTTGGATAACGTGGGGATAGCCTATTAGAGATCCTGGTTGAACCGTTGGTTATTTGGCGGTTCATCACACCATTCTGAACAGTGTGGAATTGGGGTGTGACACAACTAACCAATCCTAATGCCAAACAATGTATCCAAGGCCTCACCCCAACATCCCTCAGAACGCCCATAGAGATAGAGCTAAGGCCCCCCGGTAGAGTCAGAGACTACAAGGACCGAGACCACCTCCCCTGATACTCTACGACATAATAGTTCTGCTAAAGTAATGGCGATACGATGATGCTAATGCACAAGACTTGAGTTAGAGATAGAGCTAGAGTACTGAGGCCCGACTTATGACACTCCCCCTGATACTCGCTCGCATCAAGTACACCAACCACACACATACATTTACATGCCTATTCCTATCATCATGGTCATTATCATGTTATAAACAATAAAGTAAATATGCATGAACAATAAATAGAAATATTGGATGACATGTTGAATGCACATTACAAGCATGTTCGCATAGAATCAAGCATAGCATTGGACTCAAGAAATAAAAATAGTTTGTTATTAACCAATTAGTTTAGATCTTGTTTCCTCACCTTAGCTTGCTAGTAGATCCTCTTTCAAGCTTTAAGAATCACCTTTATATTGATATTATATTATTAGAAGACCTAACAAAGTCGATAGAATTTAGTTAGATTTTATTCCAATTTTTCCAACTTGCTGTTAACTGCGGGTAGCAGGATGGGTCGATGCTAGGGTAGCAGTATACTGCGACTCCCTATAGTAGGGTCGATGCCAGGGTTAATGGGTCCATCGACCCTAAGTGCGACCCCCCGTGGGTTTGGTCTATAAATCACCTTTTGGTCCATTCTCTCTTGTTTGAATCCTATGGCTTCCTTCCATAGTCCATTCCATACACTTCCTATGGTTTAGAACTACTCTTTACATATCATATGGTTTAGTTGATCTCCTCCATGGTTTCCATTAAAACTTAATCATGGATTGATGGTTTGGGGTTTCTCCTACATCATAATTTTCTCATTAACTATTCTAAGTCTCACAAAATACATAGAATTAGTATTCTTACCTGAGAAGAGTACTCCTTCTCTGAAACTCTTCTCCTTTTGCCTTATTCTCTACTTTTTTTTCTTTTCTTCTTCTCTTCCTTATCTTCTCTTTCTCTCAATTCAATTAGGGTTCTAAAAGGAGTGAAAGAGGCTTAGGACGTCCTTTATATATAGTAGAAACTCCTAAAATAAGCCCCTTTGATATTAGGAAAGAGCCTAACCGAAATTAGGAAAGTTTCCAAATTTTTGTTTCTTACGGCAACTGGGGGTCGATGAGGGGGTCGATGATCCCGTTGATCCCTGGTTTTAAAATGTTCGACCCTTGGTTAAAAACTGAGGGTCTGACTTTTTGTACTGGGGTGTCCGACCCCACCTTACTGGGTGTGCGACCCTCGCCCCTTTTTGAGTATTTTTGGGTCAGTTTAATACCTGGGATCACGATCTCCTTCACGCACTTGGTCCATTTGGCTCGACCATGATGGGTAGACCTGGTTCAAGGTCGTAAGACCGGGTTAGATTGACATGGGTCTTACAGTGTCGTTTGCTTAAACCATATACATCCACAGTTAAAATCAGAATAAATACACGAAAGCGAAAGTCTTTAATATTAAATGAACTGAGAGTCTAAAAGATGATAACATAAATTAATTATCCGATTATCTTCAAAAGACTAAGACAAAAAATAAAATAACCAATTATATTTCCTTAATAATTCAAATAAAAATCTAATCGAAGATGCATGAGTTGCACTCGCATGACGAATCATGCGATTCCATCATAACTTCTACATCCATCGCCGCCGTATGTCCGTATACAGGAGCATTCATATAGTTTTCTACTGTTATACCTACATCATCAACTAAAAATATTCGATGTCGAAAGGGTGAGCATACATCACGGCTCAGTGAGCAAACAAAACAATGCAACAAGCATATGCATGCATTCAATTCATATCTTTGGTCTGGTTCATAAGTTTGCAATGTGCAATAGAAAGGATAGGTGGCCGCCGCACCTCTATACATGAATGTGTGAAACCGCCCAATGGATCAAACACCATTGCCACCCCCACATGCACCCACCATGGAATGGGGATAGAGCTAAAGTGCTTAGGACCGCACCGCATCACACTTTCCCTGATGCCCTACCCATACCAACATGTAAGCCCCTGCTGGTGAGGGCTTGGAAACTGGGCTCGTAACTAACCAATCCTAATGTCAAACAGTGTATCCAAGGCCTCACCCCAGCATCCCTCAATACGTCCATAGTGATAGAGCTAAGGCACCCCGACAGAGTCAAAGACTACACGGTCCGAGACCACCTCCCCTGATGCCCTACGACGTAATAGTTCTACTAAGGTAATGGCGATACGACGATGTTAGTGGACAAGACTTGAGTAGAGATCGAGCTAGATTCTGGTGACCAGGATGAACCATAGTGTCACGTCCCCCCTGATGATCCATTCGCATCAAGTACACTAACCACACACATACATTCACATGCCTATTTCTAGCATCATCATCATCATCATGTTATAAATAAACAAAATTAAATATGCATGAACAGTAATAACAGGAATAGTGGATGACATGTGATATGCACATTACAATCATACAAATATAGAATCATTCATGGTATTGGACTCAATAAACAAAAATAGTTTATTATTAGCCAATTAGTTTAGGTCTTGTTCCCTCACCTTTGATTGCTAGTAGATCCTCGTTCAAGTTTTATAATTCCCTTTTAAACCACTAGAGAGACCTAACAAGTCGATAGGTTATAATTAGAATTAATTCTAATATGTTTAAACTAACTGAAACTGTAGGGTCGTAGGTGGGGTAGCACCTGGGGTAGTAGTTTCTGTGACCACAGGGGTAGGGTCGTAGGGTAGGGTAGCACCTAGCATAACAGTTTCTGTGACCCCAGGGTGTAGGGTCGCAGGTGGGGTCAGATACCATTCGACCCTACGTGCGACCACACCCTTCCTCGGACTTCCCGAGGGCATGTGGTCGATCATGTGGTCTCGTATATCCGACCTTACGTGTGGCTACACATGTTCTGAGTCGACCTTTCATTCTAAAGTCCATTCCTTCATGTTTGAATCCTTTGGCTTACTATCATGGTCCATCCTATGATTGTTCTATGACTCATAACTACAATTTATACACCATTCATTGTCCATAATGATCTCTTCCATGGAATCTCTTGGAATTTGTCCATGGATGGATGATTTGGGTTTCTCTTAATCCTATGTTCTTCATAAACTATTATAGGCTCTAAATTCATGTAGGGATTTAGGTTCATACCTTGGATTTGTTGAGATTCAGAGGTTTCTCTGAACTTCTATTTCCTTAGTCTTCTTCTTCAAGTTTCCTTCTCTTCCTTCTCTTCTATTTCTCTCACTTTCAATTAGGGTTCTAAAGGAGTGAAAGAGGCTAAGGGACGTCCAATTTACAGAGGAAAACCCTCCATAATAAGTCCTAATGAATTTAGGGAAGACCCCCTTTAAATTAGGAAGGTTTCTTAATTTCTGGTTTCTAACTGTTATCGTAGGGTCGGATGTAGGGTCACAGAATCCCGTGACCCTACGTTTTTTTAGTCATGCGACCCCATGACTAAAAAGTCATGGGTTGGAATCATTTGTGGTGGGGTCGGACAAACCTATCTAGGCATGCGACCACACACTCATTTTTGACTATTTTGAGTTAAATTTCATACACGGTCTTGTGGTTTCTTCACGCACTTGGTCCACTTGGCTCGACCATGATAGGTAGACCTGGTACAATGTGGTAAGAACAGTTAATTCGATACGGGTCTTACAACTCCTCCCCTCTTATTAGAAATTTCATCCTCGAAATTTGCACATACATTCCGAGTTGAAAAGGTGAGGATATTTCTTCCGCATAGCATTCTCTTCTTCCCATGTGATATCTTCTATATCTCGGCTCCTTCAGGTGACCTTAACATAGTATATGTCACGGTTGCGTAGACGTTGAACCTTTTGGCTGGTGATTTTAGTTGGTGCTACTTCGAATGTCAACTCACCAGTTAGATCTGATGGATCCACTGTCAAAACATGTGTTGGATCTCTGACGTACATCTTTAATAATGAGATATGAAATACGTCATGTACACTTGACATAGATGGTGGTAGTGCTAACTGGTAAACTATTTTTCCACGTTTAGCTAGAATCTCATATGGCCCAACTTATCTCGGACTTTGCTTCCCTTTCTGTCCGAATCATTTTAAACCTCGCATAGGTGATACTTTCAAGAATACCTTATCACCTACAACAAATTCAAGGTCTCGACGTTGAGTATCTGCATACTGTTTCTGATGATTCTGAGCTGTTCTAACTCTTTCCTTGATAATGTCGACTACTCGACAAGTCTCTTCAACAAACTCTGATCCAACGATGCTCCATTCTCCAACTTCATTCCAAAACAAAGGAGTTCGACACTTCCTACCATATAGTGCTTCATAGAGTGACATCTGTATAGTAGCCTGATAGCTGTTGTTATAGGCGAACTCGATCAATGGTAGTTTCTCATCCCATGAGCTTTGAAATCAATAACACAAGCTCGAAACATGTCTTCTAAGATCTGAATGGCTTGCTCTGACTGTCCATCTGTCTGAGGATGGAATGCAGTACTAATTTCAACGTTGTACCCATAGCCTTCTGCAATCCTTCCCAAAACTTTAAAGTAAAGCGTGGGTCTCTATCGGACACAATGCGTTCAGGTACACCATGTAATCTGACAATGTTATCCACATATAGCTTGGCTAACCTCTCCAAGGTATACTGTGGTCGTATAGCTATAAAGCGAGCTGTCTTCGTCGCACGATCTACAATTACCTAGACCGCGTCAACTACTCGAGGAGTCAATGGTAACCCGATGACGAAGTCTATAGTGATGCAATCCCATTTCCATGCTGGTTCTGGCAGCGACTGCAACAGTCCTGCAGGTCTTTTCCGTTTAGCCTTTACCCTCTGACAATTTAGGCATTGAGACACGAATTTAGCTACATCTGCTTTCATTCCTCTCCACCAATATAATTTCTTTAAATCATGATACATCTTTGTACTTCCAAGATGTACCGAATAAGCGGTGGTGTGAGCTTCCTTCATTAGTCGGTGTCTAATGTCTAAGTTTTCCATTTCAGGAACACATACTCTTCCTTTGTACTTTAGTACCTTTTCATCATCCAAGGTGAACTCAGGAATAGTCTTACCTTTTTCAAGGTCTTCTTGTACCGTTCTCAGATAAGGGTCTGATTTAATTGTGGCTTTCACTTCATCAATTATATCAGGTACAATCTTCAATGTCGCAAACATATTTGAAAATCGATGAATAAACCCTTGGTTGGTCGATTCACCTGGTGCATCTATCACGAACTGCTCATTACCGTAATTGAATACTTTTCCTGTAACACACATTGCTACAGTCGTGTCAACCTCTCCTTGAGATTTTATCATTGCTTTTTTGCTTAGCGCATCAGCACTACATTAGCCTTTCCTGGATGATACTGGATATCGCAATCAAAATCCTTCAATAATTCCAGCCATCTTCTTTGTCTCATGTTCATCTCCTTCTGATTAAAAAGATAAGTGAGACTCTTATGATTTGATTTAATATGAAATTTCTCTCCGTACAAATAATGTTTCCATATCTTGACAGCATGTACTACTGCTACTAATTCCAAGTCATGAGTGTGATATTTCTTCTCATGTGTCTTCAGTTGTCTTGCAGCATACACAACTACTTGTTTACCTTGCATAAGTACACATCCTAAACCCAATCTAGACGCATTAGTGTATAAGGTAAATGGTTATCCTGGAATAGGAATAGTCAAGATGGGAGCAGATATCAATCTAGTGTTCAATGTTTGGAAACTTTTCTCACATTTGTCGGTCCAAACAAACTTTTCTCCTTTCTTAGTCAAACTGGTGAGAGGTACGACAATTTTAGAATAGTCTTCCATGAATCGTATAATACCTAGCTAGACTTAGGAAACTTCTAATTTCTGCAACACTCTTAGGTGCTTCCCACTTCACAATGGCTTCAATCTTGCTAGGATCCACTTTAATTCCTTCAGCGGATACAACATGGCCTAAGAAAGCGACCTCATTTAGCCAAAACTCACACTTTGTAAATTTGGCATAAAACTTCTCTTTCCTTAGTTGCTGCAGAGCAGCTCTTAGATTCATGACATGAGTTTCCTTGTCTTTGGAGTAGACCAATATATCATCAATAAACACAATGACCGACGTATCCATCATATCATGGAATACTCGATTCATGAGTTCCATAAACGTTGCGGGTGCATTAGTCAATCCAAAAGACATGACTAAAAATTCATAATGTCTATATATTGTTCTGAACGCTGTCTTTGGAATATTACCGTCCTTAATCTTCAACTGATGGTATCCTGACCGAAGATCAATCTTGGAGAACACTTTGGCACCTTGCAACTGATCGAACAAGTCATCAATCCGAGGCAATGGGTACCGATTCATGATTGTCAACTTATTCAATTCCTGGTAGTCTATACACAGTCGAACGCTACCGTCCTTCTTCTTTACAAACAATACTGGTGCTCCCCATGGTGATATGCTAGGTCTGATATAACCTTTTTCTAATAATTCCTATAATCGTACCTTCAATTCCTTCAGTTCAGTAAGAGCCATTCGATAGTGTCACACCACAAATCCACACACTTCAGAATGGTGTGATGAATCGCTAATAACCAACGGTTCAACCAGGATCTCGAGTAGGCTATCCCCACGTTATCTGAACCCCCATACATCCGTAATCACAATCAGAGTAAATACATAATAGCGAAAGTCTTATAATAAAATAAACTGAGAATCTACAGTGATATTAATTATTTAATAGCAAATTATTCTGTTTCCACTGAGACATAAATAAATATCAAATACATGTCTTTATTAAATCCAAAATAAAGAAACCTATAAAATATCTAATCAAATACACATGAGTTGCACTCGCAAGAGGAGTCTTGTGTATCCACTTCAACTCCAACTTCCATTGCTGCCACGTTCCCGTACGCAGACGCATTCATATAATCTTCAACAGTATAACCTGCATCATCAACTAAAAATATTCGACGTCGAGGGGTGAACACACATCACGGCTTAGTGAGTAGCCAAAACAATGCAACAATACATATGCATGCAATTAATTTATATCTTTGGTCCGGTTTAAAGTTTACAGTATACAATAGAAAGATTTAGGTAGTCAAAGGTCGTGTTTATTGACCCCGCCTCTATACACAAGTGTGTGACGTTACCCGAAGATCACGTTTATCGTCGACTCACATGCACCCAACCATGAACATTATATAACAAAGGTAAACGTTTATTGCTATATATTGCCATACCAACACGTAAGCCCCTGTTGGCGAGGGCTGCAAACTGGGCTCGCAACTAACCAATCCTAATGCCAAAATTGTATCCAAGGCCTCACTCTAGCATCCCTCAGAATGTCCATAGAGATAGAGCTAAGGCCCCCTGGTAGAGTCAGAGACTACAAGGACCGAGACCACCTCCCCTGATACTCTACGACATAATAGTTCTGCTAAAGTAATGGCGATACGACGATGCCAATGGACAAAACTTGAGTTAGAGATAGAGCTAAAGTGCTGAGACCCGCCAAAGGTTAACGTTTACTGATGTTCTCATCACGTCCCCCCTAATACTCGCTCGCATCAAGTACATCAACCACACACATACAAGCACATGCCTATTCGTATCATCATCATCATCATCATGTTATAAACAGTAAAGTAAATATGCATGAACAAGTAATAGAAAGATTGGATGGCATGCTGTATGCACATTACAAATATATTCGCATAGGATCAAGCATGGCATAGGACTCAAGAAAATAGAAAATAGTTTTGTTATTAACCAATTAGTTTGGAGTTCTGATTCCTCACCTTAGCTTGCTAAAAGATACTCTTCCAAGCTTTAGAATCACCTTTACAATGTTATTATATTGCTAGAAGACCTAACAAAGTCGATAGAATTTAATTAGAATTAATTCCAGATTTAAAAACCACTCTGTTAACTGAGGGTCGGAGGTAGGGTCAGAGTCCTGATCAACCCTGGGTGCGACCCTCCCCAAACTCTGAACTTCCCGAACACTGAGGGTCGATGGTCAGAATCACCTAGGGTCGGATGGTCATCGACCCTTCGTGCGACCCTCTATGCACTTTGGTCCAATTCCCTCTTTTTAACCCATTGGCTTGCTTCTACATTCCATGGTCTAGAACCATGAATCATCCACCTAAATAGCTTTCATGCGTTCTTCTTTGGTTTTCCATGAAAACCTAACCATAGATTGATGGTTTGGGTTTCTCCGAGATCACACTCTCACCAATAACTAACCTAAGGTCTGTAGAAATTCATGGAATTAGTATCCATACTTGAGAAGAATAATCCTTCTTTGCAACTCTTCTCTTTTGGCTTAGTTCTCTTCCTTGTTTCTCTTCTTCTTCTTTTCCTTCTCTTCTCTCTCTCTCAATTCAATTAGGGTTGTGAAAGGAGTGAAAGTGGCTCAGGGACGTCCTTTAAATAGAGTAGGAACATCCTAAAATTAGTCCCTTTGAGATTAAGAAAGAATCCCAATCGAAAATTAGGAAATTTCCTAATTCTATTTCCTACGGTAACCGAGGGTCGATGATCCCGTCGACCCTATGGTTCTAAGTTGTCCGACCCTCCCTTAAAAACTGAGGGTCTGACTTTCTATTTTGGGAGGTCCGACCCTGCTTAGCTGGGTATGCGACCCTTCCCCTATTTTAAGTGTTTTTGGGTCGATTTGATACCTGGGATCTCGATCTCTTTCACGCCCTTGGTCCATTTGACTCGACAATGACGGGTAAACCTGGTTAAAGGTGGTAAGACCGGGTTAGATTGACACGGGTCTTACAACTCCCCCCTACTTATAAAAATTTCATCCTTGAAATTGTACGTACCTTCTAAATCAAATAAGTGAGGGTATTGTTTTCGCATAGCCTTCTCTTCTTCCCATGTAACTTCTTCCATGTCTCTACTTTTCCATGTGACCTTAACATAATAGATATCTCGGTTACATAGACGTTGAACCTTTCGACTAGTGATTTCTATTGGGGTTACTTCAAATGTCAAATCATCAGTCAATTCCAGCAAATCCACTGTCAAAACATGCGTTGGGTCTTTGACATACTTCTTCAATAGGGAAATGTGAAATACGTCATGCACACTTGACATAGATGGTGCTAGTGCTAACTGATAAGCCACTTTTTCATGCTTAGCTAGAATTTCATATGGCCCGACATATCTTGGACTTAGTTTCCCTTTCTGTCCGAACCTCTTCAATCCTCGCATAGGCGATACCTTCAAAAATACTTTATCACCTACGACGAACTCAAGATATCTGCGTCGAGTATCTGCATATTGCTTCTGATGGTTCTGAGCTGTTCTTACTCTTTCCTTGATAATATTGACCACTCGGAAAGTCTCTTCAAAAAATTCCGGCCCAACAATACTATGCTCTCCAACTTCATTCCAAAACAAAGGAGTTCGATACTTTCTGCCATACAGTGCTTCATAAGGTGACATCTGTATAGTAGCCTGATAACTATTGTTATAAGCGAACTCGATCAATGGTAACTTTTCATCCCATGATCCTTTGAAATCAATTACACATGCTCATAGCATATCTTCTAGAATCTGGATTGTACGCTCCGACTGTCCATCTGTCTATGGGTGGAATGCAGTACTGAACTTCAATGTTGTACCCATAGCCTTTTGCAATCCCTCCCAAAACTTGGAAGTAAATCGTGGATCTCTATCAGACACAGTGCTTTCTGGTACACCGTGTAATCGAACAATATTATCCACATACAGCTTTGCTAACCTTTCCAGTGTATACTGAGGTCGTATAGGTATGAAGCGAGCTGTTTTAGTCAGACGGTCCACAATCACCCAAACTGCGTCAACTACTCAAGGAGTCAATGGTAGCCTGTGACGAAGTCCATAGTGATGCAGTCCCATTTCCATGCTGGTTCCGGTAATGGCTGCAACAGTCCTGCGGGTCTTTCTCGCTCAGCCTTTACCTTCTGACAATTTAGGCATTGGGACACAAACTTAGCTACATATGCTTTCATTCCCCTCCACCAATATAGTTTCTTTAGGTCATGATACATTTTTGTACTTCCAGGATGTATCGAATAGATGGTGGTGTGGGCTTCCTTCATCAGTCGGTGTCTAATGTCTACACTTTCTGTTTCAGGTACACATATTCTTCCTTTGTATTTCAGTACTTTCTCGTCATCCAAGGTGAACTCAGGGTTAGTCCTACCTTTCTCGATATCTTCTTGTACTGTTCTCAAATAAGGATTTGCTTTGATAGCTGTCTTCACTTCATCCACTATATCCGGTATAATCTTTAATGCCGCGAACATATTCGAAAACCGATGAATAAACCCTTGGTTGGCTGATCCATCCGTTGTATTTATCACTTACTGCTCGTTGCCGTGATTGAATACCCTTCCGGTAGTACACATTGCTGCAGTCATGCTAACTTCTCCTTGCGATTTTATCATTGCCTTTTTACTTAATGCATCCGCTACTACGTTCGCTTTTCCCGGATGATACTGGATATCACAATCATAGTCTTTTAATAGTTCCAGCCATCTTCTTTGTCTCATATTCAACTCCTTCTGATTAAATAGATAAGTAAGACTTTTATGGTCCGACTTAATCTGGAATTTCTCCCCGTATAAGTAATGTCTTCATATCTTGACAGCATGTACTATTGTCGCTAATTCCAAATCATGAGTGGGGTAATTTTTCTCGTGTACCTTCAATTGTCTCGAGGCATACGCAATTACTTGCTCTCCTTGCATAAGCACACATCCTAATCCCAATCCCTATGCATCAGTGTATAAGGTAAACGTCTGTCCTGGAATAAGAATAGTCAAAATCGGGGCGGATATCAATCTGGACTTCAATGTCTGAAAGCTCTTCTCACATTTATCCGTCCACACAAACTTTTCACCTTTCTTAGTCAAACTGGTGAGAGGTACGGCAATCCAAGAATAGTCTTCTACGAATCTTCGATAATAACCAGCTAGACCCAGAAAACTTCAAATTTCTGAAACGCTCTTTGGTGCTTCCCACTTCATAATAGCCTCGATCTTGTTGGGGTCCACTTTGATTCCTTCAGCGGATACTACATGGCCTAGGAAGGCGACTTCACTTAGCCAAAACTCGCACTTTGAAAATTTGGCATATATAACTTCTCTTTCCTTAAACGTTGTAGGGCTGCGTTTAGGTTCTTGATATGAGTTTCCTTGTCCTTGGAGTATACCAATATATCATCAATAAATACTATAACCGACGTATCCAACATATCGTGAAAAACTCGGTTCATAAGTTCCATGAACGTTGCCGGTGCATTAGTTAATCCGAAAGACATAACCAAAAATTCATAATGTCTATATCTGGTCCTGAATGCTGTCTTTGGAATATCACCTTCTTTAATCTTTAGCTGATGATAGCCTGATCGAAGGTCGATCTTAGAAAATACTTTTGCTCCTTGTAACTGATCGAACAAGTCATCGATCCGAGGTAGTGGATATCGATTCTTGATTGTCAGTTTATTCAACTCCCGATAGTCGATGCATAATCGAACGCTACCATCATTCTTCTTTATGGACAACACCGGTGCCCCCCATGGAGATATACTGGGTCAAATATAACCCTTGTCCAGCAGTTATTGTAGTTGCACTTTTAATTCCTTCACTAGGAGCCATTCTATAAGGTGCTTTTGACACTGGTGCGGCTCCAGGTATAAGGTCTATCACAAACTCTGTGGCTCGGTCGGGTGGTAATCTGGGTAGTTCCTCCAAAAATACGTCAGGGTAGTCTCGCACGACGTCAATGTCTTCCATTCGTGGTGCTTCCTTGGTTAGGTCGACCACTGATACTAGATACCCGATTGCCCCCTTCTCAAGGGACTTCTTAGCCTTTAGTGCTGAAAGTATGAGCTTGCGTCTCCGGGGAAGTTTGGTTCCCGAGAAACTAAATTCTGCTCCTTCTTTGTCTTTGAACGTTAGCTTCTTTTCGGCGTATAACAGATTTGCAGAATGCCGAGCTAACCAGTCCATTCCCAAGATGACATCAAAGTCTTCCATCTCATGTTGTATCAAAGTTGCATCTAAGGTCTTCTCTCCAATGAGAACTGGACATGGTCCATAACCTTTCTCTAATTCCACTTCTAACTCCATCGGTGATCGTACAAGTAATTTGTAGTCTAATGTTTTGATGGGTAAATTTATCTTCTTTCCAAATGCCACAGATATAAAGGAATGAGTAGCTTCGGAATCAAAGAGTACTCTGGTGGGCATGCCATTTATAGGTACAATACCTGTGACCACATCGGGTGATGCGGCAGCATCCTCGGATGTAACAGCATATACCCGTCCCTGATGTAACTGCTTCTTGGGCTTTGGGAACTCCCTTGCCATATGCCCCGCTTGGTTGCAGTTAAAACACTTCGGGCCTTCAGAATTTGGCTTTGGCTAAGGTTGAGCTGTTGAAGTAGTCTTGGTTGCAGTAGTAAAATTTTGAGGACGGAAAGGCTTATATGTCCTGTTATTGCCTCCGTTGTAAGAATTTCCGGCTGGCCTTTTGATGCCTCTGTTCGAGTAAAATAACTCTCCTTCCAGCTCGATTCAATAACTCGAGCAATCCGGACAGCTTCATTATAAATTTTCTTTTCTAAGCCAGAACATGTTCTCTGATGTTTCCTCTCAGTCCCGTGACGAACCTACGGGTTTTGGTGTCTTCTTCTTGCATGTTAATTGGTGCAAAAAAAAACAGCTCTTCGTAGCGCTATTGATATGCGTCCACAGTCATCTGTCCCTGATATAAACCCAGGAACTCTTTTTCCATAGAATCTCTGAAGCTCCGTGGAACATATTTCTCAAAGAAGGCTTCTTTATATATACCCAAGTTAGTAGGGCGTGCTTGGTCAGTAGATATGCCTTCGTGGATTTCCACCAATGATGTGCGTCGCCCTTGAGCATGAAGGTGACACATAATACTTTCTCTTCCTCTGTGATAGTCATCATGAGGAAATTTCTCTCCATCTCGTCTATCCAGTGTGCTGGCCACAACGGATCAGACGGTTTGTCGTTGAATTCCTTGGGTTTCATCTTCAAGAATCTCTCCACTAGTCGAGAGTGGTCCAACTTATTTTAGGGGTTTGCCCCAAACATATGGGGTGGATACTGGTAATTACCCTGAGCTACTTCCGGAACCTACACTGGAATCTGTGCAGCAGGTTGTTGAGGTGTTTGAGGTGCTGGGTGGTTACCCACCGGTGCTGCACTGGCTTGTCCTGTGTGCATGGGTGCAGCCTGAGTGGCTTGAAACATAATGCCCATGACAACTTGCATCTGAGCCTGTGCGTGTTGCATCTGCTGAGCCAGATTCATCACCACGGTTGTTAGCTCTGGTGGTGGAGGTGGCAAATTTGTAGGGTTTGTCTGGTCTGGATTACCCGGTGCATAATTATTTTCCTAACTAGTCTCCTCCATGGGTGGTGGTGGTGGAACTGCATTCCGGGTCTGTCGGGTTACTCTACGTCCAGACATAATTCCTTTCTGTGATTGGTGGTGCCTGAAAATTATCAAAATAGGTGAGAAGTCATTTATATTTCATGTAGGCACGCTAACCGATAATCAATTCCAATTCTAGCTCATTTTATATAAAAAATACTGTCTTTTCTATGCAGGGTCGATGGTGTGGGTCGATGGTATGTCTGACCCTTGGTATCCGACCTTGGGAATGACCTGTTCTTCCCGAGAGCTGAGGGTCGATGCAAGGGTCGATTCGAGGGTCGATGGTTCTAGTCGAATTGTCCGACCCTCAGACTAAAAATCTGATTTTTAAGTTCCGATTTTGAGTCATTTCTTATTATTTCTCCTTCGTTTCGACTCGTCTCTCCTCTCTGAGTTGCTACAGTGCTACTCCACTATTTTTGGTCGGTTTGACTCCGGGTTTCGACGTCCACGTCATCCATACATGTATGTTCTCTCATTTTTACCTGTTTTTAGGTTTTCTTTTCTAGGTTTTTGTCCATTTAACATGTATTTTTCAAATTAAACTTTTTCCGACCGTAAAAATTTGATTTTTATTGGGGGCTTTTGGTATTGGTATCTCGAGGAACGAAAGCCCTCAAAATTTCTGAGTTTCATCGGTTGGTTATCGAGAAACTTGAATTTTTCCCTCTTTGCCCTAATTTGTCAAAATTTTTGATTTTTCTTGAATTTCTTCAAATTGGACATCGTTAGTTAAAATTTCCTACTGCATGTGGGTTGTAGGGTATGTTTAAACTTACGTAAGTTCTCATGCCCACTTGTATGGTGAGAAATGGGGCTTTATGGTCAACTTACGTCGTTATTAAATCAAATTTTGGATTTTATCCTATTAACCCCTTGTCTCCCTTTCTCTTTCTTATCTGCAGATACCATGGCTCGTACCAAGATACCCAGAGTGTGTGATCCACTTCACTTCCGTTCTAATGAAGCCGAGGCACAGTATGCCGACTATGCCCGTAAGAAAGTGGAAGGTGGTCGTATGGTGAACTTGATTGAGCTAGCCTTGTTCAACGTAGAGAGGGCATTTGGTGATATGGGGTGGCTCCCTATCATCACCTACGATGCGTGCACATGTCCGGATTTGGTGCGCCAGTTCAATTGTAATCTCCAGGTAGTGGGGAATTACAATGACGTTGAGCATGGTCAGGAGTTGCGCATCACCAGTTACGTTAAAGGGGTGTACATTTCTTTTGATTATCGGTAACTGGCCGATCTGTTGGGCATACCTTATGATGGCCCCATGGTATACTGTGCGCCTGGAGAGCCACAGTTTGTTTCTATGGAGATGAGGGCAGAGATCGACAATCAGCTGCTACGACCTGATCGCTGGCAGATGAGAGCTTGTTATCCGAGTCCAGCTCCACGGGTCTTCTGTAAGATTATCCAACATAATCTGATCCCGCAGAGTGGGCACTATGAGAGGGTTTCTCAGCTGACCCAGTTTTTGATATACAGTATCTGCACCAGACAGCCGGTCTGCCTTCCTTACATCATCATGCGGACCATGATTAGTGCTACATTGTCCGGTCATAGGGGTAATCTACCCTATGGACGCATGATTACAGTGCTATTGACCCGTCTGGGGGTTGACCTAGTAGATGAGAAGATCTAGGAGAAGACCTTCTCATTGCCTCTAGATTGGGAGGCTATCTGCAAGATGGGTATGCGGGATGCCCAAGTCAGTGATGAGGAGAGGAACGCGATGGTGCGCCCTCACACTCGTATCGAGATGGCTGATGCTGAGGCTGCTGCTGCTGCTGCTAGAGCTCATGTGGATCCCGTCGACGATGATGACCGTATGTATATGGATGTTGATGCGATACCACCGCCTTCACCTATGCATGCGGCTGGTGTTGGTACTTCTTCTGTGGCGGATCCTGTACCGGAGACTGGTCCTTCTCATGCGGCTGGTCCTTCACGCCCACCTGCTGATGACGTGCTGAGTATGTTTCACGAGATTAGAGAGGCTCAGCGCGCATCGGATCTGAGGATAGGGGAGCTTCTAGATGCCCAGCGCCGGACTGAACAGCGGGTGGCTGATCTCACAGCTAGTCTGCAGGCTACTCAGACTCAGGTGGCATGGTTGACTAGAGTCTATGCCGAGGACTACGACAGTGACCGTGAGGTGCCGCCTCCTCCTTCGCCTCCAGCTTCCTGAGTGTACTTTATTTTTCTTGTACTACAGAGTAAATGTCCGAGTTGTGGACTGTACTCTGCTTTAGTTATATATATACATTTTGTTTCGCTCTGATTGTATGTAAACTTGTTTCCCCTTTAATAGATGCATTATTCTCTTTTTAAATTTGGTCTCAATCCTCACTGGTGCTTATAATGTGTTAATATTACTGTTTTTATTTTTATCCTATCTCAGTTTATAATTGTCTTGAATGTATGTTAGTTCAGCGGGCAAGGCCTGAGATGCTCTGATACCAATTTGTCACACCCCAATTCCGCACACTTTAGAATGGTGTGATGAACCACTAATAACCAACGGTTCATCCAGGATCTCGAGTAGGCTATTCCCGCTTTATCTGAACCCCCATACATCCGTAATCACAATCAGAGTAAATACACAATAGCGAAAGTCTTATAATAAAATAAACTGAGAATCTACAGTGATATTAATAATTTAATAGCAAATTATTCTGTTTCCACTGAGACATAAATATATATCAAATACATGTCTTTATTAAATGCAAAATAAAGAAACCTATAAAATATCTAATCAAATACACACGAGTTGCACTCGCAAGAGGAGTCGTGTGTATCCACTTCAGCTCCAGCTTCCATTGCTGCCACGTTCCCGTACACAGACGCATTCATATAATCTTCAACGTTATAGCCTGCATCATCAACTAAAAATATTCAACTTCAAGGGGTGAGCACACATCAAGGCTCAGTGAGTAGCCAAAACAATGCAACAATACATATGCATGCAATCAATTTGTATCTTTGGTCCGGTTTAAAGTTTGCAATATGCAATAGAAAGGTTTAGGTAGTCAAAGGTCGCGTTTATTGACCCCGCCTCTATACACAAGTGTGTGACGCCACCCGAAGATCACGTTTATCGTCGACTCACATGCACCCAACCATGAACATTATATAACAAAGGTTAACGTTTATTGCTATATATTGCCATACCAACACGTAAGCCCCTGTTGGCGAGGGCTGCAAAATGGGCTCACAACTAACCAATCCTAATGCCAAAAGTGTATCCAAGGCCTCACCCCAGCATCCCTCAGAATGTCCATAGAGATAGAGCTAAGGCCCCCTGGTAGAGTCAGAGACTACAAGGACCGAGGCCACCTCCTCTGATACTCTACGACATAATAGTTCTGCTAAAGTAATGGCGATACGACGATGCCAATGCACAAGACTTGAGTTAGAGATAGAGCTAAAGTGCTGAGACCCGCCAAAGGTTAACGTTTATTGACGTTCTCATCACACCCCCCCTAATACTCGCTCGCATCAAGTACATCAACCACACACATACAAGCACATGCCTATTCCTATCATCATCATCATCATCATCATGTTATAAACAATAAAGTAAATATGCATGAACAAGTAATAGAAATATTGGATGGCATGCTGTATGCACATTACAAACATATTCGCATAGGATCAAGCATGGCATAGGACTCAAGAAAATAGAAAATAGTTTTGTTATTAACTAATTAATTTGGAGTTCTGGTTCCTCACCTTAGCTTGCTAAAAGTTACTCTTCCAAGCTTTAGAATCACCTTTTCAATGTTATTATATTACTAGAAGACCTAACAAAGTCGATAGAATTTAATTAGAATTAATTCCAGATTTAAAAATCCACTCTGTTAACTGAGGGTCGGAGGTAGGGTCGGAGTCCTGATCGACCCTGGGTGCGACCCTCCCCAAACTCTGAACTTCCCGAACACTGAGGGTCGATGGTCAGAATCACCTAGGGTCGGATGGTCATCGACCCTTGGTGCGACCCTCTGAGCATTTTGGTCCAATTCCCTCATTTTAATCCATTCTTCATGTTTGGGTCCTATGGCTTGCTTCTACATTCCATTCAACATTCATTCCATGGTCTAGAACCATGAATCATCCACCTAAATAGCTTTTATGCATTCTTATATGGTTTTCCATGAAAACCTAAACATAGATTGATGGTTTGGGTTTCTCTGAGATCACACTCTCACTAATAACTAACCTAAGGTCTGTAGAAACTCATGGAATAAGTATCCATACCTGAAAAGAATAATCCTTCTCTGCAACTCTTCTCTTTTGGCTTAATTCTCTTCCTTGTTTCTCTTCTTCTTCTTTTCCTTCTCTTCTCTTTCTCTCAATTCAATTAGGGTTGTGAAAGGAGTGAAAGTGGCTCAGGGATGTCCTTTAAATAGAGTAGGAACATCCTAAAATAAGTCCCTTTGAGATTAGGAAAGAATCCCAATCAAAAATTAGGAAATTTCCTAATTCTATTTCCTACGGTAACCGAGGGTCGATGGGAGGGTCGATGATCCCGTCGACCCTAGGGTTCTAAGCTCTCCGACCCTCCCTTAAAAACTGAGGGTCTGACTTTCTGTTTTGGGAGGTCCGACCCTGATTAGCTGGGTATGCGACCCTTCCCCTATTTTAAGTGTTTTTGGGTCGATTTGATACCTGGGATCTCGATCTCCTTTACGCCCTTGGTCCATTTGACCCGACCATGATGGGTAAACCTGGTTAAAGGTGGTAAGACCGGGTTAGATTGACACGGGTCTTACAGATAGGGTGCTTTAGATACTGGTGCGGCTCCCGGTATCAGATCTATAACGAAATCTGTCGCTCGGTCGGGTGGTAGTCCTAGTAGTTCCTCAGGAAAGACATCTGGAAAGTCACGCACTACATCAATATCCTCCATTCGTGGTGCTTCCTTGTTGCGGTCGACCACGGATACTAGATACCCAACTCCTCCTTTTTCGAGGCATTTTCTAGCCTTTAATGCAGAGAGGATGAGTTTCCATTTATGGGAAAGTTTGGTTCCCGCAAAACTAAACTCTACTACTTCCTTGTCTTTAAATGTCAGCTTCTTTTCCGCACACAATAGGTTTGTAGAATGCCGAGCTAACCAGTCCATTCCCAAGATAACGTCAAAGTCTGCCATCTTGAGTTAAATCAAGGTTACATCCAAAGTCTTCTTGCCGATAAGAACTGGACATGGTCCATAATATTTTTCTAATTCCACTTCTAATCCCATAGGTGATCGTACAAGCAGTTTGTAGTCTAAAGATTTAAGGGGTAGATTTAGTTTCTTTCCAAATGACATAGATATAAAAGAATGAGTAGCTCCAGAATCAAAGAGTACTCTGGCGGTTATGTCATTAATAGGTACGATACTTGTGATTTATTTTAATTTAGTCTACATGCTCACACAATGTAACACAAAATAAAAGGTTCAGGTCATACCTGTGACCACATCAGACGAGCGGCAGCATCCTCAGATGTAACTGCATAAACCTTTCCTTGCTGTAGCTGCTTCCTGGGCTTAGGATACTCCCTTAAATAATGTCCTATTTGATTGCAGTTAAAGTATTTTACTCCTTCATTATTTTGTTTTTGTTGCTATTGGGCTGCTGGAGTAGTCTTGGTTGCAGCATTAAAATTTTGAGTACGAAAGGGTTTGAATGTCCTTGTGTTCCCTCCATTATAAGAATTCCCATTTGGCCTCTTGATACCTTTATTTTGAGTAAAATAGCTCTCCTTCTGGCTTGACTCTATCACTAGAGCAATCTGTACTGCTTCATTATAGACTTTCTTCTCCAGTCCCAGAACATGCTCACGAATGCTTCCCCTAAGTCCCATGACGAACCTTCGGGTCTTAGTATTTTCCTCTTGCATGCTAGAGGGTGCAAAGAAAAATAGCTCTTCATAACGCTGTTGGTATGCATCCACAGTCATTTGTCCCTGATATAAACTCAGAAACTCTCTCTCCATAGCATCTCTAAAACTTTTGGGGAAGTACTTCTCAAAGAATGCCTCTTTATAGATAGCCCAGGTCAATTGGGCATGCTTAGTTAATAGATAAGTCCGAGTGGACTTCCACCAATGGTGTGCATCGCCTTTCAGCATGAATGTTGCACACAATACATTCTTCTCCTCATTAACCATCATCATCATGAAATTTCTTTCCATTTCATCTATCCAGTGTGCTGGCTACAAAGGATCTGCTGGCTTACCATTATACTCTTTAGGCATCATTTTTAGAAAATGCTCGATCAGTCGAGTGTGGTCCAACTGATACTGAGCATAAGCTCTATACATAGGTGGTTGGTACTGGTAATTGCCTTGAGCTACCTCAGGGTTCTGTACTGGAGCTTGCATAACTGGCGTTTGAGGTACGTGGGGTACCGTGTTGCTTCCCCCTAGTACTATGCTAGCTTGTCCGACTGGCATAGGTGTCGTAGGTGCAGCTGGAAAAACCATTCCTATAACAGCTTGCATATTGGCTTGCACTTACTGTATTTGCTGCAACTGTTGTGCCAGGTTCATTACGGCTGAAGCCAAATCTGTAGGTGGGGCTGGCAAGTTTGTAGGGTTTGCCTGGCCATTAGCTACTGGCGGTGCCGCATTCTGGTTCTCTTGTACTTCAGGAATTGCATGGCTGTCCTCCCCCACAGGTGGTGGTGGTGGAATTGGGTTACGGCCTCGTTTGGTCACTCTTTGCCCAACCATTTCCTGTTCTGGTGGTGGTAGTGTCTGAAAACAATCATAGAACATGTGAGGCAATCAATATAAGTTGTTCCCAAGTCAAAATCCAACTAATCAATGTAAATATTTAATTTTTTAAATCATTTAATGAAAATACTGAATTTTCCATCGTAGGGTCGATGGTAGGGTCACTCCTTATACGACCCTAGGGTATGCGACCCCAGAAACCCTATCAGCTCACCGAGAGCCTAGGGTCGATCGTAGGGTCGGTATATGTCCAACCTTAGATCCGACCCATGGTGTCTGTCAGACCACCGAGAGCCTAGGGTCGATGGTAGGGTCGGTCGCAGGGTCGCACATTTTGTCGAATTTTGCGACCCCATGACCCAAAATTAGGTTTTTAAACCTGATTTTGGATTCATTTCCTACTCTTTCTTCTTTCTCCCAACTCAACTCGCTTCCCCTGAGTTGCTACAGTATCGACCCCTAGTGTTTGGTTATTTCTTCCGTTCACGATTTTCGTTCCTTTCCTTCAGGTATGCTCTCTACTGTTTCTCCTTTTTAAGCTTTCAAAACTAGGTTTTTCTCCATTTATATCGTTTTCTTCAAATTAAAATTTTTTCTAACCGTAAAAATTTGAATTTTATTGGGGGCTGGAAGCACCCCATTTTTACCACCCTCTGCATAAGTGAACCAATATGACAGGTTTCTGACCTTTAACCCAAAGATTTGTGATTCTCTACTGAACCCCACAGCAGGGTCATGGGCTATTATTGTGAAATTATCTTCGAAATGAGACCGGAATCATCAAATTCTGACTTCAAACAAGGAAGATATCGCAGTTTGAAAGTACAAAGGCATTTACGTAATTATCGTATGATGCATGCATTATCATTCAAACTTCAGGACATCATATCTTGGTCATCAGATATCTGAATCAGATAATTCAAAAGCCAATATTCCTTATTTACAGTCCTCCTCAAAGCGAACGTGAAAAATCCCGGGTAGAAGTCACCAGTAGGCCCCATGCAAGCTTTCATGCAAAATTATCGTTAGAACTTCAAAGCTTCATATCTTTGTCGTTCTACATCGGATTTAGATGATTCCAATGCCATTATTCTTCATTTGTAATGTTCTACAAAGCGGACGTAAAAAAAATTTTGGATAGAAGTCTCCGAAGAATCCCGTGAAGAATGGTCAGCCAAATTATCAATAATTGGCCTGCTTAAACTTCAAAATTTCATAAGTTGGCCATTTCATTTCCAAATGAGATGATTCAACTTTCAAAATTCTTTATTTTTAATGTTTTACAAAGTGAACATAGAAAATTTGGAATAGATGCTATCAAAAAATTCCATATGGAAGGGTGACAGAAATGGAATATGAAATGTCAACCTTAGTCCAAACCAGCTTAATCCAGCTTAGTCTAACTTAGCCCGGCCTAGCTCAGACCAATCCAGACCAAGTTATGTCAGTCCATATGCATGCATTTCTTTTATATATGTATAATGTATAATATATTATTGTATATAATACATATAAATATATATCTTTATGGATATTATATATATATATATTATATATATATATATTATATATATATATTAGGAAAGAGAGAGAAAAGAGAGGCCATAAGAAAGAGAATGGGAGAAAAAAAAGAGAGAGAAATAAAAGAAAAATGAAAAGAAAAAAAGAAAAGATTCCCCTTCACGTTTTCTAGAAAGAAAACGTGAAAGAGAGAAGGAGAAAGAAAAAAAAAAAAAAAGGAAGGAAAGAGGATGGAAAGAAAAAAAAAAAAAAAGAAAAAAAAAAAAAAAAAAGGAAATATTTTCTAAGAAAGAAAACGTGAAAAGAGAGGGAGAAAGAAAAAAAAGGAAGGAAAAGAAGGAAGAAGAAAAGGAAAGAAGAAAGAAAGGAAAGAAGAAAGAAAGGAAAGAGAGAAGGAATTTTCTAGAAGAAGGAAAAAGAGAAAGGAAAGAGAGAAGGGATTTTCTAGAAGAAGAAGGTGAAAAAGGAAAGAAAGGAAAAAGAAAAAACGTGGGAAGGAAGAAAAGAAAGGAAAAAAAGAAAAAATGAATATAAAGGATTTTCTAGAAGAAAAAAAAGAAGAAAAGGAAGGAAGAGAGAAGAATGAAAGAGGAAGAGGGGAATCTCTAGAAGAGGGAGAGAGAGAAAACGTGTGGAAGAGAGAAAGAGAAGAGAAAAGGGAAGGAAGAGAAGAAAGGAAAGAAGAAAAAAGGAAGAAAAAAAGATTTTTTAGAAAAAGAAGAAAGGAAAGAAGGATCTTCTAGAAGAGGAGAGAAAAAGTATAAATAGGCAAGAGAAGAGAGAGGAGGGTCTCTTTTTCTAGACCATAGAGAGGAGAATGTGAGTGAGGGAGAGGAGAACGTGAGTGAGAGAGAGAAAACATGAGAGAGGGAGAAAGAAAGAGAGAAGAAAAGAGAAAAGAAAGAAAAAAGAAGAAGAAAAGAGAGAAAGAGAAGCAGAAGAGAGGAGAAGGAGGATTCACAATCAAAGGGGATTGATATAACCTCCAATCACCCTTCATCGATGGTTTCACTCGATTTGAGCACAAGGTTAGTACTCTAAACAAATTTAGAGGTCGTTAGAATACTCGAATGCCAATTTTGCTTGAAAAATATTAATTTCTATGAAATCTCAATCATGAATGCTCTATTACATGCTTGTTAATGTTAGGATGCCTATGTCTAACATTTTTCATGAATGATAATTTGTCTAAGCTATTCAATGATGAATTTTTGAATGATTTACAATGATGTTTGATTTTTTTGCAAATTTCAAAAAGTGGTTTTCGGATCTGAAAATTCCAGATTTAGGATTCAAACTTAGGACGTACATCACATGTATTTGTTCTAAGCTTTTGAAGCCGAAATTTTTATGGGAGTCTCTCTGGTATGTTAGAAGACTAGCCTAAAAATTTTGTTCAATTTGGAACTGAGAAAATATATCAAACAATTTTTCTTTGACATTGCTATTTTTCTCGGATGTAATGCAATCCTCCATCAGAAAGTATCTAGACAAAGGTCTTATGGTCATAATCAGAAAATCCACATAACATGAACTTTTTATACATGAAAGTCTTCTAAAAAATGGCACTGGTTTCATATTTTTTCAAATTTTTTTTTGAATTGATATCAATTTTTATGTGCATAGTGCTCTGATTTTGAATCTGTCATGATGTACTGATTTGGATGATTGAAAAGAGTCATTTTTCACAAAGAAAATATACTGTTTTAACTTGTTTTTGTTAATACAATTTTATATCAAACAGTTATCTATATAATCATATGTCTGTATTTAATTTTCATTAAGAATAAAATTTTATTTGGAATTTATGGTGCAACTGGTCAAAAATCTGGAACAGATTTGACCAGTGCAGATGTTTGGTCTTAGGGCATATCTTTGACCTATTTTTGCTTTCTGTTGGGATTCAAATCCTTCATATGAAATATAATATATTAAGTTATCTTTCTATGAAAAAAAATTGAGCTTGATTTGAGTTTTGAAAGACCTACTTATGGTCATTCTTGTGTAATGTGAAAATCTGAATACAGTTCATAGTTTTGTCCATTATCTGAAACCTTGTGTCACAATTTTGACAGTTTTGAGTCATTAGTCTTCCCAAATTTTTCATAAAAGTTACAATTTTTTCAAAGAACATTGAACATATATTTTTTTTTGATAATTTTGCACTTTAAAAAAAAAAGGTTTCATTGATGTCTCATTCATTATAACATCAATGATTGTTTAAGTGAATTCTGCCATATTTGGATAAATGGCTATATTTGGAGCATTCATATGCTTTGTTTGGATTGTGCATACCATGTTTGCCACATTCCATGTGTTGCTATTTTTGGTAGAATAGATAAAGTTTTACTGTATTTTAGTAAAATCATAATAATTACTATTTTTAAGTCTTACTATGCTTAGAAAATAACATATAAGATCTTTCTTTTTTTTTTGAAAAATTCATGTCATATATGCATTCTATGATTGGTACTTACCATATTGATATATAGATGCGTATTAGATCTTGTATATTAGATCTTGCCATATTAGATCTTGCCATATCAGATCTTGCCATGCTTAGATCTTGTCATATTAGATATTGCCATGTTTAGATCTTACCATATTAGGTTCTTGCCTTATTTGCATACATGCCATATCAGGGAGATTTTTATAATCTTACAATATGATATGATAGTTACCATAAATATCATACATGCCATGCTTAGAATATTTCTTTTTTTGGCAATAATTTAATTTATTTTGCACCCTAGTTGAACTGCCATATCCGTACACCTAGCAAACATATTAGGTGTGGGGACGTGCATTTAGGCACCCATATTCTTGGGAAGGGCATAATGAGAATAATAAAAATCTTAATAAAGAAAGAGAATGCTTTGCCAAACCATCCAAAATTAGAAATCAGGATGAAAAGGATAATTCAGGAAGATTTTGCCCCTCGGTAAACCCTAAACCTAAAATAGGTTCTCAACCCTAAACCTAGAATAGGTTTTAAATCCTAAACCTAGAACAGGTTCTCAACCCTAAACCTAGAATAGGTTCTCAATCATTAACCTAGAACAGGTTATCATCCCGAATGAGGCGGATTCTGATTCCTAGGGCAAACCCTAGGATACGTAGGCCATTTGGGAGAAATCCAAATTCAGATCCACACCTTAGTCCACTGGGACTATCCATAGATCCACTGGGATATCCATATTTCGACCCAATTTTTGAACTACGTAGATTTTGATTCTTAAGGCAAACCCTAGGATACGTAGCCCATTTGGGAGAAACTCAAATTCAGATCCAAACCTTAGTCCACTTGGACTATCCATAAATCCACTAGGATATTTATCCACATTTCAACCCAAATAGGGTTATCCACATTCCAACTTATAATGGGTTATCCATATTTTGACCCAAATAGGGTTATTCTTAGATCCATTAGGACTATCTATCAGTCCACATGGACTATCTAGATCCTAACCCATAGGGTTTCTCATCCATTCAAGCATAAACTTCAACTTGAACAAAGAACTTAATCATGCACAAGCATAAATCATAATCATAAACTTTAATCACACCTAAACTACAATGGTGAACCTAATTTTTGGAATAATTCTGTAATACGTAGGCAATCTGATGGATACAGATTCGGTTCAATGATATCAAACCACTTGGTTTGGTTCGGTTTAAGGGATAGAGTCTAGCATAGGAAAGGCATAGGAGACCGATTTCGATCGGGCGGTTTGTGTGCCTAATCCCTTCCCATAACCGTAACCTGACGCTTACCCAATCTCTGATGGACCAGAAATCCAATCCAAGGGTCATGAGTTAATCAAAGTCTTACCTTGGGGTGAGATTTCACATTTCTAAGGTCCTAGACCTTAATCTAGGTGGCGACTTCCAAGATTTCCATCTTTGTCCTCACAGTGGCGACTTCACTGGGGATATAAATGTCAGACTCCTAAATGAAAACTTTCCTTGTGTGAATTGGATGTTAGCTCTTAGGATACTATATTTATGCTTGTATCATATTGTTTTGGGGGGAATGGGTTCAGTCACACATTCATGCGAGTAGCCGAACCGGGTCCCATGCATATGGGCAGCCCGCTAGGCGAAACACATAACCTTGGCCTGTACTTTGTGAGACCACGACTGGTGAGCAGCCTCTAATGTGTGTTTCTTGGGTCAGCCTGAGAATGCGTTATGCTACTCCACGTCGCTTGGATCCTTGCAACATATTATATAAAGGGATTGGGGGCCCATTATTCATCGTGCATTCGGTGATAGGTTACCCCATCCTTGTCAAGGTGGTCTTTTCTGTCCTAACCCAGATTGTAGCCCAATGTTTGTTATTTTTTGGTTCATCCCTGAACCGACCCAGCAAAATCTGCTTAACCATGACATCCATGTTTGAGACGTCGAATTTCTACCCGTTTTTGTCCTTGATTAGTCAATATGTTGGAATCTACACGATGAGCATCTGGAACTCTCACCCATTGGGAGTATGAGGTATGTATACACCTGTTCTACATCATAGTAGACGGTCACTATACACCCTCCATTAAGTAAGCTCGATGTGTCAAACCTCTCATTGTTAACACGTCGATTTCAAAAAACGAGCAGAAAATCTCTGTCAAGACTTAGATACCATGGTCAAGAAGAAATTTACTAGTTTGTTCATCTATGAACCGCTTTTGCTAACCATCCTAATAAGGACGACGGATTAATATATCCATTTCAATTTAATCAAATTCGGTATTCCAATTAGCCAGACCTTGGTACCATTGATTATCCATTTTAGAATCACGAGGTCCCAAGACTGAACACATGGCTTAATCAAATTCAATTAAATTGACTTGGATAATGTTTACCCGATCACTGTTATGAAGGAGCTAACTCTTGTTTGGTTGAGTCATCCTTGATTGTGTATGTAACTTCTTTCCACTCCCGTTATCTTAGAGTCCTAATATTTATCACTTTTGGGCTCCTTTCCGGTACAAGCCAAGGAGTCACCCCAAACTACAACCATATCTACCTCTTAGATAAGGGATCCCATTACTGGGAGGTTATCTAGGGTGTACACACCAGAGCCAGTTAGTCCCATCTCAACCACATCAATTGAATCAATAGCTGAAGGATCAAACCAAGCCCCAAACACTATGGATGCTAGAATGGAAAAGATGGAGGATACCATGGGAATGATAGCTGCCGCAGTAAGGGATATCCAATTGCAATTACAGGCTCAAGGGTCAACCTCTAAAAGGGTAAATATGGCACTACCACAGGACTGGGTACCCCTAATCTAGCTGTGTCAAAATTTTCATAAACTCGACATTCGAAGATATGGAAGGTGCCATACCCCAGAAACAGTCCATCGTTCAGGCTACCCCGGTGACTAAGAAATCGAAGGAAGAAGATGGCCCATACAGTGATAGACTGAGTCAAGTGGAAAAAATACTAAGGGGCATGAAAGGAGTAGAAAGTCAAATCATTGATACCGAAGGATTATGCTTCTTTCTAGAAACTAAGCTGCCTCCCAAGTTTAAATGGACCACCGAGAAATTTGATGGGACAGGAGATCCCAGGGCCCATTTAAGATCATTCACGGGCCTATTGAAGCAAGGCAAAGGATTTACTGATGAGCAGTTAGGACAAGCATTCTAATTCTCACTCACGGGCGGGGCTCATCGATGGTTGTTGAATCTGAACCCATCATAGATACATTCGTGGTCAGATATCACCAAAGCATTTATCAGTTCCTATTCCTACAACATAGAGATAGAGACCCACCGTAGGCAATTGGAAACCATGGTCCAAGTATGTTCATGGACGTAGACGCCATACCTCCTCCATCACCTCTACATTCTACTGGAACTGGTCCATCTCGGGCCCCTTCACACACCGCTGGTCCTTCACACCCATAATCCGATGATATGATGGGGTTATTGCATGAGATTAGAGAGGCTCAGCGCGAGACTAATCTGAGAGTAGGCGAGCTTCTAGATGCTCAGCGTGCGTCCGATCAGCGGATGGCCGAGTTGACAGCTAGTCTCCAGACGACCCAGACTCAGGTAGCCTAGTTGACTAGAGTGTATGCTGAGGACTATGACCGGGATCGTGAGGTACCTCCTCCTCCAACACCTCCAGCTCCATGATGTATATTTTTTTTTGTTTTTCTTTGTACTATAGAGTAACTATCCGGATTGTGGACTGTACTCTGATTTGGATATGTATAAACGTTACTTTTTATTTGATGTATATGAAACTTGTTTCTCATTTTAATAGTACATTATTCTCTTTCTTAATTTTGTCTCATTCAACACAGGTGCTTATAGTGTGTTCTTATTACAGCTTTTAAATTTAATCCTAACTCAGTTTACGAACTTTTGTGGAAGTATACAGGTTTAATAGACAGGGCCTGAGAGCTCTGATACTAAGTTGTCACACCCCAATTCTGCATTACTCAGAATGGTGTGATGAACCGCTAATAAACCAACGGTTTAACCCGTATCTTGAATAGGCTGTGTCCATTTGCTTAAACCATACACATCCATAACCAGAATCAGAGTAAATAAACAATAGTGAAAGTCTTTATATTAAATGAACTAAGAGTCTAAGGATGATAACATAAATAAAATATCCAATTATCTTTCATTGACTAAGACATAAGTAAATAAAATAATCAATTATATTTCCTTAATAATTTAAATAAAAATCTAATCGAAAACGCATGAGTTGCATTCGCATGACGCATCATGCATATAATCTTCCATTGTGGTACCTGCATCATCAACTAAAAATATTCGACGTCAAAAGGGTGAGCACACATCATGGCTCAGTGAGCAAACAAAACAATGCAACAAACATATGCATGCATTCAATTCATATCTTTGGTCTGGTTCATAAGTTTGCAATGTACAATAGAAAGGATAGGTAGCTGCCGCACCTCTATACACGAATGTGTGGAACCGCCCAATGGATCAAACACCATTTCCGCCCCCACATGGACCCACCATGGAATAGAGATAAAACTAAAGTGCTTAGGACCGCTCCGCATCACACTTCCCTTGATGCTTTACCCATACCAACACGTAAGCCCCTGTTGGTGAGGGCTTGTAAACTGGGCTCGCAACTAACCAATCCTAATGTCAAACAGTGTATCTAAGGCCTTACCCCAGCATCCATCAATACGTCCATAGAGATAGAGCTAAGGCCCCCCGATAGAGTCAGAGACTACACAGTCCAAGACCATCTGCCCTGATGCCCTACGACATATTAGTTCTGCTAAGGTAATGACGATATGACGATGTTAGTGGACAAGACTTGAGTAGAGATAGAGCTAGAGTCTGGTGACTTGGATGAACCACAGTGTCACGTCTTCCCCCCTGATGCTCTACTCGCATCAAGTACACTAACCACACACATACATTCACATGCCTATTCCTAGCATCATCATCATCATCATATTATAAATAAACAGAATTAAATATGCATGAACAGTAATAACAGGAATAGTGGATGACATGTGATATGCACATTACAATCATACAAGCATAGAATCATTCATGGTATTGGACTCAATAAATAAAAATAGTTTATTATTAGCCAATTAGTTTAGGTCTTGTTCCCTCACCTTTGATTGCTTGTAGATCCTCGTTCAAGCTTATAATTCACTTTTAAGCCACTGGAAAGACCTAACAAGTCGATAGATTTTAATTAGAATAAGTTTCAATATGTTTAAACTAATAGAAACCGTAGGGTCGTAGGTGGGGTAGCACCTAGGGTAGCAGTTTCTACAACCACAGGGGTAGGGTCATAGGTGGGGTCAGATACCATTCGACCCTACGTGCGACCACACCCTCCCTGGGACTTCCTGAGGGCATGTGGTCGATCATCTAGTCTCGTAAGGTCGGATATCATTCGACCCTATGTGCGACCACGCATTTTTTGTATCGACCTTTCACTCTAAAGTCCATTCCTTCATGTTTGGATCCTTTAGCTTACTGTTATGGTCCATTCTATGATTGCTTTATGGCTCAAAACTATAATTTATACACCATTCATTGTCCATAATGATTTCCTCCATGGAATCTCTTGGAATTTATCCATGGATGGATGATTTGGGTTTCTCCTAATCCTATGTTCTTTATAAACTATTCTAGGCTCCCAATTCATGTAAGGATTTAGGTTCATACCTTGGATTTGCTGAGATTCAGAGGTTTCTCTGAACTTCTTCTTCCTTAGTCTTCTTCTTCAAGTTTCCTTCTCTTCCTTCTCTTCTCTTTCTCCCACTTTCAATTAGGGTTCTAAAGGAGTAAAAGAGGCTAAGGGACGTCCTATTTATAGAGAAAAATTCTCCATAATAAGTCCCAATGAGTTTAGGAAAGACCCCCTTTAAATTAGGAAGGTTTCCAAATTTTCGGTTTCTGACTGTTATCGTAGGGTCGGATGTTGGGTCGCAGAATCCGTCGACCCTACGTCTTTCTAGTCATGCAATCCCACAACTAAAAAGTCAAGGGTTGGACTCTTTTGAGGTGGGGTCGATCATACCTATTTAGGCATGTGACCCTACCCTCATATTTGACTATTTTTGGGTTAGACATCATACCTGGTCTTGTGGTTTCTTCACGCACTTGGTCCACTTGGCTCGACCATGATAGGTAGACCAGGTACAAGGTGGTAAGGCTGGTTAGTTCGATACGGGTCTTACAAGTAAGGTATGGGTCTTACATTGCTCCCCGAGAGTAGAGAGATAAACAGATTGTTCCCCTAGAGTAGAGAGATAGCTTGCTCCCCGAGAGTATCAACCCAAAAACAACGAACTATGTTGTACCTGATTTTTAGGACCTCTGAAATACGTAGGGAACTTGGAGGACCTCTCCAAGTATGGTACCACATCTTAGAATCTTTAGGTCTTCCCTATCCATATCCATATCCATATTCACTTCAATCTACGTTAGGTTATCTCTAGATTCAATCTCAATCATCATCAAGCATAAACTTCAACTTGAACAATTGAATCTAAGAAAGCTTAATCATAAATCACATCCATAAACCTTAATCACATTTATCGTCCATCAGAGATGGGTGGAAGAGAACCATTATTTGTCCTCACACTCATACCAATCTCGCTAAGGTAGACGACGATACAAAAAGGTGTTAGTGTGAGGATATATCCAGGGCTCTACTCCCCTACACATTTCACATACTAATAAAAACAATCACATGCCTAAACAAACAACAATCCTAGCATAATGAATATGCATGAATAGGTAATAACAATAATTAAAAGATATGACATGTGATATGCGTGGACAACAAGCAACATATACATAAACAACGTTTTACAGTTTAGTTAATTAGGGTTTGGGGTCTTGTCTCTTACTTGATGTGTGATTGCAAGTCGCTTCTGCATTACAGAGTCCACTCACACCATCCACAAGTCCTACACACTCATATTTATAAATTAGAATTAGGTTGTTAGGGTTCCAGTTGGCCGACCGAAACCAAGTTTGGCCAACAAAATGCCCTCGGACAAACATACCGATTGGACCTAAGGTCTACCCGGTATGTCCCTGTGGTATATACCGCTCGGACATCTATGCCAGCTGGTATGCCCTGTGGTATGGCATACCGCTTTGACCTCTAGTATAGCCGGTATGCCTTGCGTATGGCATACCGCTTGGACCTCCTATCCAATTGGGATGCCTAGTGGTATGGGTCCAAGAGTTCATTTTCGGACCTCCCTTTTCCATCAGTTGTTGGTTTGGTTTCCTGGGTTTCTCCTAAACCATTCTAGGGTTTGTGAGCATGTTAGGTGCATTAGATTTAAGTAATTCTTTGTTTGAACTCAAGGAGCAGTGTTCCCATCCTTCTCAAACTGAATCACATAAAGAATTAGGGTTTTATAGAACTAGGGTTTTGGATCAAACACCGTTTCACGGCATTGATCCACAACCAAACCTTCCTATAGAGATAGAGCACTTATAGGACTCTCTGAATGGTGGTGCTCTCCTCTTAATGGAAATCCCTTCTCATACGGCTTCCTTCCTTTCTGCTCCTTCTCAGATCTCCTTCTAAACGGCTCTAGGGTTTAAGATTCACTGAAAGGGATCTAAGGAGGAGGAAGGGTTTATTTATAGAGTAGAATACCAATCTAGGAAGGTTTCTTTCGTCTATAAGATCTTTAGGAATCAGATTCGGAGTATGGGACCCATTGGAGTCCATCTTCACTCCCGCAGTCATACCGGTTGGACATACCGGTTTGATGAATAGTCCAACTGGTATATCAGACCGGTATGCATAAACTTGGTCTAAATTGTTCATTTCATGTACCTTGATCCCATGGTTCATCATCTGGCTTCGTCTTCTGGTCCGGTTATGATTGGAAGACCTGTCACGACTCGAAACTTAGGTTAGACCAGGTTTATGGAGTGTGGGTCTTACATGTTCGCTCATAATTGTGTATGAGAGACCAAGCGATGATAAAGTAAAGATATACATGGATCCTCTGTTATTCCTCTTCATGGGTCAAAGGGTCCCGTTTTGCATAGTATTCGATCATTTCTTTTAGGTTGAGCCGCCGATGATTCTTGATAAACGAATTCATCTCTTTCTTAGTCCATTTGAAAAAATCCTGGATCTTTCGAGAGTAGTCCTTCCCTACTTCCGGCTTGAAAATTCCTTGCTTCATGGAATAGAAAAGGGATGACCTAAACTCTTCGATGGTTGGACACATTTCCACCTCACCGATTTTTAACACCTGAGTAGTGGGATCACAACACTTGATTGCGTCTTCCAAGAGTCATGGACAAAGCTTTATGGTTATCAAATAGGGTAAAGCATTTAAATGTAGGATTTCCAGCAATAAAATGTCGGTGATGCACAGGTAACTTCTCGATTTTTGTAGAGCCCGATCCATGTTTGCAAGCAATTGTACGACAAATGAAATAGCACATCACAGAAAATGGATATTAAAAGGTCTAAGACCACAACAAATCGGTCATTCCATCGACAAAATAAAGAGCTCTTAAAGAAGTGTATATATATGTGTTTTTAATACATTTAAATAAATCATGTAAAACAAACAACAGTAGTTATGTCTGGACCTGAAACTATGGACCCTCTGACAAGCATACATGAGGACGAAGGTCCGAACGGACTGACCAAAAGACTACCCACATGGGTCCATGGGAAGATTTTTTTGGTAGGTTATGCAGAATGGTCGAATTCTACAAGGAGATACCATTTCATTGGCTAAAAACATGTGTTATTGGAATCCTTGAATGCCGTCGAAATGATAAACGAATGATAGAGATTCCAGCCAGAGTTGAGGGGATAACCCTTAATAACGGATAACACGCTCATGAGAGACAATGTTAATAGGTTTTGCTTGCAAAGGGAGGAGGCTTGTAATGAAAACTCTAGGAAGCCTGTCGAATTGATGGACGAGTGAAGAGTTCTAGCCAGGTGAAGGATTCTTCCTTCGATGACAATGAGAAGTTGCACTCCTCCATTTAAGATTCGAACTAACCAAGTCGATAGTTTTTTGAATTTTCTCTTTTTTTTTTCTTTTTTTTTTTTCTATTTTTTAGGTGAGATCACACGTAGTACCTCTTTACCTGATCCAAGTTTGTCAAGTATTGCAACTCTTTGCCATCAAGATCAGCTAATAGAATGGCCTTGCTTGGCAAAATCTCCCTAATTACGAATGGCCCACTCCAATTTGGCCGAATCTTACCCCTAGGGTCATGAACAGGAGCCCTTTGCTCTCTTAACACTAAGTCTCCAATAGATATGTGACAAGGATGAATCTTTTTGTTGAGGGTAGCAGCAACCCTCTGTTGATATTTCTTTGAATTATCAACTATTGTCATCCTCCTTTCATCGATAAGGTTTAGTTCCTCGTATCTTGTACTCACCCACTCAATCTCAAAGATTTGTGACTACATGAAAACTCTCAAAGATGGAACCTCCAGTTCAATAGGGAGGATGGCCTCCATGCCATAAACCAAAGAGTAAGGGGTGGCGCCTATAAAAGTCTTGATTGACATCTGATAGGTCGACAAAGAAAATGGAAGCTTGTCTGCCCAATCTATATTTGTCTATGCCATTTGCAGTAGAATGACCTTGATATTCCTATTTGCAGCCTCGACTACCTTGTTGGTCCATGGATGGTAAGGAGAAGACATGTGTTGCTTGATGTGGAACTTGTCACAGAGTTCTTGAACCTTACCCTTGAAGTATATACCTTGGTCAAAGATCAAATCATGGGGCATCCCATGCTGACAGATGATATGCTCCTACAAAAATTTGGCAACCTTGTTCGCTGTAAGTTTCGCATACAACTGAGCTTCTACCCACTTTGTGAAGTAGTTGATGGCAACCAAAATGAACTCATGAGAATTCGATTGGATTGGTCTTCCCACTTATGTTGATACCCCAAGTCGAGAACAGCCACAGTGAACGCAAGGTGTATAACTCAGTAGGAGGGACATAGATAAGATTCGCGAAGATTTGTTTCCATGGTGTTCCAGTATTACCTCAGTCATAGGATCTTCGCAAGCATCTTAGCATTCATGTGGGGTCTTCATGGATTTTTCTCAATTATGTTATGCGCTTGTTGTTTCGTCCCTAATCCGTATCAGGGGTCCACTATGCTGATTAGACTTGCAAGACACAAGAAAAGACAAGGGGCATATGGGATTATGGCCCTGGGTCAACTCTGATGCCAAAGTGTAAGCACCCCATTTTTGCCACCCTCTGCATAAGTGAACCAATATGGCAGGTTTCGGGCCTTTAGCCCAAAGATTGGTGATTCTCTAATGAACCCCACAGTAGGGTCATTGGATATTACCTATTTGGATGAATAGGTCGTGAAATTATCTTCGAAATGAGACCAGAATCATCAAGTTCTGACATCAAACATGGAAGATATCGCAGTTTGAAGTGCAAGGGCATTTACGTAATTATCGTCTGATGCATGCATTATCATTTAAACTTCAAATCATCATATCTTGGTCATCTGATATCAGAATTAGATGATTCAAAGGCCAATATTCCTTATTTTCAGTCCTCTTCAAAGTTGACGAGAAAAATTCCAGATAGAAGTCACCAGTGGGCTCCATGCAAGCTTTCATGCAAAATTATCGTTAGAACTTCAAAGCTTCATATATTTTCTGTTCTACATCGGATTTAGATGATTCCAAGGCCATTTATTCTTCATTTGTAATGTTCTACAAAGTGGATAAAAAAAATCTCGGATAGAAGTCTCCGAAGGGTCCCATGCAAAAATACACATGAAAATGGTCATTTAATATTTGGAAATTCATATTTTGGTCACCCCATATCCAAATCAAGTAATTTCAGCTTCTTTATGTTCCATTTTAGTATTATACAAAGTGGACGTAAAAAAATCTTGGGTAGAAGTCTCCGAAGGATCCCATGCAGAATGGTCAGCCAAATTATCAATAATTGGTCTGCTTAAACTTCAGAAATTCATAAGTTGGCCATTTCATTTCCAAATGAGATGATTCAAGTTCCAATATTCCTCATTTTTAATGTTCTACAAAGTGAACATAGAAAATTTGGAATAGATGCTATCGGAAAATTCCATATGGAAGGGTGACAAAAATGGACTATGAAATGTCAATCTTAGTCCAAACCAGCTTAATCTAGCTTAGTCTAACTTAGCCCGGCCCAGCTCAGACCAATCCAGACCAAGTTATGTCAGTCCATATGCATGCATTTCTTTTATATATGTATAATGTATAATATATTATTGTATATAATACATATGTATATATATATATATATATATATATATATATATATATATATATATATATATATATATATATATATATATATATATATATATATATATATATATATATATATTAGGTAAGAGAGAGGAAAGAGAATGGGAGAAAGAAAAAAGGAAAGAGAGAGAAATAAAAGAAAAAAAAGGAAAAAAAAGATTCCCCTTCATGTTTTCTAGAAAGAAAATGTGAAAGAGAGAGGGAGAAAGAAAAAAATGGAAGGAAAGAGGAAGGAAAGAAAAAAAAAGAAAAAAGAAAGAAAAAAAAAGGAAATGTTTTCTAAGAAAGAAAACGTGAAAAGAGAGAAAGAAAAAAAGGAAGGAAAAGAAGGAAGAAGAAAAAGAAAGAAGAAAGAAAGGAAAGAGAGAAGGAATTTTCTAGAAGAAGGAAAGAGAGAAAGGAAAGAGAGAAGGGATTTTCTAGAAGAAGAAGGAGAAAAAGGAAAGAAAGGAAGAAGAAAAAATGTGGGAAGGAAGAATAGAAAGAAAAAAAGAAAAAAAATGAAAAGAAATGATTTTCTATAAGAAAAAAAAAGAAGAAAAGGAAGGAAGAGAGAAGAAGAGAGGGTTTTCTAGAAGAGGGATAGAGGGAAAATGTGTAGAATAGAGAGGGAGAAGAGAAAAGGGAAGGAAGAGAAGAAAGGAAAGAAGAAAAAAAGGAAGAAAAAAGATTTTCTAAAAAAAGAAGAAAGGAAAGAAGGATCTTCTAGAAAAGGAGAGAAAAATTATAAATAGGCAAGAGAAGAGAGAGGAGGGTCTTTTTTTCTAGACTATAGAGAGAGGAGAACGTGAGTGAGGAAGAGGAGAACGTGAGTGAGAGAAAGAAAACATGAGAGAGGGAGAAAGAAAACATGAGAGAGGAAGAAAGAAAAGAAAGAAAAGAGAAAAAGAAAAGAGAGAAAGAGAAGAGAGAGAGAAGCAGAAGAGAGGAGAAGGAGGATTCGCATTCAAAGGGGGTTGATACAACCTCCAATCACCCTTCATCGATGGTTTCGCTTGATTTGAGCACAAGGTTAGTACTCTACACAAATTTAGAGGTCGTTAGAATGCTTGAATACCAATTTTGCTTGAAAAAGGCTAATTTCCATGAAATCTCAATCATGAATGCTCTATTACATGCTTGTTAATGTTAGGATGTCTATGTCTAACATTTTTCATGAATGATAATTTGTCTAAGATATTCAATGATGAATTTTTGAATG
Organism: Protea cynaroides; assembly: GCA_028583415.1. NCBI lineage: Eukaryota > Viridiplantae > Streptophyta > Magnoliopsida > Proteales > Proteaceae > Protea > Protea cynaroides. The sequence continues at coordinate 9,769,118 of CM053268.1, read as the reverse complement.
ATTTACAATGATGTTTGATGTTTTTTACAAATTTCATAAAGTGATTTTCGGTTCTGAAAATTCTAGATTTAGGATTAAAACTTAAGACGTACATCACATGTATTTTTTTCTAAGCTTTTGAAGCCCAAATTTTTATGGGAGTATCTTTGATATGTTAGAATACTACCCTAAAAATTTCTTTCCATTTGGAATTGAGAAAATATATCAAAAAATTTATCTTTGACATTGCTATTTTTCTCGGATGTAATGCAATCCTCCATCAGAAAGTCTCTAGACAAAGGTCGTATGGTAATAATCAGAAAATCTACTTAACATGAAATTTTTATACATGAAAGCCTTCTAAAAAATGGCACTAGTTTCATATTTTTTCAATTTGTTTTTGAATTGATATCAATTTTTATGTGTATAGTGCTCTGATTTTGAATCTGTCATGATGTACTGATTTGCATGATTGAAAATAGTCATTTTTCACAAAGAAAATATACTGTTTTAACTGTTTTTGTTAATAAAATTTTAGATCAGACAGTTATCTACATATACATATGTCTGTATTTAATTTTCATTAAGAATAGAATTTTATTTGGAATTTATGGTGCAACTGGTCAAAAATCTAGAACAGATTTGACCAGTGCACATGTTCGGTCTTAGGGCATATCTTTGACCTATTTTTGCTTTCTGTTTGGATTCAAATCCTTCATATGAAATATAATATATTAAGTCATATTTGTATGAAAAATTATTGAGCTTGATTTGAGTTTCGAAAGACCTACTTATGGTCATTCTTGTGTAATGTGACAAAATCTAAATACAGTTCATAGTTTTGTCCATTATCTGAAACCTTGTGTCACAATTTTGATAGTTTTGAGTCATTAATCTTCCCAAAAAGTTATATCAAAGAACATTGAAAATATATATTTTTGATAATTTTGCACTTTTCAAAAAAAAAAAAAAGGTTTCATTGATGTCTCATTCATTATAACATCAATGATTGTTTAAGTGAATTCTACCATATTTGGATAAATGGCTATATTTGGAGCATTCATATGCTTTGTTTGGATTGTGCATACCATGTTTTCCACATTCCATGTGTTGCTATTTTTGGTAGAATAGATAAATTTTTACTATATTTTAGTAAAATCATAATAATTACTATTTTTAAGTCTTACTATGCTTAGAAAATAGCATATAAGATCTTTCCTTTTTTAAAAAAATTCATGTCATATATGCATTCTATGATTGGTACTTACCATATTGATATATAGATGCATATTAGATCTTGCATATTAGATCTTGCCATATTAGATCTTGCCATATTAGATGTTGCCATATTAGATCTTGCCATGTTTAGATCTGACCATATTAGGTTCTTGCCTTATTTGCAATACATGCCATATTAGGGAGATTTTCATAATCTTACTATATGTTGTGATAGTTACCATAAATATCATAAATGCCATGCTTAGAATATTCTTTTTTTGGTAATAATTTAATTTATGCTGCACCTAGTCGATCTGCCATATCTGTGCACCTAGCAAACATATTAGGTGTGGGGACGTGCATTTAGGTACCCATATTCTTGGAATGGCATAATGAGAATAATAAAAATCTTAATAAAGAAAGAGAATGCTTTGCCAAACTTTCCAAAATTAGAGTTTAGATTGAAAAGGGTAATTTAGGATGATTTTGCCCCTCGGTAAACCATAAACCTAGAATAGTTCTCAACCCTAAACCTAGAACAGGTTCTAAACCCTAAACCTAGAATAGGTTCTCACATTCTAACCTAGAACAGGTTATCAGCCCGAACTACGCGGATTCTGATTCCTAGGGCAAACCCTAGGATATGTAGGCCATTTCGGAGAATCATAAATTCGGATCCACACCTTAGTCCACTCGGACTATCCATAGATCCTCTAGGATATTTACCAAAATTTTGACCCAAATAGGGTTACCCAATTCAAACTACGTGGATTCTGATTCCTAGGGCAAACCCTAAGATACGTAGGCTATTTGGAAGAATCTCAAATTCGGATCCAAACCTTAGTCCACTTGGACTATCCATAGATTCACTAGGATATTTATCCACATTTTGACCCAAATAGGATTATCCATATTCCAACCCAGATAGGGTTATCCATATTTTGACCCAAATAGGATTACCCATAGATCCACTAAGACTATCTATCAGTTCGCATGGACTATCCAGATCCTAACCCACAGGGTTTCTCATCCTTTCAAGCATAAACTTCAACTTAAACAATGAACTTAATCATGTACAAGCATAAATCACAACCATAAACTTTAATCACACCTGAACTACGATGGTGAACCTGATTTTCCGAATAATTCCGTAATACGTAGGCAATCTGATGGATATAGATTCGGTTCAATGATATCAAACCACTTGGTTTGGTTCGATTTAACAGATAGAGTCTAGCATAGGAAAGGTATAGGAGATCGATTTTGATCGGGCGGTTTGGGTGCCTAACCCCTTCCCATAACCGTAACCTGACGCTTACCCAATCTCTGATGGACCAGAAATCCAATCTAAGGGTCATGAGTCAATCGAAGTCTTACCTTAGGGTAAGATTTCACATTTCCAAGGTCTTAGACCTTAATTTAGGTGGCTACTTACAAAATTTTCATCTTTGTCCTCATAGGGGCTTTTGCTATTGGCTTCCCAATGGATGAAAGCCCTCAAAAATATTTGAGTTTCATCGGTTGGTTATCGAGAAACTTGAAATTTTCTATTTTTGACTTAATTTTTAGGAATTTTCTAATTTATTGAAATTTCTTCAAATTCGATCTTTCTGGATTAAATTTCCAACTGCATGAGCTTTGTAGGATGGTTTGGAACCTATGTATGTCCTCTTGCCCAGCTGCTTAGCTGAAAAGTGAGGCTTTTGGCGAAATCATGCCGTTATGATGTCAAAATTATGAATTTTCCACCATATCTAATATCTTGTTTATTTTTCTGTGTCTTTGCAGATAGCATGGCTCGTACTAAGGTTCCTATAGCTCATGATCCCGTTCGTTTCTGCTCTAATGAGGCAGAGGCTCAGTATGCTCGTTATGAGCATAAGAAGGTGGAAGGGGGTCGCTGCGTAAACTTGGCTAGTCTTGCCTTGTTTAACGTAGAGGGTGCCTTCAGTGACATGGGTTGGATTCTCGTGATCACATATGAGGCTTGTACCTATCCTTCTTTGGTGAAGCAGTTATATTGCAACCTCCAGGTAGTGGGGGATCGCAATGATACAGAGAGGGGTAGGGAGCTCAAGATCACCAGCTATGTGAAAGGGGTGAAAGTTTCATTTAACTGCCAGCAGTTGGTTGATCTCCTGGGCATATCAAATGATGGCCCCTTGGTGTACTGTGCTCCTAAGGAACCCCAGTTCCTATCCTTGATGATGCATTTTGAGATTGATAGTCAGCTTCTTAGAGGTGATCGCTGGGAGATGAAGGCAATCAACCTACGACCAGAGCCTCGGGTGTACTACAAGATCATTCAGCAAAACCTGATTCCCCAGAGTGGCCATTATGATATAATTTCTCAGCTGACCCAGTATGTCTTGTACTGTATTTGCACTAGGTAGCCGGTCTGCCTCCCATACATTATTATCTGGACGATGATCGGTGCTACGTCGCTTGGTCATATAGGCAACCTGCCTTACGGACATCTGATCACTACTCTGCTCACCCGCCTACACGTTGACTTATTGGATGAGAGGATTCATGAGGATACTTTCTCTTCGGACCTTGATTGGGAGGCCATTTACAGGATGGGGATGCGAGATGCACAGGTCAGTGACGATGAGAGGAACGCTCTGGTGCGTCCTCATACCCGGGTAGAGATAGCAGACGCTAAGGCGACAGTAGCTTTAGCAGCAGCAACTGGGCTCCATGTGGATGATGCTGAGGATGATGATCGTATGTTCATGGATGTAGATGTCATACCTCCTTCATCACCACTGCATTCTACTGGAGCTGGCCCATCTCGGGTTCATTCACATATAGCTGGTCCTTCACACCCACCATTTAATGATGTGATGGGGCTACTGCGTGAGATTAGGGAGGCCCAACATGCGTCTGATCAGAGGATGGCCGAGCTGACAGCTAGTCTCCAGGTGACCCAAACTCAGGTAGCCTGGCTGACTAGAGTGTATGCTGAGGACTACGATAGGGATCGCGAGGCACCTCTTCCTCCATCACCTCTAGCTCCATGATGAACATTTTCTTTTTGTTTTTCCTTGTACTACAGAGTAACTGTCTGGATTGTGGACCGTACTTTGATTTGGATATGTATATACGTTGCTTTTTATTTGATGTGTATATGAAACTTGTTTCTCATATTAATAGTGCATTGTTTTCTTTCTTAATTTTTGTCTCATACAACACAGGTGCTTATAGTGTGTTCTTATTACAGCTTTTAAATTTTGTCCTAACTCAGTTTACAAACTTTTATGGAAGTATACTGGTTTAATAGACAGGGCTTGAGAGCTCTGATACCAAGTTGTCACACCCTAATTCTATACCAACCAGAATGGTGTGATGAACCATCATATCTCAGAGCAAGTAATCTCATAGCTGCTTGCTTTTCTTCTCGATCTAAAGCTAGATGGGTGGCTAAGCGAACGGGAGCTACAATTGTTGCTATGGACGGTTACCCGAACATGGGCACTACGGTCACTCAATCTAAGGTTGGTCTATGATCATAGTTATGTGCTCTACGATCAGGGAACCTTCGGTTGAAGGTTGAGCTAAGGGAAGTGAAGCAACTGGTTGACCTACTCATTAGAGGGGCGTAGCGGTTCACATAGTGAACGGGGAACTGTTGTTCGAGTAAGCTAGGTATGGAGCTAGTTGTTCTTGTTCGTAGTTAGGCTAAACTAGAATGATACAATAACGAAAACAAAGAGCTAGCTTCGCTACCCTGGCTCAGAAGCGAGAGCTGTTGAAAGAGGGTTTGGTTTCTCGTAGATCTGTTTTAGCCCTCGTTATATGGCCATTGTTCGAGTAAGGGCTAACGTAGTGAAAGTAAGCATGCTGTTTGCACAAGTTAGGTAAGCTTGCTGTTGAGGTGAGTGGCCGGGTAAAGAGTGATCTGAGTTCCCGCTATTCTGGAAGGCGTAGATCGACAGGTATTCCAGTTGGGAAGTTGAGCTATTCTCTTTCTGTCTGTACCTGTACCGGCTAGCAAGCTACCTCTTCCCAGTGAAAGCAAAAGGTTGCTCTCCGATCATAGTGATGTGCTATTCCTAGATCTTACTTTTATATTGTATGGGCGAATTAGCTTAATGAAAGCCTAGTTTTGGCTCTCGTGTGAGGGTTGTTAGAACTTGTGTCTAACTGCTGTTAAATGACTTTATAGAGGCCTAACGGTAGTCTCAAAGATAACATATTCAAGCCGTAGTAGTTTCGATTAGCTGTCCCAGGGAAACGAGTAAGGATTGGCTGTTGGCATGTCCGAGCTAAGATCGGGGGAGGTAGGTAAACATGGGTGCGTAGCTTACTTGGTAAAGGACTCCTTTAGTTTAGCGGGCATGGAGCGATTCGAGGTGGTTAACTTGTATACCCCGATTCTCAAACTTGGAGTTCGCGTTCTGATCTAGCAAATCGACTTTTCAGATGAGTTCCATAGTTTTGGACAGGACAAGTGGGAACCAGGAGGTAAAGCGACTATTAAAGCAATCGGGCAAATGCGTGTATACTAGCTTACTAGCTTTAGTAGCTTATGTACTAGCGTGTTAAAGGAAGCAGGGGTACGCGGATTTGGGATGCTAACTAAGTAGATGTAGAAGCGAGGTGCGAAAGTAAGCGGGCAACAAGTGGATCGGGCTAATGGTTTATTTGCTCGTTAGGCTTTCTTGTTCGAGCAGGCATAGGAATAGTTAAGCCAGCATAGAGCTAAGCTCAACCAATGGGCTATTTGCTATAGTTCAAAGCCCTGTTCATAGAAGGTCTGGAGACATGAGAAGGTGGTTTATTTACTTGCTGCTTTTAAGAGCAAGGCGGTCTAGCTGCTGTTCCAAAGCTTTCATGCCACCTAAAGGGAGAACGAGATGCAAACAATGGGAAAAGGAGCAGATCCGGTTGTTTACTTACTTTTGTACTAGCGTGAGCGTACTTGTGTGTTAAAGGGGTACTTTATTTGGCTGCTAAGTAGAAGTAGAAGCTATAGGCGAAGGTTTTCGCGCCTTGCTATTAACTAAGGTGGAAGCTAGCTACTTGCTTGTTAAAGGTGCTTGCCCGTGGCTATTCGTAGATCTGGAGTTCTGCCCTATAGACGATTGTGCTACTTTCAATCCTTAGTTTCAACTCTTCTGTGAGTCTTGCTATCGCCCAGTTGTAACTGTACCTCGTGGACTCTAACAAGCTCTCTTCGCTTCTCCCCTGGCTTGTTAAACCCAGCTATGCACCTTGCTCTTATAAGCAAGTAGCTTTGATTTGGGAATAAGTTGGAAGTCAAGTTAGAGAAGTTAAGGGCGCTAGTCAGTAGTAAGTAGTAAGTAGCAAGTAGAGCGGAACACTGTTGGCAGGGCAAAAGCCGTATGAATTGAAAAGAGCTGATGTCTGATCTGTTGTCTGGTTAGGACTTCACTATAACTACCAATATCCTTAAAAGAAGCTCCAATGGTACTTTAGAATAAGAATAATAGGTCCTTTTAGGGATCCCAAATCCAGGTTTAGAGCTCTGACTTCTAGTTCTACTATTTGGGCAGGCAGGAGGGGAACTTCCATTCTTGGACTAACTAAGGCGGGGAACGGATCAGCAACTAAAAGTAATCTCATATCCCCTTCTTGGACTGAGTAAGGATCGGGAAGCAAGGCTTCTGAGTTTAAGTAAGTGAGCCAAGCCAGGAGTTCTCCTTTGAGTTCTAGTTGTGAGTTCCAGTCTATAAGATGGGACCTGTAGTTCTGTAGTTAATAAGTATGAATCCATGCTCTAATCTGAGTTCTACTATAAGGGCAGGACAGATGGGAACTTCGAAGATCTAAAATACCTCAATTCAGGGTTTTTAGTCCGACTTCTATCTGTTGGGGTACTCTCCCAGGGACTTATTACTTAATATAGATATCTCCTTTATACCCATGCTAAGGAGCAACAGCAGTTCATCCCGCAGGCACTTGTGAGGCCGAGTGATCATAGGAGTAGTCTAGTTATGAGTTGAGCTCGCTTATAGGATGTTTCGAGTTTGAGCGAGCTAATGCTCTTATTTCCGAGTTTGAGTAGCTAAAGTGGTAGCGAGTCGGTAGTAGCGAATGGTAGCTCTCGGGACTATCTTACAGTTGCATGCTGCATTAGCTAAAGCAAGCGTTAGTATGTATGCGTAAGAAGGTGAGCTATTTGCGAACCGCTAAAGCAATCATAGGTATTGTTCTAGGAGTGAATAGAATGATGTTCTCTAGAGCGAGCGAACGGTATTGTATTGTCAAAAACTTCCGGTTGTCCCCTCATGTAAGCGAATCGACGGTAAGTGGGAATTAGGAAAGTCACGCTTTTCTCATATGCTCCCAAGATCGGTCTCCATTCAGTGGTCTACGAGAGGCTTGCTTGTTATAGCAGGGTGGGTCTGCAGTCAGGCTATTTTAATTAACTCAATCTATAGTATCGGAAGGTCAGAACCGGTCTATTAGAACGCTTTAATGACCCCTTTCCAGCTGTTGAAAAGAGAGATTACTATACTATAGGGAATGCTAACAGGTGATAGCCAGGTCGAGCTTGGATACTTGATTTTAGAAGACCAATTTGGCACTTTGTTCGAGTAGGGATCTCAAATACTGGGTAAAAGTAAGATCTTAGATCTGTTCCACGAAAAAGGAGAAAAGAGGAGCCGGGACTTGAGAATGTTATAAAAAGGGTCTTTTAGCCCGGCTTTCCCTCGATAAGAAGTCAAATTCCATCTATAGAGTTTATTTCTACTATTTAAGATGGACGGGAACTGCAGTTATGTTATCAAAGTCGCTTGGCTCTGAGTTCGAGTTTACTTGCTTATCCATAGGTACAAGATCGCTCCTTTCTTTAGTTCTGTAGCTAGCAATGCTAAGGCATACTTGGGATTTTCCTATTTGCTGGATTTGTGGGTAGCTCTACTTGTGTAGCTAGATTTGGCTGTAGTTAGAGAGGGCTTGGAAAACAAGCAGATATCTACTAATATAGAGAATCCCCTTCTAAGACCATACTAGAATAACTCTCTATAACCAAGGGTAGAAGCGGGGGTTGATAGCGAAGGAAGTAGTGAACTAAAGTAGATCGGCAAGCAGGTTTTTAGTTTCCTGTTGGAGCAATGTTCAGTGCTCTACGATCAGAGTTCCCTTCTATTTTACGGGAATTTCTCCTTTACTTAATCTTTCGTATCGACTGTACTTGGGGGAAGCCTGATTCTCAGAGTCCACTTTCTGATCTTGCTAATCTACTTTTTAGTT